>JAEOAD010000030.1:10110000-10597500 GCA_036365145.1 Orientallactaga sibirica | reverse complement strand
TTTTTTAAAAAAAAATTTATTGCTGGGCATAGTGGCGCATGCCTTTAATCCCAACACTCAGGAGGCAGAGGTAGGATGATCACCATGAGTTCGAGGCCACCCTGAGGACTACCTAGTTAATTCCAGGTCAGCCTGGGCCAGAGAGAGACTCTACCTCGAAAAACCAAAAAAAAAAAATTTTTTTTTTTATTGACAACTTCCACAATGAGCCATGATAATTCCCTCCTGTCCTCACTTTCCCCTTTGTATCTTCACTCCCCCTCTAAATTAGTCTCTTTTATTTTGATGTCATCATCTTTTCCTCCTATGTTGAGGGTCTTGTGTAGGTAGTGCCAGGCAATGCGAGGTCATGGGTATCCAGGCCATTTTGTGGCTGAAAGATTGCATTGTAAGAAGTCCTACCCTTCCTTTGGCTCTTACATTCTTTCCACCTCCTCTTCTATAATGGACCCTGAGCCTTGGAGGGTGTGATGTGATAGAGATGTTTCAGTGCTGAGCACTCTTCTGTCACTTCTTCTCAACACTATGGTGCCTTTTGAGTCATCACAGAGTCACCGTCATCTGAAAAGAGAAGCTTCTCTAATTAAAAGTGAGAGTAGGGCTGGAGAAATGGCTTAGTGGTTAAGGCACTTGCCTGCAAAGCCAAGGGACCTAGGTTTGATTCCCCAAGATCCACATAAGCCAGATGCACAAGGTGGTACATGTGTCTGGAGTTCGTTTGCAATGGCTGGAGGCCCTGGTGTACCCATTCTCTTATCTGCCTCTCTCTCTGCTTTTCTTCCTCTCTCTCTCACATTAAATAAATTTTTTTTAATTTAAAAAGTGAGAGTAGCATTAATATATGAGTGTGAACATTAAGAGAAGTGTTTACTGGGCACTTTAGTGAGCATAATATATCTAGTTAGCCAGATACCAACAGGTATCTAGGGCTCATGATCTCCCCTGTCATAGATTTTCAGTATCAGGCATATATTCTTTCCTTTGGAATGGGCCTCCAGTACAATTAGAGACAAAGACCCTATAAATCAGGAAACATCAAAGGCAACAACAATCAACACCAAAACACAGCTTATTTGAGAATGGCAAAGCTGGCTAAGAATACATCAACCAAATCTAACACATAATCTGCCCTGACATGGAAGGTGAGATTAGTACTACCAGGGCAGGCCTATGTACCGTAGGTTTTGTGTAAGTAGACCCTGTTACCTTTTGGGATGGCTTCCCATCTCACTTATGCTGATTTCCCACCTCTTTCCCTCTCCCTTGCACTGTGGACTCATTAGGCTGCTCAGGTCGCTGGATCTGGTTTTCTCCTCTGCTCTGCTGGATGCTATGTGACTGGGGGTTGGTTTGTGGCACTGGCTGTTAGGGGAAGGAAGTCTGTGCAGTGTGCATGGAGTTGTAGCAGAGCTGCTCAGCTGGTCCCGTTTGTCCTCTCCTTCAGCAGCTGGTCAGCTCTTACCTACTATCTTTCCCTTCAGGTTTCTTGACTTTGCGAGGGCCCTGGTATGAGTGGAAGATCCCTTCACCTGACTTCTCCCACAGGGGTTCTTAGGAGAAATCTTAGGCAGATGGGAGCCGATTCTGGCTGTTTGCCTGGTTGCTAGGAGCTCTGGGTCTCTCCTGTTTCTCTGTTGTGGTTGATAATTCCTTATACATCTTCACTTTTTGGTAAAAGTGTGTATTTTGCTGTTATTCTGCTTATTCCCTCCCCCCACCCCACCCTGGCTATTTTAGCGTGGCTACTATGTTGCCATGTTACCCAGAAGTCCAGAACTTTGGCTATGTTTTTATTTCAAACACCACTTGGAAAAAAAGTAGTTATGGAAGTTTTTAAAAAAGAAAATAACAAGTAATGTAAATTCAGAGCATAGATTCAGTGTGTGAACATTGGCTTTTACATGGCCTTTACATTGCTTAGATATAAGATATGTATGTCCACACTTTTTTTAAACAAGTTTCTTTTCTAACATGCAGGCTTGCCGGGGTACAGAACTAGACTGTGGCATTGAGACAGACAGTGGTACTGATGATGACATGGCATGTCAGAAAATACCTGTGGAGGCTGACTTCTTGTACGCATATTCCACAGCACCTGGTAAGAAATTGTACATAAATTTTAAATGAATCATATTGTTACTGACTATAGAATTTTAACAGTAAAGGTGTGTTCTAGAGGCTATTAAGATTTTTATACTAGCCGGTTATGGTGATGCATTCCTTTAGCCCTAGCACTTAAGAGGCTGAGGTAAGAGGATTGCTGTGAGTTTGAGGCCAGCCTTGGGCTACAGAGTTGAGTTCCAGATTAGCCTGGGATAGAATGAGACCCTGCCTCAAACTAAAATAAAAAAATTAAAATTTTCATGTCCCTAAAAAATAACTAACTAACTTGAGACAGATGCGGTGGTGCATGCCTTTAATCCCAGCACTTGGGAGGCAGAGGTAGGAGGATCTCTGAGTTCGAGGCCACCCTGAGACTCCTTAGTGAATTCCAGGTCAGCCTGAGCTAGAATGAGACCCTGCCTCAAAAAAAAAAAAAAAAGAAAACAACTAACTTGCTTTACATTTTAGGGAATCTTAACCATGAGATTAGGGAATCTTAACCTGAGAGCTCTCAGGAACTTTTAAAAATCTAATACTATATGATTCTTGAACTGAATACCAGAATCACAACAGACTAAGTCAGAACTTTAGCACTTACATGGTATGAAAGAGATATAGTAGCCCTAGGATTAATTGCAGTCTATAAATACTAAATGGAACAATAGGTGACAAGTTTTAAATACTCTGAAGAGCATAATGAAATCTTGCTCAGTCCTTTGTGTGACATGAGTCATCTCTTTGACCAGCATATAAGTCACAGTGCTGCCCACTCACTGGTCTCTTAGCAATCACAGATAATCTCCGTCTCACAGTGCTTATGTTCAGGTCGTCCTTTTTTCACTTAGTAATGGCACCAAAGTAGTGATGCTGACAATTCAGGATTGCCAAAGTGAAGAGATGAAAGTTTTGGCTTCAGAAAAAAGAAAGTCATATTCCTAGGTTTCTAAGGTGGACAGGAAGAATGAATCTTCACTTTGTGAAGAAAAAGAAAATCTTGCTGATTTTGTTGCCATACATCAAAGCGCAAAAATCTGAGCACAGTGCAGAACAAGTACTTAGTTGAAATGGAAAGGGGATTAAGTATGTGTCTATGAAACTGTAGGTATGTCTGTATTCATAGGAGAAAGCACAGACTACATAACATACTGGCCTCCACGGGGGATTCTAGTACATATCCCCCATGGGTAAGGACATGCTGCTCTATACTTTCCCAACATTCTTTGAAAGATAGAAAATAAACCTAACTAGCGTAGGTGAGAGTTGAAAGGGAGTGGGAGAAAACAAGGTAAAAGCAGTATGTGAATATGCCCTTCCTCTCCATATTTTTGAAGTTGTGTTGCACTTGTCATTATATAAATATTTGTTGATTATACAACTATTTACTTATACAGCTAACTCAGGGTTTCAGAGTTTGGAAACATAAGATAAATTATTTTGTTGTTGTTGTTTTTGCTTTTGAGAGAGAAAGACAGAGAAGGGGTGGGCACACAAGTGGCCTCCAAGCTGCTGTGAACGAACTCCAAACGTGTGCGCCCCCTTGTGGGCAAGTGCTGCGTTACACCCTTGCGTCACTTGTGTCTGGCTAAATGTGGGACCTGGAGAATTGAACAGGTGTTCCTAGGCTTCGCAGGCAGGCGCCTTAACCACTAAGCCATCTCTCCAGCCTAAGATAAATGTTTTTTAAACTGTTTCTTTTTAAAATACATTTTAGTCTTGTTTCCTTTATCCTCTAGGTATCTTTCCAGGCAAAGTACTTCTAAGTTAAGCAGAATGGGTCCAATAGTTAATCTGAAAATAAATACAGTAAATCCATTACTTTCTCTTTTAGGGCACTTTAAATATTCTCTTTGTTATGGGCTAATCCAATATGGAAATAAGATGACATCTGGTTGAAACACCATGCAACCTGTAACAGTTCATTGATGTGTCTTTGCATTGCATTTTATCTTCTTCATTTACCTCTTCATCTCCATGGAAAGGGGAAACCAGAAAGTAAAACTTTTTGCAGTCCCATGGAAGTTGGTCCATAGCTTCCTTTCTCTACTCAAAGCAGAGGTGTAGGCACAATACATATGTTTTCCCTCAACATCATTTCTAATGAAACCAAAAATGTGGATTTTTTGTTCATTTTTTTGACTAGTAAGACTGTGGAAGTTTATGTTTTATTTTTATCATTGTGGCTATGTAATAATTTATAGAATCTGCTAAAATCAGACATCCATGGTATTTTGATTATATTTTGGCTTATAGGTTATTATTCCTGGCGAAATTCAAAGGATGGATCCTGGTTCATTCAGTCACTTTGTGCTATGCTGAGACAGTATGCAGACAAGCTTGAATGTATGCACATCCTTACTCGTGTTAACCGGAAGGTAGCAACAGAGTTTGAGTCCTTTTCCTTTGACTCTACTTTTCATGCAAAGAAACAGATTCCATGTATTGTGTCCATGCTCACAAAAGAATTGTACTTTTATCACTAATTTTATCACTGATTTTTTTAGTTCATATACCAAGTGAGGAAAAAAAGTGTCACTGATACTTTTATCTAGAATCTGATGGTGCAGATGGTACTGTGAACCACTTTCCTAGCAATGGAACCACAGTGAAGCTACCTCACACTCAACATCAGGTAGTTAAAATTCAATCTAAATAGGAACAAATGAATGTGGGTAGTTGTACTATCATGAAAGAAAATTGTAAATATACATTTTTCATAGTTAGCAAAATTTGGTGATGCTATGATTTTTCAAGTAATTGTGAGGAAGTTAAACATTGCAGTAATGCATTTTAATGTAACTACTTGTGCATATCAGTACTGTACATTATAATCTTTGTTAAACTATAGAGATGATGCTGTGGAATAATGTCTCTTAGAACTTGGATCCATGGGTGCAGTCAAAAGCTTGAGCCTTTATTTTAGAAGTGATGTATGGAAATGATGAGTCAACTGCATTTTTACATCATTTATCATAACACATGGTTTTGTGATATTTGTCATCAGCATGCCTTTCTTGTAAAAAGAGGAAAAAAATCATGTTTACTATTGAAAAAGAAACAAAATATTATGAGAAAATATATGAGCAAACTGGGTTGATTCTTTAAAGGCCTTTTAATCATTCCACATTAAAAGGTATAACTCTTAAGGTGCTAAGATCTACTAGCATATTTCTTACTTGCTCTTATGCAAATCAGCTGAGATTTACAGCCCAGCATAATATCTAAAGAGTTATTATGTACAAACCTCAGACTGCTGATAATTAGACTGAAATGAAGAAGTCCTACAAAAATGCCCTTTGTGCCATGGACAGTAGAAGGTGAGGAAAGAATAAGAAACGGATGAGCTGGGCACTCCTCAGGCACAACTGTGGACACAGCTTCAGAAAAGAGCACCAGCTGATCCCTTCACAGGAGTACTGGCCTGTGTGGAAGGTGTCCCCAGAAACATCACCATGTGAGAAAGGAACCACATCAGAAATGTCTGAAGTGGGGCTTTCCCAAAGGTAACGAGAGTCACAGTAAAGACGATAGTACTCCTTATAGTAAAACTTGTAAGCAGGCAGACTTATTTTAAGTTTACAATTAAAGGAAAACAATGGTTTTATTTATACCATTACCTGAAATTAAAGGACCATGGCACACAGGACTTGGGAAGCATCCAGTGAGAGCCCATCCAGTACATGCTGGCCAACAGCAAGCCAGAGCTTAGGCCCCAGGGAGGGCCCAGGCTTCCTCACACACAAGGTTGTTGACTGCCCTGACGTGTCTGACATTTCAAGGGAGCTTTCTTTTTGTTCAAAAGAAGGAACTCACATTTATTTGTTTGACTGAATCTATTAACGTTTTCTAAGCAAATGTAGCATGTAATGGTATTTTAAAGTATGTTCCCATGTGGCTATTTTATAAAAATTTGTTATTTGACCTCTTTTTTTCAAAACATAAATTCAAAATTACCAATGTGTTTGACCTTCTTTGTGGTTATTTGTGATGTTGTGATAACTAAATGGAAGTTAAAATATTTTTAACCAAGAGTTAATTTGGGAGGGTCAAAGAAGATTCAGCAAGTCCCCACCTAATCTAATAATTGAAGTGTTGGTAAATAACTAGTCCTCTGTGAGATTTACTGATGTGACCTGTGGAAGATGGGGCGGTGATGAGATGATGCTTCCTTTTTACTCGATGTACCTAGGTGGGAAAAAAATACAGGAGCCAGGCATAGTGATGCACACCTTTAATCCCAGCACTCAGGAGGCAGAGGTAGGAGGATAGCTAGAGTGAGACCTTACCTAGTGTGGTAGTTTGAATAGATGGCCCCCAATATATTCAGTGTTTTATTAGTTTATAGTTGGCATCTGCAGCCACCTGACTAGAGGCAGTGTCACTGGGTGGATCTTAAGGTGTGGTGGTGGGTTTGAGATTTCAATCTAAAGATATGCAAAGTGTGCCTAGCTGGAGTTCCTGAGGTATGCTGTGCTGTGTGGCTTTTGGCTTGTGGCTTCTCTCTCTGTGTTTGGTCCTGTGAAGGTAGGCCAGCTTCTTCTGCCATTATGGAACTTCCCCTGGATCTGTAAGCTTCAATAAATCCCTTTCTTCATAACTATGCCTGGTCTGGAAGTTCATCACAGGAACCTCAAGCTGTCTGCTACCCCTAGAAAAAAAGAAAAAAAAAATATATATATATATATATGAAGATGGAATTGAGGGTTGTCTTCCATTTGTGCCAATATTTTTTCTTCTTCTTTTTTTTTGCTTTTTTTGTTGTTTGTTTGTTTGTTTGTTTGTTTGTTTGTTTGTTTGTTTGTTTCAAGGTAGGGTCTGCCTCTAGTTCAGGCTGACCTGGAGTTCACTCTGTATTCTTAGGGTGGCCTCGAACTCATGACGATCCTCCTACCTCTGCCTCCCAAGTGCTGGGATTAAAGGCGTGCACGCGCCACCATGCCCGGCATTTTTTTGTTTGTTTGTTCGTTTGTTTGTTCGTTTGTTTGGTTTGGTTTGGTTTGGTTTGGTTTGGTTTTTCGAGGTAGGGTCTTGCTGTAGCCCAGACTGACCCGGAATTCACGGTATTCTCAGGGTGGCTTCGAACTCATGGCGATCCTCCTACCTCTGCCTCCTGAGTGCTGGGATTAAAGGCATGCACCACTATGCCTGGCTTAATATTTCTTTTTTTTAATATTTTATTTATTTGAGAGAGAAAAAGGCAGAGAGAGAGAATGGGCTTGCCAGGGCCTCTAGCCATTGTGAACAAACACCAAATGCATATACCACCTTGTGCATCTGGCTTACGTGGGTACTGGGGAATCAAACCTGAGTCCTTAGGCTTCACAGGCAAGCGCCTTAACCACTGAGCCATCTCTCCAGCCCTGTACCAATATTTCTATGGTGAACCTACTTCTTTAAGTCCAAAGCAAAACTGGATCAAGGAATTCTTGATCTCAAGGAGCCAAGAGGCATGAATGTCTAGCTTCTTTTGAACCCTTGGCTGTCTGATGTGCACAGAAAAGGCTAGCCTGTTATAATCTTGCCATATGAAGAGGTCTAGCATATTAAAACAACCAACCACCCGACAGAAAATGGGCAGTTGTATTAATAGATCACAGAAAAAGAAAGGACAAATGTCTCTGAAAGTCAGATAAAAAGCTTAATCTCCATCATGATAAGAAAATGCAAATAAAATAAGGCATATATCAAACTGGCAAGAATTTTAATAACCTTTTCATGGCTGAGGAGAAATATATATCTTCCCCTGATGGGAATATGTAATGGTATAATCCACTGTGGAGAAAAATCCGGCAATACTTATCAAGTTCTTTACTGTAGCAGCCTCATTTCTTAGATTCAGGCTACCCACACCGAGCACATGGACAAAATTAAATACAATATTTTCATCACAACATTTTATGCTGAGAAATGGCAGCAGCCAGTTATGAAGACAGATTGAATACACAGGTGCATCTGCAGAAGAGACGGAAGTACCAAAGCAAAAAACGAGGGGAAAGGGCTGCTTTTGTTTTATGGTGTTTCTATTGTGAAATTGTGAGCATGTATGAACAGGAAAAGTTTGAGAGGCAAGATGTAAATGGAGTTAGATTTGTAGACATTTGTGACAGGAAATTCCCTTGCTTGCTTCGGTATTTTCTGTGAAGCAGCAGACAAGAACTTGCCTACAGTTGAGATGGCAGTTAAATGTAGGGTAAAAAGAGCAAGGAAGGTAAGAAGGGGGAACCAATAGGTTCCAAATGTCTACAAAATGATTCATTGAATTGATGCCCAAAGACTCCAAGCTTGATAGACAGGGAAATAAAAGCAAAGGGGTCTAGTTCTAGGATGAAGAATGGTCTATAACCTAGTCGTCCTGATGAAGTTCAAGATCTAGTGGAGTGGTATTGATAGGTGATGGTTTTCTTCTTTGTTCTTAGCTTCCTAAAGAATGCAGCCAGAGGGATAGAGAGATAGTTTACTGGTTAAGGCACTGGTCCTAAGGACCCAGGTTTGATTCCCCAGTCCCCATGTAAACCAGATGCACAGTGGGTGGCGCATGTGTCTGGAGTTCATGTGCAGTAGCTAGAGGCCCTGGCACGCCCATTCCCCAGCCCCCTTCTCTCTCTGCCTGACTGTCAAATGAATAACATAAAGTAAAAATAAGAATCCATGGGCTGGAAAGATGGCTTAGTGATTAAATGCTTGCCTGTGAAGCCTAAGGATCCCGGTTCGAGGCTCGATTTTCCAGGACCCACGTAAGCCAGATGCATAAGGGGGCGCATGCATCTGGAGTTCGTTTGCAGTCGCTGGAGGCCCTGGCGCACCCATTCTCTCTCTCTCTCCCTCTCTCTCTCTCTCTCTCTCTCTCTCTCTCACTGCCTATTTCTGTATCTCTCTCTCAAATTAATTAATAAATAAAAATAATAATAATAAAAAAGAACCAGCTTTAAAAAAAAAAAAAAAAAAAAAGAATCCAGCCAAGATATTTTGGGGGCAGGGTAGGGGAAGAGGGGTTGACCCAAAGAAGGCCAGTAGCATAACAGTCTACATGTTTTGTTTGTTTGTTTTTCCCACTCATTCCTGGCTATGTAGCCAGGCCCAACTTGTGTTTTGGATTTTTCAGGGTTTTTTAATTTATGAGATAACATATTCATAAGGTGACCTGTTTTCTCCCTTCCAAACCATAGTGTAACACTACATCCTTCTAGGGTAATTCTTCCCATGATCCTCAAAAAGCTCACAAAGAAGGGGAAACAAATCCACAATACAAATGATATTACAATGAAATTGGGGGTCTTGTGGGTTCAGACCCTTTGTTTCAGTGTGTATGTATGGCCGCTGGGAAAGTTCCCTGGTGTTTTGTTTCTGATCCAGAGGGAAGAGCCCTACCTCAGCTTCAAGGATGTTTGACCACAAAGGGGCATTCTGACCCTTAGGAGACATGCTACAAAGATAAAGCTGGGGTTCCCTTGGTTCCCACCTGCCTCACCATGACACAGCAACATAGATAGGCTGCAGTTTTTCTTACTTTCCTCATAGCTAACTGCCTACCCTATGTCAATGGGAGTTGTGGAACAGTAATACTGAAATAGAGATTCTGCTCAGAAATGGTTGTGTGGCTCAGAGGCAAAGCAGATTTGATTGTGATAGCTATGCAGAAAAAATGAAGCAGTATGAAAAAGTTCATTTGGGAAATGAAGGCATATAGCCAAGAGGTAAGACATCATTCTGACCAACTGGCTATAAATAAGGGTTTCCCACCACTTCTCAGGATCGGTAACTTGGTAGAATGCCTCACAGAACTCAAACATACTTTCATTACATTCTCCAGTTGATTGAATAAAGTGACTAAGGAATAGCCACATGGAAAAGATGTGTAGGGCAAGTTGTAATGGGAAGGGACACAGAGCTTCCATACTTTCTCAGGGTACCCAATCTGTTACATTGATCTGTCTCACTGAGGCTTTTTACAGAACACAATCTCTACCAGCCTTTCTCAAAATGTGGAGGTGAAGTATACTAGTCCAATCTTCTAATCATTTAGCCTTTCTGGTAACCTTCCTCGTGTTAAGATAATCTAGGGCTCTACCTACCTCATTTAGCATAAACTTGGGACTTGTTACTAACAGCAAAGTCACTCCTATTCCTCAGGAAGTTCTAAGGAGTTTATGACTTCTGTGGCTAGGAATGAGGACAAAGATTTTTTTTTTTTTCATTTTAAAAAAAGCTTTGTGGAGCCGGCCATGGTGGCACATGCCTTTAATCCCAGTACAGGGGCAGAGGTAGTAGGATCACCATGAGCTTGAGGCCACCTTGAGAATACAGAGTAAATCCCAGGTCGGCCTGGGCTAGAGTGAGACCCTACCTCACAAAACCAAAAAAACAAAGCTTTGCGGGCTGGAGTTGGGCTTAGTGGTTAAGATACTTGCCTGCAAAGCCTAAGGACCTAAGTTAAACTCCCCAGAATCCATGTAAGCCAGATGTACATGATGGCGCATGCATCTGGAGTTCATTTGCAGTGACTAGAGGCCTTTGTGCATCCATTCCATCTCTCTCTCCCCCTCCCTGTAATAAATAAAGAAATAAAAAATAAAATTCTTGGGCTGGAGAGATGGCTTAGCAGTTAAGGCGCCTGCCTGCTAAGCCTAAGAACACTGGTTCCAATCTCCAGGTCCCACGTTTAGCCAGATGCAAAGTGGTGCGAGGGCGCAATGCCGCACTTGACCACAAGGGGGCGCACGCATCTGGATTTCGTTCACAGCAGCTGAGAGACTGCTGGCACGCTCAGCTGGATCTGTCTTTCTCTATCTGTTTTTCTCTGTCTCTCTCCAAAAATAAATAAAATAATTTTAAAAATTTTTAAAAATAAAATTCTTTAAAAGGGCATGTGGGTGTGGTATGCTTGTGTGTGTGTGTGTAGGCCAGAGGTCAACATTCGGTGTTTATCATTCTTCACCTTATTTTTTTAAATATTTTATTTTTATTTATTTATTTTTTTCAGAGAGAGAGGGAGAGAAAGACAGAGATGGGCGCGCCAGCAGTGTCTCAGCTGCTGAGAACGAAATCCAGGTGCGTGCATCCCCTTGTGGTCAAGTGCGGCATTGCGCCCTTGCCTCACTTTGCATCTGGCTAAACGTGGGATCTGGAGATTGGAACTGCTGGAGATTGGAACCAGCGTTCTTAGGCTTAGGAGGCAGGCGCCTTAACCGCTATGCCATCTCTCCAGCCCTCTTCACCTTATTTTTGAGACAGGGTCTCTCTGAACCTAGAACTCACTGATTGGGCTAGAGAGATGTTCCGTGGTTAAGGTGTTTGTCTGCAGAGCCTAGATTGATTCTCCAGTACCCACATAAACCCAGATGCACAAAGTGGCACATGCATCTTGATTTCATTTGCAAGTGTCTAGAGGCCCTGGTGTGCCCACTCTGTCTGTCTCCTGTCCCTCTCTACTTGCAAATAAATAAAAATAAATAAATTTGAACATGGAACTCTCTGATTTGGCTAGACTAGTAGGTTGCAAGCCCCAGAAATACCCACTCTCTTCCTTTCTAGAATGCAGCCCCACCCACTTTATATGGGTGTTAGGGATCTGAACTCAGATCCTCATGTGTATATATGACATAAGGGTACATCTCTGTGCTTTTAGGATGTGTATACAGTGATTAGTAGCTGAGAACTAGCTAGACCAGCAGCTGCTTAGTGGAGGTGGAAGATGTAGGAAGGAAAAGCCCATGCTTGATAGTAGAATTGATTATGAACTTTCAGGCAGTTTTATGTGGAAAGAAAAGAGACTGAAGAAAAGAACAGCTCTGGTTTCAGAAACTCAGGCTGCCTGCTGATGGAGGTAAGAGCAGACATTTTATTGAGTTCTTGGAGGAATCTGGGATGTTATTATGAGGGTACATGTGGTTATGCAATCTTACTGACAGACATTTTCCCAGCCCGAGACCAAATGATTCTACTGATTCACATCATGAGGGAACCTTCACAGTGACTATAGAATCAAAAAGCAGACTAAGTATGAATGCTTAGGCAATTTTACCTCAAATTCATTATATATCTGAGGATGACCTTAAATTTCTAATCCTCCTGCCTCCATCTCCCATGTTCTGAGATCATAGGCACGTACCACCACATCTAGTTTATGAAGTGTTCAAGGTCAACCCTGGAGCTCTATGCATGCTAGACAAGCTCTGGAAAGTACTCTGTCAACTGAACTATATGCCCAACCCACATTCTGTAAAATGCCTGATTAATCTAAACAGTCTTCCAAGTAAGTTTATATTTCCATGTCTATGTTGACATGCATTTCTTGACTTTCCAGTTCTCTAAGATGTTTGTGAAGGAGAAACAAGAACACAGTAGCTTTTTTTACAGGCAGGCAGGCAGGGGCAGAGGCCCAAGGGGAGAACAAGGAGATGCCACCCTGCCTCCCCTGGCAAAACTAGAACTGGGTGTCTGATGGAGTCTCATCCAAATGGTTACTTCTTCCCCAAACATACCTAGGTGGGCTAGCCCCTCCTAAGTCAGCCCCTTGAGTCCACAAACCAAATATCTCCCCTACACACTTGAATCTGGTGGCAAGGTCCATCCTAATTGGATACCTGGTTCATAAAAGGGCTTTTTCCACATGTGAAATGGCTGTCTTGGCTACTCATTCTCCTGGCACCTGAATTTCCTGGCCCCTTTTTTGGTAAGCTCTTCTTTTACTCCCAGACTAGGTGGGAGGGTGAGGGATAATTACCATATCTCTTACTCTCCCATTTCGGCCATCTGTCCTGTGGTTTTAGCCTGCACACCAGTAAGTCATTGCCTCCTCCCCCCCCCCAACCAACCTGGCTGGGAGAGAGGAGGGCTGTCATTACTTGCGTGCTTACTTCTTGATGTATTTTGTTTTCAGATGCTTTCTAGTTCTGCTACATGTATGATTTTCTTCTAAACTCTGGGTGTGGTACGTGTGTTAATAACTCTCTTGGCTCTCCTGGCACCAGACTCCTGATTTGTTTTGGTGCTTTCTGGCTAAGCTACATGTACGACCTTTCTTTAACCCCTGAGTCTTTCACTATTCTGTTTCTTAGTCTTTCCTGGCCCCTAAATGATTATAAAGGTGAAAGGCCTACAGTGTCATGTTCTGCTGTGTGTGTGTGTCTTCTGAATATTTTGGCCTGGGCTCCCATGTATATCCTTTCCATGGGCTTCTCTATTGGAGATTTCCCTAACTCTCCATTCCCTCATCTCCCCTATCCAGCTGGGCAAGGAGGGGGAACTCCCTTCTGGCTTGAGTCCTTGTAGCCGTCCTCTGGATACCAATTCTCCCTAAATAAACCTCATCATTCATAATTTCTCCCTAAATAATAATTCATAATTTACCCTTCTCAGAGTCTGTTTTCTCAATTCTTTGTTAAATGGATAAGAACCCAAAGGTTGGGGTTCACAGGCTGGGTACCACACTGAATCCAAAATATTCTGCATCATTTGCACATAGGTCTTTGGAAGTGGTTGATTCTGCTCAAAATCTAAAAATACGCTTTTGTTTCCTTTTCTCCTGTGTTTGTTGTTGTTGTTTTGTTTTGTTCTTTGTTTTTTCAAGGTAGGGTCTCACTATAGCCCAGGCTGAACTGTAACTTACTCTGTAGCCCCAGGCTGGCCTTGAGCTCACTGCAATCCTTCTACTTAAGCCTCACAAGTGCTAGGATTAAAGGTATGTGCTACCTGGCTTATTTCCAAATTTTAAATTTTTATTTGTATTTGTTTATGAGAGAGAGAAAGGGAGAGAATGGGCATGCCAGAGCCTCTAGCCACTGCAAATGAACTCCAGACACATGCACCACCATGTGCATCTGGCTTACGTGGGTTCTGGGGTGTTGAACCTAGGTCCTTAGGTTTCTCAGGCAAGTGCCTTAACTGCTAAGCCATCTTTCCAGCCCTTATTTCCAAATTTTAATCAGACCATAATCTAGTCAAAAGCACCACATAGAAATTGTATTCCCCTTCAAAAAATCAATGCTGTTGCATTTCTCTTGGCTGAACATTGCCTTCAGGGACTATTGATGATGGTGTCAGTTGCTTTTCTCATTGCTATGACAAAATACCTGATAGAAGCAACTTAAGGGAAGAAGATATATTTGAACTCATGGTTTGAGAGGATCCAGTCCATCATGGCAGGGAAGGCATGCTAAAGATCATGGCAGCAGGAATGTGTGTCTGGAATTCCTATCAGAGGACTAGGAATCAAGGAGAGGGAAATACCAGTGCCTATCTGCCTCCCCCCACCCTACCTTTTATTCATGTGGGGCTCCTAGCTCATGGCATGGTGCCACCCATGTTCAGGGTGGGTATTCTTTTATGGAAATGCCCTCAAAAACACCCAGAGATGTTTCTCCTAAGTAATTCTAAATGCAAACCTGACAAGATTACCATCACACTGATAAATATTCCCATAAAAATGACTGAGAAATAAGATTTTCAAGTGGCTTCTGTTTTGTGTTTATAAATCTGTAAGCATAGGTTGCCTGGATGCTGATGTAAGAGGTGGAGGTATCTATGCATTGGCATCTTGCTACATTCCTATACACTCTTGCCCTACCTTCCTCATTTCCTGCCCTTCTACCCACTCTGAGCTCCTGCTATGATTCAGATGTGTTAAATGTGTGCATATCACCCATGACCTGACTCACCACCCCTTTACTCCAACCTAGGATGATATAAAATTTTAAATATTAAAAAATCTTTCTATGTACAGACTGATTCCACTTTCTCCCTTTACCTTCTGTCATTTTATTGATCTATGTTGGTAGCCATCTGAAATTTTTTTCCAAAAATCTTTTCTTTATACATAAAAAAGTTTTAATGAAGCCAAGAGTAGTGATACATACCTGTAATCAAGAGGCTGAGGAAGGAGTATTGCAAAGTCAAGGCCATCTTGGGTTATATAGTGAGACCATTGGGTAGGGGAGTGGGGGGTGGGGAGAGATTTAATATGAAGCTGCAGGGCATTGTCTCTCTAGTGTTTATTCAAATATCCTTGCATTTTATTTGTATTTCCAGTATAGTACAAGATCAGAAAAAATTAGAGCCTTGTTTACCTTTGACCTCTTTCCATTCCAACTCATCCTTTCACACATCATCATAGAGCAGGACCAAAAGACTAACAGTATTTTAGTTTACTCAATGAGCTCATAAAAGAGAAAGAAGGACTAAACTTGTTTCCATGTCCACGTCTAGCCACTCACCTCTAGAAAGCCAGTACTGGAGAGATGAGAGTTGTTTGGAGGGAAGTCAGTCTTATTCAAGGGCTAACAACTTGGAAGGTGGAGCAGACTTGAGATATAAGTAAGGGCTTTTACAGTTAGAGAAAAGAGAAGCAGGGGATAATAGGCAGGAAGGCAACATGCTGAGAAGAGTGCTGGACCTCAACCTCCTGCAGCTAGCAATGTTATTTGATACACAGAACTAAACACTACAAAGGGGCATTTCATATTCTAATGTTATAAGCAGGTCACCAGATGTTCCAGGTTTTATGAATCTGAGGGAAAACTGTTTAGCAATTAACATATTAATCATTTAAATACATCTTTCCTTAGAATCTAGAACACTGGGTGAGATATTGAAGAAGACAACAATGTTGCAAAGGAGAACTCTCAGAGGGATGGCCACTATTACAAACTCAGAGCTAATCTAGTACATTCATATCCTTAAACTTGTCCTACTAAAATTTAAAAATGACTTATCGTAGGTTCGTTTCATAAGCTTCTTCCAAAAACAAAGTCACTGGATAGAGGATTATTTTAAGCATAGATCTATGATCCATGCCCCTCTTCCTAGAATTTCAAGCCCAGATGTAAATCTCTTTTTCTATGACTGCATTCAGAGCAACTATGGACCTCCCTGGGTGGGAGAAATAATTATAATTTGCATTAAGTTCTAAGAAATTCCAAGTTATCATTTATCTGGTTACTTGTATTTACTGTTTGTTAGCTATGTGTGTGAAACTGTCAGATAAACTATGATTAGGAGATGTTTTCTGCAAAACACAGTCACAGTTCATTTTAACTCAGAAATGAAATGACTTCCTGTATCCTCCTTTTAGTCATTGTGTTTCATGTAGCCTATGTATTATCACTTCTGGAATCTGTCACTACTCTACTCCCTCAGTTTGTAATGGGAGTTTTAGAGTTCCTTGCCAATCTCATCAACAAATTTAGGATCCTTGTTTTATGAATTTACAGAATTAAACCCGTAGACCAGAGGGTAAGACTTAGAGAGACTTCATTTATTTATTAAGAAAAGGGCCTGGGGAGATGACTTAGTGGTTAAGACACTTGCCTGCAAAGCCAAAGGACTTAGTTAGGTTTGATTCACAGGACCTACATACACCAGATGCACAAAGTGGCACTTGTGTCTGGAGTTTGTTTGCAGCGGCTGGATGTCCTGGTGTGCCCATTCTCTCTCTCTCTCTCTCTCTCTCTCTCCTCCCTCCCTCCCTCTCTCAAATATATATATATATATTTTTTTTTTTTTTTAAGAGAAAAAAAGTACAAAGAGCTCCTGCCATGTAGGGGTTCCTCCCATGCCAGCCTAGCAGGGCCACGATGAGGGGGCTTACTAGAGCAGGGACCTGGAAGTTAGGAAAGCTGAAAAGCCCAAAAGAGACCTCGCATACCTGGTAAGGATCTATTTATCATCTTATTGTGATGGGCTTTACCCTCAGGCTCAGGTGAGCCTGAGAGAGAACTGATTGGGCTGGACTCAGAAGCTGCTGGCTCAGGAGTAGGGGCGAGAGAGCTGATTGGATAGGCTGGATAAGATGCCCAACTCTGGTCCTGCTAAAGCAGGCAGGCACCATGTTCTGTCTTTGGAACCTCTCTCCTGACTGACTATCTAATTCCCCCTCAAGTTCAAACTCTAGTTTCTCCGTATCTAAAATGGGACAATGATATTGTCAAAAAACAAAACTACAGCTTAAAGATCTACTTGTTTTTATTAGTAATCCATGAATTATACAGCCTCTCATCTACAACAGGCACTCCAACACACTGAACAAGGTAAAAAGGGGCTAAAGAAAGCAGAAAAGTGGGAACTGGACATTGTTGTAGAGCACTTTTTCTTCTGAGCATAATGCCCACTTTTGTTATATCAGAGCAACTGTGTCTACCTTTAAGAGATAGGGCCTGTTGATATTCCCTCACAGAAGGAAAGGATGGGGAGGGTCATTAGACCCTCACCTAGGACCTCAACCACTCACTCCTGGACCTCCTGCTAGCTGTATGAGGTGCTGTCCAGTGCATGTGGTCTTGTGATCTTGGGAGGTCTTAGAGTACATGGTGTATGGAAGGTTAACTGAAGGGGGCTCTCTGTGGAGTTCTGGGGAAGTCATCATTCACTCAGGGTGAGACTTTCTAGTAATGCAACCATTTTAGGGTCACCACACTCCTGAAAGTAACCCCTTGCCTATGCTCTGGAAGTAGGTCCAATAAACTCACCAAATTGCACCTTGGTATGCTATTGGTGCCCTATCTGGGGGGAGCAGATGTTTGCTTTCATCTCCCCAGGAAGTCAGTCATTTCAAAGTTACTTCCCTATGGGGTTAACACAAAGAGGCTTTCTTTTTTAATTTTATTATGGGCACAGTTAGTATGGCTACATCATGTGTTGTTACCATCCTTTCCCTGTCCCTGCCCTCATTCCACTGGGGGCCCTCCTTGGTGGGGTTGTTGGTATTCCCCATGGGGTTGTTGGTTATGCATTGTGGGAGCAGTAGTCAGTTATTGGAGGGAAGCATGACATTCCAACCTGTGGCTCTTACAATATTTCCGCCCCCTCTTCTGCAAAATTCCCTGAGCTGTGGTGGGTGTGTTTTAAGTCTACTTCAGTGATGAGCTCTTAGGAGCCTCTGGATCTCTGCTTCGATGGGTGATGAGTGTCCTCAGCGTCTTCTCCTACACCCTGGTGCTGATTGACAGGCTCATCATGGAAGCAGCACTTTTGCTCATCTCCCCAATTCCTCTGTGGTTTCAGCAGGGCCTTGACTGAGGTGTGGAGGGTGGTTTATTTCCCCTGCTCTCGCAACCCTCTGAAAGAGAAAAACAGATTCTCCAATGGAAAGTGAAGTTAGCATAGGTTAAATGGGATAAGTGTTATTAGTTAAGGGAGAATTTGATGGATGTAGCCCTCTTTTAGCCAAAGACTAGTGGAACTTGTTCCTTGAAAGGCCTTCTTTACTAAACCTGGTCCCTTGTGATGCAGAATGGAAGATAGAAATTGGCTAGTTATCTTAGGACAACAAGACCCCAAAGTGAATAGCTTTCTCCTTGACTAAACGTGAAATTGTCCTTGGGCCTGTGGGGAAAAAGGTAGGTCATTACAACTTACTGCAGGTCAGAACCCTCAGAAGGATCTGGCCTTTCCTTATCTCTGTCCCCTTAGGGAGCCCTTTCACTTCTTAGAGATTGGGAAGATTGTCCTTTTCCAGAAACCCTGACTCCAGACACCTGATGTCAGGACTAGACTGGCTAAACCAGCCACCTATCTATGAGGCTCATAAAAATCCCCAACCTGAGTCTTGAGGTGGGCTTCTCAAACCCCTTCTTGCCTCCCTGACCAAGAACTCTGCTTTTTTCTCTTAAGTTCTGGGCTTCTAAATATCTTTCTTCCTTCCCTTATACCTTCTCTTAAAGCTCTCCTTCTTAAAGCTTTAAGCTATTAATAAAATCTTTCTGGGGCTGGAGAAATGGCTCAGTAGTCAAGGTGCTTTTCTAATGACCTGGGTCTGATTCCCCAGTACCTACATAAAGCCAGATGCACAAGGTGGTGAATGCATCTGGAGTTCATTTGCAGTGGCTAGAGGCCCTGGCACACCAATTCTCTCTCTCTTTCTCTGCCTCTTCCTCTCTCCCAAATAAAATCTTTCTGAACCCTATACTCAGATCTATTGATTTTATTCTTTGAGTTCATAAAACAAGAATTCAGACACACCCCAAAATTATCAGTGTGTAGTCATATTGGTGCATTGGAGAGGAACCCAAAAATTCCTGTATCACTGACTATCATGGGTTTTAGAGAATTGGCCTACTTCAAAGTTCATTTTGATCTGAGCATATGGAACCTAATGAGTGACTCCATTCTGATTTGATGTCATCCGTTTGGGCCTCAGGCAGGATGTGTGTCCAAAACAATAGCCTCCCATAAATTTAATTTAGCAATATCTTCTTTCAAGTAGGAAGACATGGGGCTGGGGAGATGTTACAACTGTTAAAAGGACTTGCTTGAAAAGCTTGATGGCCTGGGTTCTGTTTCCCAGTACCCGTGTAAAGCCAGATGCACAATTTGGTGCATTCACCTGGAGTTTGTTTGTGGCAACAAGAGGCCCTGGTGTGCCCATACTCTGTCTTTTTCTCTCTCTAAATAAATAAATAAAAATATTTTTAAAAAAACAAGTAGGAAGACATGAGAAATTTTAAAATAAGATATTAGCAGATATAGTTTAACAAATTCAAGTACTATACACACACAGCAAACTATTCTACATACCCATCAAAGTTAGTCAACCTTGAAAATGTGAGACTAAAAAAATGATTATTTATCAATAGATTTTGTTCAACTTTGGACCACCGCTATGTTACAAATTTTAAAATATTGACTGCTGTAATTCTTTTATCAGTCTTATGAGATAGCTTCAGTTGACAGAGGAACAGGGAGGCTGAAGTAACTTAACCAAGGGAACAATGAATTGATGAGTGGTCTGGGCAGTGTGCTAATTATTTTGCTTGGTGTTGGTATCAAATACCTGACAAAAAGCAAAATAAGAGAGGAAGAGTTTATTTTGGCTGACAGTTCAGAGAAGCACAGTCCATCACAGCAGAGAAGGTATGGCACCAGCAAAGTCATAACACCAGGGGAGACATGACACCAGGGGAAGCATGGCACCAGGGAAGGTACAACACCAGGTATGGCAGTAGAAGCAGCTTGATCATGTTGCCAACCAGCAAGCAGAGAAATGCTCACTTGGCTTGTTCCTTTTCCCATTTTTATTTGGTTTGGGACACCAGCCAATGGAATGGTGCTATCCACGTTTAGAGTGGGTCTTCTTAGCTAAATCTCCTTGGAAAAACCCTCACAGATTGCCCAGAGGTATGTCTCCCAGATGGTTCCAAATCCCATCATATTGACAATGAAATTGAAGCATCACAGTCAGAATTTGAATCCAGAAACCTTAGTAACTATGTTTTTATTTATTTAGTATACTCATTTTATTTTATTGAAAATTTTATAATCCATAAGTTGATTACACTCACCCTTATTACCTTCTTCTGTTCACTAAAAATCTTTTTCCCAACAAGTCCCAGTTTTACTTTGATATCTTCTGTTGTTGTTGTTGTTTGATGACCCCAAGTTTAATCACGGTTGTTTTCTTGGGTATGGATGGGAGATTACTTACTGAAGCAGGGCAAGTTACCAGTTGCTATACCACTAAAGAGATGCTTCCCTCTGCCCCAGCAATGCCAAACTGCTGAAAGCTCAGGGAGGAGGAGACCCTCATGAACCCCTTCCCCATCCTTGATGGAATATTGATGAGCTCAGTCTTGTGTAGGTCTTGTGCAGAAAATGACAGCTACTATGGCTTATTAAGTGCAACAGCCAGGTCCTGTCTGGAGACTGCATTCTATAGCACTATTCCCCATCCTCTGGCTCGTACAATCTTTTTGCCTCCTCTTCCCTTCCACAATGTTCACTGAACCTTGGAGAGAGTAACTGTGCTCTCAACCACTCAACTAAACTGAGGAAGGGAAGAGGGGATACAAAGATCCAAGAAGGCATGGCAACCATGATAGCAGGTTTAGCCTGGAGGTATTTAAATTCTCCATTCAACATTTTTTGAGGAATTATCATTTATTTGCTATTGATGGTAGTAGGTGCTAGGGCTACAGAGACAAAAGGCACATTTAATGCCCTTGAGAAGTGTGTTCATGGTTGGAAAGTTAAACAAACAGCATGTAATAAGAGTTTTTTTCCTTCCCTATAAGTCAGTCAGAGTAAAATAAAAAAATTCCAAGTTAGAAGTCTAACCCTATCTGAGCCTAATCTCTGAGTCTCTACTCATGTATTAAAAAAAAAAAAAGCAAAAGAAGTAAAAAAACAACCTTGGAAGGCTCAGAAGTCTACTGAAATATATCTGACTCATGGTATCAGAGTTCTGCTTTCCCTTGTGCCCATACCAATTGTTTTTTTTTTGTTTGTTTGTTTGTTTGTTTTTGCTTTTTTATTATTAGTTATTTATATAATGTGCATTGAGCCATGAAGTTACCATCGTTAGCCTTCTCCCTGCCCTCCCCTCTAGGGGATTGTGGGTCTTGCACTGTGTGGATAGCCATCAGTTATGCGGGACAGACAATGTCTCTGTGCATAATGACCCAACTTATGTCTCTAACAATTTTTTCACCCCGTCTTCGACAAATTTTCCTAAGCCATGTTGGGTTCATTTTAGGTCTATTTCAGTGATGAGGTCATGGGAGTCTCAGTGTCTCTGGATCTCTGGTTTGGTAGGGGTTGAATGTTCTATCTCCTTCACCCTTGTGCTGATACCAGGTTCACTGAGAAAGCAGCATTCTTGCTCATTTCCCCAATTATTCTATGGGTTCAGCTGGTGCCCTGGTGAGGTGTGATGGGCTGATTCTTTCCTCAGGTTCTACGTCCATCTGAAAAAAGAAAAGCAAATTCTCCAACAGAGAGTGAGGTCAGTGCAAGGTACATGGATAGCCATTATTTTTTTAGAGTGAATTTAATGGGTGTAGGCCTTCTTGTATCCCACTATTGGTGGGACCTTGATATTGGAGGGTGAACTCATTTTTTGCCCATACCAATTGTTAATAACAAAAATCAGACTCAGGGCTGGAGAGATGGCTTAGTGGTTAAGGTGCATGCCTGCCAAACCTAAGAATGCCTGTTATATTCTCTAGGTCCCACAGTTAGCCAGATGCAAAAGTGACACAAGGGCACAATACCTCACTTGCCCACAAGGGGTGCACGCATCTGGAATTTGTTCACAGCAGCTGAGAGGCTGCTGGCATGCCCATTCTCTCACTCTCTCTCTGTGTTTCAAAAAAAATCAGATTCAGTGTCTCAAATACAGACATGGTAGACTGGGGGTATACCTCTGTGGTAGAGAATTTGCCTAACATGAGCAAGGCCCTGAAGAAAATGGTGTACTATCTGTATATTTCTTTGTTTTTCAATGATTGGGAGGTTACCACACTTAAATCAAGGTACTGACTAGGCTATATTCTTATCTGGAGGTCAACATTGTACTGAAAGTCCTAGCAAAAGACAAAGATATAGAGAAAGAAATAAGTGACATTGTTCCACTTCCAACAACAACAACAATACCTTGGAATAACATTAACCAAGGATGTGAAAGACCTACACAATTAAAATATAAAATATAAAGAAAAATAAAATATAAAAACACTCAAGAAAGAAATTGAGGAGGACTTGAGAAACTGGAAAGACCTCCCATGCTCCTGGATAGGCAGAAATAACATTGTGAAAATGGAAATCTTACCAAAAGCAATATGCAGATTTAATGCAATACCAATAAAAATCCCAACTTCTTTCTTCACAGAGATAAAAAAATGATCTCAAAATTCATATAGAATAGCAGAAGGCCTCAGATAGCCAAGCACATCATTAGCAAAAGAAACACCTCTGGAGGCATCATCATGTCTGATTTAAAGCTACACTACAAAGCCATAGTAATAAAAAAACAACATGGTTCTGGCATAAAAATAGGATTATAGAACAGAATCAAGGACCTGGAATTTGGGTCAAGTAACTACAGCTACTTGATATTTGATAAAGCCCCTAACACTGTAGACTGGAAAAAAAGACAGCATCTTCAACAAATGGTGCTGGACCAACTGGGCAACTATATGCAGGAAAATGAAACTGGATCCAGATATCTCACCATGCACAAAAATCAAGTCTAAATGGATCAAGGACCTCAATATAACACTGGAAACTCTGCTACTACTGGGAGAAAAAATAGGAGGAACTTTCCATGATATAGGAGTGGGAAAAGACTTCCTGAACAAAACCACTGTAGCTCAGGAAATTAAATAGTCACTCAACCATTGGGATCTCATGAAGCTGAAAAGTTTTTTCACAGACAAACATACAATAATCAGAGCCAACAGATTACCCACAGAATGTGAGAAAACATTTGTCAGATATACAACTGACAGAGGCCTAAGTTCTGGAATCTACAAGAAACTCAAAAACCTAAGCAATAAAAAGTCAAACAACCCACTCACAAAATGGGGCAGAGAACTGTACAGAGAGTTATAAGAGGAAGAAATACAAATGGAAAACACACACTTAAGAAAATGTTCAACATCCCTAATCATCAGGGAAATGCAAATTAAAATAACTATGAAATTCCACCTTACCCCAGTAAGGATTGCCAACATTAAAAAATCTAACGAAAACAAATGCTGGCGATGTTGTGGGGAAATAGGAACCATCATTCACTGTTGGTGGGAATGTAAGATGGCACAACCACTATGGAAAGCAATATGGAGACTCCTAAAAATGATGACTATAGAGTTACCAACAGATCCAGTTATTCCAAAATGGGCATTTAACCTAAAAGCTCCATGCCTCTGTTCAGAAAGATTTGCTCAACCATGTTTATAGCTGCTCAATAAATAATAGCTAAGAGCTGGAATCAACCCATATGTCCATCATTAAACGAATAGATAATCAAGATGTGGTATATCTACACTATGGAATTCTACACAGCAGTAAGGAAAAAGATGACACAATGAAATCTGAACAAAAATGGTCAACTTGGAACAGATGATTCTCAGTGAACTCACCCAATCACAGAAAGATAATTGTCGCATGGTATTACTCATCTGTGGCTCCTAACCTGAATCTGCTTGAGATGCTAACATACCTAATAAGCATCTTGAGGACTGGACAATAGGGAGGGTGGGATGAGAAGGGATTGTAAGGGGGGACAGAAATAGGACTCAAAGGGAAATGGTACCATAAAATCTTATATCCTGAAAGACAGCCTAAAAGTTTGAATCTTCATCAGATTCTTAGAGGGAACATTTGAATCACAGGGCCCTGGAGAGGGTATAATGAAGATTAACCTTAATATTCTCCTGTTTCTCTCTCTCTCCCTATTCTCTCTCTTCTCTTTATCTTTTATATTATCTATCTTTTTCTTCCTTCTTTTTCTTTGGTGCTAGCCTGTAATTCCCAGTACCAGTATGCATTTAACATCCACAATGAGCTGTTGATCAGAGAGACCTACAATGTTTTCCAAAAGAAGACAGATTTCTGTCAGAGTGCTTAATGATCCACCAAAGGTTAATGGTAAGACCCTACTGCCAAAGACACCATATGTGTTAGTACCAAACGTGGAGTAAACTGGCTAGAATCTGGAAGAGAATCAGTCCCCAGACAGCTTGTCTAGTGCCAGAAGGTGCTACATGAGTGACTGGGGGAAAGTGGCCAACAACTGTCCAAGAAACATGTGCTCTAAGCTTCTTAGCAGCAAACAACCTGATGTGATGCTCACACAAGGGCAATAGTGGCACACAGCCATGGTGAGTAACCAACTGCTCTTAATTTGGCTAACATACTCACTCCATGGAATGGAACTCATAGCTGGAACTGGGAAACAAGTCAGAACCATATCCAAAAAATGGGCCTGCTACACCTATGAAATTCTCTCTAAAATAATAATGGTTATCCCATTTATCTGATGCTGATTTCACTCTCCACTGGAGAATTTGGTTCTCTTTTTCAGATGGATTCTGAACCTGAGGAGAGAATCAACCCATTGCACCTTGCCAGGGCCCCAGCTAAAACCATAGAGTAATGAGGGAAATGAGCAAGAGTGCTGCTTTCTTGGTGAACCTGGTACCAGCACAAGGGTGAAGGAGATAGACACAGAGAATGCTCAACTCCTTCCAAACCAGATATCCACAGACACAGAGGCTTCCAAGACCCATCACTGAAGTAGACCTAAAACAAACCCCACATGGCTCAGGGAAATTCACAGAAGTCGGGGGAAGATTGTTAGAGCCACAAGTTGGGTCATTATGCACATAGACATTGCCTCTTCCCCATAACTGATGGCTACCCCCACAATGCACGACCCACATTCCCCAGTGTAGCAGACAGCTTCAGGTTCACTGAGATGAACTTCCAGATGAAGCAAAGTTATGGAGGAAGGGTTATTTATTGAAGCTTACAGATCCAGGGGAAGTTCCAAAATGGCAGAAGAAGCTGGCCTGCCTTTATAGGACCAAACACAGATAGCAAAGCCACATGCCAGAAGCCACACAGCACATCACACCTCAGGAACTCCAGCTAGGCACACTTTGCATATCTTTATACTGAAATCTCAAACCCACCACAAATGAAGATCCACCCAGTGACACTGCCTCCAGCCAGGTGGCTGCAGATGCAAACTACAAGCTAATAAAACACTGAATATATTAAGGGCCATCTATTCAAACTTCCACACTTATTATCTCCCTTCAGAAGGGGGAGGATAGGGGGGGAGGCTATCAATGGTACCAACATGAATGTATTCCCATTATGTACATAACTAATAAAATAAGTAAATAATTTATTTGCAAATGGGGAGAGAATAAGCCTGTCAGGGCCTCTTTCCACTGGAAACAAACTCCAGATGTATGTGCCACTTTTTGCATATGACTTTACATAGGTACTGGCTAATTGAATCTGGGTCATCAGGCTTTGCAAGCAAGTGCCTTTAACCACCTAGACACCTTCCCAGCCCCATTTTCTTATATTTAAAAATTCATTATGAGTATTAGACTCCAATAAAGGTGTTTTTAAATGACATATGCCAAGCTTTCATTGGACCACTTTGTGTTTCTAAAGATGATTAATGCTGTGTCTCAATTCTGACGGGGTTGCATATTGATTGATATAGAAATACTCTGGGAACCAAAAATAGTGATATAATTCTCCCTGTTCTTTCTGCTAAGTTATCTGAAATATGTACACAACACATTTAAAATAAAAATGAGAAGATCTTGAAAGTGTATAGAGGAAGGACAACCTGGTAGGGAGCTAAGAACCCAGTGAATGGCCTGGCAGTAGGTCCCCTAAGTTTCCTTTTTGTCTCATATATTGAACTAGGTGCTGGAGAAGCCAGCAATCTTCTACACCAATGAACAAAGACTGTTGTGTATCCCCAAAACTTCTAACCCTCCAAAGAAAGCCTTATCTCTTCAGAGATCTAGAAGGGTGCAGCCTAGCAAGACAGAAAACTTTCAGACAATAGTCACTGTACTCCAGCCAAACACCACCAAGACTTGGTGCCACCCCACCATGGAAGCAAAGATATTTCCTAGAAGCAGCCCTTATTTCTCCTGAACTGTATACTGTTTCCTCAAAAACAAAAACAAAAACACCCACCTTGTTTTCTCACATTTTCAGGAATGTTGCCTCTGTTCTGGAACAACTGAGTACTGAAAATTACAAAATAATAAGGGTGCATTTTCCTAGAAGAGCTGATACATCCCAGTGGTCTTGATATGACTCTTTGGTAACTGATATTGCTGGCTCTCTAATGTTAGTCTTTACTGATCTTCATTCTAGGGTTAGACCTTGGATTTTAATAAACAAAAGTACTGTCTCCTAACAACCCCAAATTTAGGAGGGAAAATACTAAGCACATTGTCCAGATGATTTCATACCCCATTGATCTTTGCCAAAAGATTGTTTTCCATTTCCCACTAACTTCACTCATGTACTGGCTTATAGGAACAGAGATGAGATTCTAAGAATAATTAGATGTGAGGAATGTGTTTCATAGTCTTTCCAGGGTGGTGCAATAGTACTTCAAAGAACTTCCCTGTTTTCCAAGCACATAGGGTGGTAAATAACTTTTTTTAAAAAATATGGAATGCTTCATGAATTTGCGTGTCATCCTTGCGCAGGGGCCATGCTAATCTTCTCTGTATCGTTCCAATTTTAGTATATGTGCTGCCGAAGCGAGCACAGTAAATAACTTTTAAAACAAAGAAGACAGCTCATTCTTCTTGAAGGATTTTATAGTTATGCAGTCTTAATTCATTTAAGTGACAATGATCTCTCTCTCTCTCTCTCCATATATATATATGTATGTCTCAGGAACTATATCATCTCAGGAATTATATCTTCTCAGGACAGATAGAAGCAACTCAAGTACAAATACCTATTATTAAATGTTATAAAAGTCTTATTTATCCCATGTTTGTGTTCTTAAGAGTTGAATAGCCTTTCACAAGATGCTGCAAACAGAGCTGGTGAAGTCCCGTTGCATCAACATTACTTGTTACTATCTTCTGGACCCACCAGAGATGACAAAATATGAAAATGTCATTTCTGAATGGTGCCACCCCTCTTAGCACTCAGGAGGTAGATACAGAAGATCACTAGATCTAGGTCAGCCTATTCTACATAGCAAGACTATGTCTCAACTAAACCAAACCCAAACAAACCATCCAACCAACCAAATAAAATACCAGGCCTGTCCATAGCACACATCAATCTACCATATGGAATATTAGTTTGTAGGATTTTTATTCTTGTGGATACTTTTGGAAGAACATACATGAGCTAAAGTGTGTTGGGTTGGGTTATGACATGGTATATATATGAGATGGGTCATTTCACTCATAAGCAAGAGAGGATTTACCAGTTAATCTACAGAATCATCCAATAACATGGTTGAACATTGGGGTGTCTATCAGCAGAAAGCATTGCTTAACCTTCTGTGGAAGGGTGTTCACAGATGCTCACGGCCTCCTAATAGCTAAGATGGCTGTCACATACTAAGATGCTAGATCTTAACTCCTGACTTTTTCAACCTCATTCATTTTATTGATTTTTGTTATTAAGATCTTTTTATTGACCCAAGTCATAGGTTTAGCAACTAAATCTCCACCATATACCAAGTCAGTGGTGGTATACCAATGTGCCAATGAGTGACAATGAAGTAATAGACCTGCTCCCTCATTGTGTGGCATTCTATCTGTGCTCCTGTGCTATCCAAATGCCTTCCCAACAACAAGTAAGTTTATTCTGTTAAAGTTCGAAAGAATCAGAAAATCTCCCAGAAGACACTTGCCTACTCACTGGTGTGAACAAGAGGACAAATGTGTCAACCTTTCCAAGTACTGGCAGTGCCTGACATAAGCAATACCAGGAAGCTGCCAGTTGAGATGTGTTGTTACACCTGAACCCTCTGGTCTTGTCAGTGAGTCATGACACTGGGCTGAAGGGGGTTCCCTCTCAAGGACCAAACCAGATCTTCTCTGGATCCAATATCTGAACTGTTGCTATGGTCCTGTCTTCAGGGACTAAGAGATATGATAATAATTTGTCCCTTTAATTATCATGTTGGCTTACAAAGTACCTAAGTGCTTCTGCCTGGGAAAGGGCTCTCAGTCACCATAGACTGTAAGGGAAAGTCCCAACCAGACAAATGCTTTTCATGTGAAATGGCATGTGAGACGGTTAAACAACTCAAAGTATTAAAAAATCCCTCCAAATGGTAAGGGCATGACAGCTCGTTTAACTTCACAGGGTTCATACTTTCTCTTTCTAACTCAGTGGAAAAATACAGAGGTAACTGTTAATTGATATCTTAAATCAGTATGTTAGTATATTGATGAGTCTGTGTGGTTAGATAGAAACATTTAGTCATGTCCCAGTCTACATCATCAGAGATCAAGCCAGGCATTTGCAGAGTGCAATTGCACTTTGATTCTAAATGGCAATTCCAAGTACTTTTTTTTTTTTTTTTTTTTTTAGAGAGAGAGCAAGAAATGAGAAAGAGAGAATGGGTGCACCAGGGCTTCAGCCACTGAAATCAAACTCTTGTGCCACCTAGTGTGTGTGTGCGACCTTGCACTTGTGTCATCTTTGTGCATCTAACTTATGTGGGATCTGGAGAGAGATTGAACATGGGTTCTTAGGCTTCGTAGGCAAGCCCCTTAACTGCTAAGCCATCTCTTTAGCCCTTTTTTCTTTTTAGAGAAAGTGAGAATGAGACAAGTACATTTTTATATTACTTTTGTTCTAATTTCTAACTATGTACTCTCAACATACTTTTAAAATTTTTTATTGATTTATTTGCAAGCAGACAGAGATAGAAGAGAGACGGAGAAAATGGGTATACCAGGGCCTCTAGACATTGCAAAGAGGCTTCAGATGCATGCACCACTCTGTGCATTTGGCTTTACATGGGTACTGGGGAACTGAACTGTGGTCATTAGGCTTTACTGGCAAACACCTTAGCTGCTGAGCCAGTTCTCCAGCCCTCAACATACATTTTAAAAAAATATTTGCTATGAAATACTATTCTGTGAAATGTGGCTTAAAACCCTTACAATTCTGCAATTCTACTTGGTTGTCTTACTTAATGGTTGCTCTTTTTAGTAATATTGAAACCAGCTTCTCTTATTTTCCAAAAAGAAGTTTTTCTAGTTAAGCCAGCAAGAGCATCATTTTTGCTTACTAGTATGACTTGTGCATAAAGGTCCAGGAAATTTCTCATTGCTTTCCATCTGTGGTGCAGCATTCCAGAGAACAACCTTCTTGTGGCTGGTGGGAATAAACAATGATGCTTGTAGCCAGAAATAAATGAGCAAGTGCTCTAGTGGTCCCATTCCTCTGCATCATCCTGAGGGCTGAGGCAGCAGGATCTCCACACACCTGGGCCCCAGAACATACATCAGGTGCTCTACGTTGCTCCAAGGAGGAGTTGATGGCATCTGACTTTAATTGAATCAATGAATAGACATTTATATGTACTTAAAATCTGGTTGGATTTGTGTCCCTTCATAAGACAAATTGCTGAAACCATGGGGAAATATAATTAATATAAATAATGAAGCACATCTGCTTCTGCAAAATACTTGACTTTAACCTAAGAAAACAACAGAGTGATCTAAAAGTGAAATCAATGTTGGCCTTTCAGGGAATTTTTTTTCTACTCCATGTCAAAATATGGCTTATCTCTGCATCCCCTTTCTCTTCAATACAGGAATTATTGAAAAGATTGCTTAAATTATTTAATTATAAGCTGTGGGCACTTATTTTTTTGGCACTGGTATTTTTAGAGACCTCCTACTCCCTATATCAAATATATTAAAGTGATCAAACATTCCACATTGAATATAATTTTCTTGCATAATTTTGAAGGAACTTTTATAAGACAGCACTAACATTTAATTTTCTTTCTTTATTTTTTGTCTGGTAGAGTCTCACTCTAGTCCAGGTTGATCTGGAACTCATTTTGTAGTCCCACACTGGCCTGAAACTCACAATGATCCTCCTATGTTTGCCTCCTGAGTGCTGGGATCAAAGGCATGCACCACCACCCCTGGAAACATATTTTATTGTTGTTGTTGGACATTTAAATATTTTAAAATTTTATTTATTTCCTTGAAAGAGAGAGAGAGAGAGAAAGAGAGAGGAAGAGTGGGTGTGCCATGGCCTCCAGCCACTGCAAATGAACTCAACACTTGCACCACCTTGTGCATCTGGCTTCCATGGGTCCTGGGAAATCAAACCTGGGTCCTTTGGCTTTGCAGGCCTTAACTGCTAAACCATCTTTCCACTTTGACATAAGCTTTAAAAAAAAAATCAGATCCTAAAAATCTGGGGAAACCAGATGACTCTGTGGTCTCAACACTAGATGTACTATTATCCCATGACTCTGGGTTCATTTTATTAGGAATAGTTGGATGAGTTTTCCCAAAAAATTGCCTTCTTTCTTTTAAAGTTTTTAATTTGATTTGATTTGATTTGATTTGATTTGATTTGATTTTACTTATTAGAGAGAGAGAGAGAGAAAATGGGTGTCCCAGGGTCTCTAGCCACTGCAACTGAACTCCAGACTACAAAGTACCACCTTGTGCATCTGGCTTACGTTGGACCTGGAGAATCGAACCTGGATCCTTAGGCTTCACAGGCTTAACCACTAAGCCGTCTCTCCAGCCCTGCCTCTCTTTTTTATTGCTTTCATCAGCATCCACAGTTGACAGTCTCATATTGTGACACATTTTGTGTCAGGCTGCTCCAGAGAATTGTGCCATTTCTATTGGCAGTAGAGATTCCTGTCTTTTTCCTCTTCCTTTCTTTCTTCCTCCCTTCCTCCTCATTCCCTCCCTCCTTTCTTCCCTTCCTCCCTCTCTCCCTTCCTCCCTCCCTTCCTTTCTTCCTTCCTTCCATGCTTTCTTCCTTTCTTTCCCTTTCTTTGTTTTTGCTTCAGTCATCTTTACCACCCCCCACCAGCCATATCTTACATTTAAAAAGTTTAAGGCTGGGCAGGAGAGATGGCTTAGTGGTTAAGGCACTTGCCTGAAAAGCCCAAGGACTCAGGTTTTATTCTCCAGGTCCCACATAAGCCAGATGCACATGGTGGCACATGCATCTGGAGTTGGTTTGCAGTAGCTAGAGGACCTGGAATGCCCAGTCTCTTTCTCTGTCAAATAAATAAATAAACAAGTAAATAAATAAAAGTTTAAGGCTATCAAGTGACATATACTTAAACAAAGACATTTACTTTATAGATATTTTAGGAAATAGCTGTCATTCTTTTGTTATCATTTCTTTTCTTTCTTTTCCTGTGCATGCTAAGCAAGGTCTCTACTACTCAGCTACATCCCTAGCCTTTGGTCATTTTTTAAAAATATATTTTTACTTATTTATTTTGAGAGAAAGTGGCAGTGAGAAAGAGAGGGAATGGGCATGCCAGGGTCTCCAGCCGCTGAAAACCAACTCTGGATTCATGTGTTCCCTTGTGCATCTGGCTTACGTGGGGCCTGGAGAGTAGAACCAAGATCCTTTGGCTTTGCAGGCAAATGCCTTAACTGCTAAACCATTTCTCCAGCCCTTCAGTCATTTCTTTAGGCAATATTTCCCCTTCAACTACTCTAAATTAAGTTAATCCTAAATTTTATCTTCTTTTAATTAAAATTTTTTTATTATTTTTTTATTTATTTTTGGAGAGAGACAGACAGAGAGGGAGAGGGAGACAGAGATGGGCACGCCAGCAGTCTCTCAGCTGCTGTGAATGAAATCCAGATGTGTGCACCCCCTTGTGGTCAAGTGCAGCATTGCACCCTTGCGTCACTTTGCATCTGGCTAAACGTGGGACCTGGAGATTGGAACCGTTGGAGATTGGAACTGGGTTCTTAGGCTTAGCAGGCAGGCACCTTAACTGCTAAGCCATCTCTGCAGCCCTCTTCTTTTAATTTTAATTACTTCCTTATAAAATGATTCAAAATTATTTTCACCCATTTAACCAAAGCCATTATAATCTAAGGCATTCTTCCAATTTTAAAAGTCTTTCTTTTGTCCATGTTCAAGGATGAATGTTTCACTTTGCTTATTATTATTATTATTTTTTTTGTTTTTTCAAGGTAGGGTCTCACTCTAGCTCAGGCTGACCTAGAACTCAATATGCAGTCTCAGGGTGGCCTTGAACTCACGGCAATCCTCCTACCTCTGCCTCCTGAGTGCTGGGATTAAAGGTGTGTGCCACCATGCCCGGCTTCCACTTTGCTTATTATTGAGGTCTCTAAACATACCTATCTGAACATGTCCAACCTTACCTGATCTAAAAGCTAAGCAAGTGCACTAAATAGGAAGCCATCTTCCATTTTGTGTGAAATATATTCATAGGGGCTGGAGAGATGGCTTAGCCAAAGGACCTCAGTTCGATTCCCCAGTACCCATGTAAGCCAGATGCACAAGGTGGCGCATGTAACTGGAGTTCATTTGCAGAGGCTGGAAGCCTTGGCATGCCCATTCTCCCTCTCTCTCTCTCTCTCACTCTGCCTCTTTCCTTCTCTCAAATAAATAAATAATAATAATAACATAAAGAAAATATTTTTTAAAAAAGAAATATACTCATAGCTTAACTCTGCATTCATTTTATTTTCACTCTCTGTATTGTTCCCTGAACCATGTCAGCCTGTTGGCAGTCTAATTTAGTGTTGATTTCTCTGTAGTTTCTGGAGTTTTGCATTGATTGTTTTGTTTGCTTGTTTTCAAGGTATCTATCCCAAACTGACCTGGAATTCACTATGTAGTCTAAGGGTGGCCTCAATCCTCCAACCTCTGCCTCCCAAGAGCTGGGGTTAAAGGTATGCACCACCATGCCCAGTGTTTGGATGTGTTTTAATGTGCCTGTCACCATCAAACTGAAACTTGACAGGCTTGCAGTAAGAGCAGTATCCATTTTGCACCTTCCTTTGCAATTTCTCCTGGGCCTCAGCATATGTGGTAGATATGGCAAGTCTCATGGTGGGCAGTTCCAAAATGGCAGAAAAAGAGGGCCTCCTTTTCCAGATCCACGCAGACAGAAAAGTAACCACCACCAAAAGCAAGCACACTCCAGGAACCCCAGGCAGACCTCAAGAACTTTGCATAGTTTTTGATTGGAATTCTGGGTCCACCTCCACACCTTAGGGCTGGACCCTAGGATCCTCCACACTGACACCAAGTTACAAACTTTAATCAAACTCCTGAATCTATTAGGGGACATCCATTCAAACTAGCACAGAGTAACTTGACAAAGGCATGATTCTTCTTGGGGCCCAGAACCCTCTGTATCTCCAGGTTCTCCATCCATAGAATGACTCAGATCTAAAATATTTGAAGATAGAATCTGTATCTGTACAGACTTTTTCATGGCACCTTTCACCAAAATACAGCTTTTTACATAGCATTTAGATTGTACAGGTAGTGTATAAGCCATCTAGATAGGATTTAAAGTACTTGGAGGATTTGCCTAGGTCCTCTGAAAATACTTTGACATTTTTGAATTAGAGACCCAAGCAGCCAAAGATTTGGTAGGCTTGTGGAGGGGCCCTGGAAGTCATCCCTCAGATACTTAGAGGAGTGTACTTGCTTCTTAAAAGAGTGAAGAGGCAGTTATGGCAGGTTTGTTTTCAACGTTAAAAGAAAGAACAGGGTACCTGTGATCATCATTTACTGTTTTCTTTTTTAGTTGGTCTTTTGAGATAAGATCTTACTCTGAAGTCCAATCTGTCTTGGGACACACTATGTAGCCTAGGCGGGCCAAAACTCCAGATCCTCTTGCCTCTGCCTCCCAAGAGCTGGGATTACAGGCATGAGCCACCATCTCTGGTCTGCCATTTACTTTTAAACCATTGATAATTGGAGGAACAATGAAAAAGCAAAAAGCATCAAAATGCTATTACAATACATTCACATTAAATTAATGATTTCTGCATTCATTCTAGGGCAAAAGCTGCAACCTTGCCCAACCAAAGCTTTCTGTACCAAGGGCCTATAACAGTGGTCATGGTTAGTTTCAATAAGTTTTAATTGAATAATTGGTGGTATAATAAAAACATTTTTACATATTTGTGTATGAAAGATGTTTAATCATAACTTTGGGGACAACATCTACAAATTATTCTAGAATTGATTATAAGGTATAATCTGCTCACATTTGAATTCTTCACTTGACAACCATACCACATCTTATGCACCATCTATTCTTTACCAGAAGGGGGCAGCACAGATAATAAAATCATATTAAATAAAATTATATTAAATAAAACCTTGTGGGATCCCTCCACACCAGTTTACAATACAAAGCAACCTTGTTAGTACATGCCATTATTTAATTGTAAGTGGTTTCAGTAGTCTTTTTTTCTTTCTTTAAAAAAATTTTTATTGACAAATTCTATACTTATAGAAAATAAACCATGCTGATTCTCACCCTCCCCCACTTTCCCCTTCACAACTCCACTCTCCATCATACTCCCTCCCTCTCTCTCTTAGTCTCTCTTTTATTTTGATGTCATCATATTTTTCTCCTATTATGAGGGCCTTGGGAAGGTATTGCTAGGCACTGCAAGGTCATGCATATCAAGTCCAGTTTTTGTCTGGACAGTTGCATTGTAAGGAGTGGTACCCTTCCTTTGGTTCTTACATTCTTTCCGCCCCTTCTTCTGTAATGGACCTTGAGCCTTGGAGGGTGTGATAGAGATGTTTCAGTGCTGGACACTCTTCTGTCACTTCTCAGCACTAAGATGCTTTTTGGGTCAACCCATAGTCACTGCCATCTGAAAAGAGAAGCTTCTCTAACCAAAAGTGAAAGTAGCATTAATATATGAATATGAAAAGTGTAGTGTATAAAGTGTAGTGCTTACAGGGCACTTTGGTGGGCATAATATATACATTTAGCCAAACAAGAGCAGGCTTTATACCCCTAAGGCTTATGACCTCCCCTGCCATAGACTTTTGATTAGGTTTTTATACTCTTCTTTCTCCTGGGAAACCAGTGGCCTTGGCAATAGCCTTTAATGTTTTGGAGGCAACAGGGACCTCCCTGGCCAACAACTCACTGGAAGGTATCCCATCCCTGGCACTGAAAATTTTATAGTAGTATGTATGGCTTCTGGATGTGCCATTATCCAAAAAAGTAGGCTTTCATATGTCTTATTCGGAATATCTTGAATTTTGATTGACCCTCCACCCATCTCATACTCAATATCTTCCCCTGGTGTCATTAGGACATTTCACTCCCAGAAATCTGTTCATCAACTTACACATATACAATACCATTCCCTTAAGCCTTTCCCTCTCCTCCTTCCCTTATAGCCTTTTCCTAGTTTACTGGCCTCTGCTACCAATTTTTGGTTCCAGTTCACACATTTGTAGCTAGGATCCACATATGAGAGAGAACATGTGACATTTGACTTTCTGGACCTGGGCTACCTCACTTAGTATAATCTTTTCCAGATCCATCCATTTCCCTGCAAATTTCATAACTTCATTTTTCTTTACCACTGAATAGAACTCCATTGTGTAAATGTACCACATCTTTATTATCCATTCATCTGTGGAGGGACGTCTAGGCTGGTTCCATTTCCTAGCTATTGTGAATAGAGCAGCAATAAACATGGTTGTGCAAGTATCTCTAAGGTAGTGAGAAGAGTCCTTCAGATATATGCCTAGGAGTTCTATAGGCAGATCATATAGTAAATCTATTTTTAGCTGTCTCAAGAACCTCCACACTGATTTCAACAATGGCTGTACCAGACTACATTCCCACCAACATTTATTGTCATTTGTTTTCTTGATGCCATTCTGACATGAGTGAGATGGAATCTCAAAGTAGTTTTAATTTGCATTTCCTTGATGGCTAAGTAGAACACTTTTTTAGATGTTTATTCTGTATTTCTTCCTTTGAGAAGTCTCTATTTAGTTCCATAGACCTTTTTTTTTTTTTTTTTTTTTTGGTTTTTTGAGGTAGGGTCTCACTCTAGCTCAGGCTGACCTGGAATTCACTATGTTGTCTCCGGTTGGCCTTGAATTCACAGTGATCCTCCTACCTCTGCCTCCCAAGTGCTGGGATTAAAGGCCTGCACCACCAAGCCCAGTACATAGCCCATTTTTTAAATTAGGTTCTTTGATTTCTTATTGTTTTGTTTTTTGAGTTCTTTGTATACTCTGTCAGATGTATAGCTGGCAAACATATTCTCCCATTCTTCAGGTTGTCTGTTTGCTCTATTCAATGTCCTTTGCTGTGCACAAGCTTTGTAATTTCATGAGGTCTCAGTGGTTCATTAGTGGTTTTATTTCCTGAGCAGTTGGGTTATATTCAGAAAGTCATTGCCTATGGTTTCCCCTACCTTTTCCTCTAGCAATTTCAGAGTTTCTGGTCTGATATTAAGGTCCCTAATCCACTTGGACTTAATTCTTATGCATGGAGAAAAACAAGGATGTATTTTCATCCTTCTACATATATATATATCCAGTTTTCCCAGCACCACTTGTTGAAGAGGCTGTCTTTTCTCCAATGAATATTTTTGGCATTTTTGTCAAAAACCAGGTGGCTGTAGCTGCCTGAATTAACATCTGGGTCCTCTATTCTGTTCCACTGATCTATGTGTCTGTCTTTGTGCCAGTACCATGCTGTTTTTGTTACTATGGCTTTGTAATATGGCTTAAAATCAGATCTGGTGATACCACCAGGCTTATTTTTGTTGCTCAAAATTGTTTTGGGTATTCAAAGTTTTTGTGCTTCCAAATTAATTTTAGGATTGTTTTTTCTATTTCTGTGAAGAATTCTATTGGCATTTTAATGGAGATTGCATTAAATGTGTAGATTACTTTTGGTAAGATTGACATTTTCACAATATTGATTCTTCCAATCCAAGAACATGGGGTGTCTTTCCATTTTCTACTGTTTTCTGCAATTTCTTGCTTGAGTGTTTTAAAGTTTTCATTGTAGAGATCCTTCACTTCCTTGGTTAGGCTTATTCAAAGGGACTTTTTTTTTTTGATGCAATTGTGAATGGGAGAGATTCCCTGATTTCATCCTCTGCATGTTTGTTGTGAGTATATAGGAAAGCTACTGATTTCTGTTTTTATTTTATATCCTGCTACATTGCTAAAAGTGTTTATCAGCTCTAACAGTTTGCTGGTAGAGTCTTTAGGGTCCTTTATGTATAGAATCATATCAACCACAAATAATGATAATTTGATCTCCTCCTTTCCAATTTGTATCCTTTTTATGACTGTCTCTTGCCTTATTGCTACATCCAGGACTTCCAGTACTATATTAAATAAAAGTGGGGATAGTGGACACCCTTGTCTTGTCCCTGAATTTAGTGGAAAATCTTCATGTTTTTCCTCATTTAGTATTATGTTGGCTGTAGGTTTGTCATCAATAGCTTTTACTATGTTGAGATATGTTCCTTCTATTCCCAGTTTCTGTAGGACTTTTACCATGAAGGGATGTTGGATTTTATCAAATGCCTTTTCTGCATCTGTTGAGACAATCATGTGATTTTTGTCCTTCAGTCCATTTGTATAGTGTATTACATTTATCAATTTGCATAAGTTGAACCATCCCTGTATCTCTGGGATAAAGCCTACTTGGTCAGGGTGAATAATCTTTCTGATATATTCTTTTATTCTGTTTGCCAATATTTTGTTGAGAATTTTTGCATCTATGTTCATGAAAGAAATTGGTTTGTAATTTTCTTTTTTTGTTCTGTCTTTGTCTGCTTTTGGTATCAGGGTGATGCTGGCTTTGTAGAAGGAGTATGTTAGAACCTTCTTTTTTATTTTATGGAAAAGTTTGAGTAGCAGTGGTGTTAGTTCTTCCAGGAGGGTCTGGTAAAATTCACCCGTGAATCCATCTGGGCCTGGATTTTTTTTTTAGATGGGAGATTTTAAAAATATTTCATTTTTATTTATTTATTTATTTATTTGATAGAGAAAGAGGGAGAAAGAGAGAGGGAGGGAGAGAATGGGCATACCAAGGCCTCTAGCCACTGCAAATGAACTCTAGACACATGTACCACCATGTTTATCTTGCTTATGTGAGACCTGGAGATTTGAACTGGGGTCCTTAGCCTTAGCAGGCATGCACCTTAACTGTTAAGCCATCTCTCCAGTCTGGGAGACCTTTTATAACTGCTTCGATCTCTGTACTTGTTATAGGTCTGCTTAAATGGCTTATCTCATTTTGATTTAATTTTGTTAGGTCATATGAATCAAGGATCAAGGAATAATCCATTTCTTTCAGATTTTCAAATTTACAGCCAGTATGCCCTTATGATTATCTGAATTTCTTTGGTGTCTGTTGTAATGGTTCATCTCTAATTTTATTCATTTTTGTCTCTTATCCAGTTCTGGTAAGGGTTTATTAATCTTGTTTATCCTTTCGAAGAACCAAGTCTTTGTTTCTTTGACTCTTTGGATTTTTTTTTTGTTTGTTTCTATTTCATTAATTTCTGCCCTAATCTTTATTATTTCTTCCCATCTTCTGATTTTTCATTTGACTTGTTCTTCTTTTCCCAAAGGGCCTTAAGGTGAAGCATTAAATTGTTTACTTGTGAATGCTCTAATTTCTTTTCTTTTTTTTTTTTCTTTTCTTTTTCTTTTTCTTTTTTGTTTTTTTTGAGGTAGGGTCTCACTCTAGCCCAGGGTGACCTGGAATTCACTCTGTATTCTTAGGGTGGCCTCTAACTCACAGTGCTCCTCCTACCTCTGCCTCCCAAGTGCTGGGATTAAAGGCATGCACCACCACCCCCAGCTTCTAATTTCTTAATATAGGCACTTAGAGCTATAAATTTCCCTCTTAGGACTGCCTTCATTGTGTCCCAAATGTTTTAGAATGTTGTATTCTCATCATCATTTGATTCTATGAATTTACTGATTTCCTTTTTTGATTTATTCAATGACCCATTCATCATTCAATAGTGTACTGTTTAGTCTCCATGAATTTCTGTATGCTCTGTAGTTTTTCTTGTTGCTGAGTTTTAGTTTAATCCCATTGCGATCAGATAGACTACAAGGGATTATTACAGTTTTGCTGTATTTGTTAAGATTTGCTTTGTCTCCTAACATATGGTCTATTTTGGAGAATGTTCCATGTGCTGCTGAAAAAAATGTATATTCTGCAGCATTTGGATGGAATGTTCTGTATATATCTGTTAGGTCCATTTTTCTCATGACACCATTTAATCCAGATATCTCTCTGTTCAGTTTTTGCCATGATGACCTGTCAGTTGAAGAGTGTGGGGTATTGAAATCACCCACTACAATTGTGTTTGGTGTTATCTGTGACCTTAAGTCTGATAGTGTTTGTTTGATGAAATTGGGAGCCCCCATGTTAGGTACTTGTACATTTAGGATTGTAATGTCCTCATGTTGGAGTGCTTCTTTAGTCAGTATGAAGTGACCTTCTTTATCTTTCCTCACTAATGTTGGTTTGAAGTCTATCCTGTCAAATATTAGGATAGCAATCTCTGCTTGTTTCCTAGGCCTGTTTGCTTGAAATACTGTTTTCCATCCTTTCATCCTAAGACAATGTCTATCTTTTATTGAGAGATGAGTTTCCTGGAGGCAACAAACAGCAGGATTCTGCCTTTTAATCCAGTGTGCAAACCTGTATCTTTTGGATGGGGTATTGAAACCATTGATATTAAGAGTTTTTATTGAAAGGTAGGTGTTTATTCTTGCCATTCTTCTTATTTTGTAGTGCTTCGTGTTTCCTTTTACTTGTTTTAACTTTTGAGTATGGTTTATTTTTTTTTATTTATATTATTCTGATTTTACACTCGTAGTGTTGGCTCCAATATCCTCCTCCCTGTCCAACCTCCCTCTTCCAAATTAGAAGAGAGCCTACACATATAAAATTCCCTCCAAAACATCTATGGCCATCCCTTCTATCTAGTACTAACTTCTCTCTCCATTGTTTTATTTTTTTCCTGTTTCCTCATGTATGTGCTTTGCTTTCTCTTCAGTGTGAAGGATTCCTTCAAGTATTTTCTGTAGAGCTGGCTTAGTTGTCATGAATTCCTTTAGCCTGTTTCTGTTGTGGAATGTCCTTATTTTGCCTTCAATTTGGATAGATAGCTTTGCAGGATAAAGTATTCTTGGTTGACAGTTGTTATCTTTCAGAACTTGGAATACATCATTCCAAGCCCTTCTGGTTTTTAAAGTTTGTGTTAAGTAATCTGCTATAATTCTGATGGTTTGCCTTTGTATGTGACTTGATTTTTCTTTCTAACTGCTTTCAATGTATCTTCTTTGGTTTGCAGGTTTGCTAGTTTAATTATAATATGACAGTGAGAGGTCCTTTCCTGATTTTGTCTGTTTGGTATTCTATAGGCTTCCTATATCTGTATTGGCATCACTTTCCCTACTTGAGGGAAGTTTTCTTCTATTATTTGGTTGAAAATGCCTGTTATGCCTTTGGAGTGAATTTCTTCTTTTACTATGGCCCGAATTCTTATATTTGATCTCTTCATAGTGTCCCAAATGTCTTGAAATTCCCATTATGCCTTCCTATTAGTTTTTCTTTCTCTTTGTTGGACTGTATTAGATCTGCCACCTGGTCTTCTAGTTTAGATATTCTTTCCTCTCCAGTATCCATTCTACAGAGTTTTCTGTTTGACTTACTCTGTTTTTCATTTCTAGTATTTCTGACTGGTATTTTGACATTATTTATATTTTCTTACTCTTATTTTGTATTGACCTTCTTATTTAATTAATTTGGTTTTCTTCTTTGATTCCTTTTATTTCTTTGGAGAATATATATATATATAATTTTTTGGAAATCTTTGTCAGGCATTTCATCTAAAGCAGTGTCCTTGGAGGTCATTTATGATGGATTTATAATTTTTGGTGGGATTGTATTGTCTGGATTTTTTTGTGTTACTTGTATGATAATGTAGAGATTTTTGCATCTTCAGTTAATTTGATGCTTGGGTTTTCTAATTATCTGCAGTGTTCTTATCTATGTAAATCTGACTTTACATATCTTCAGTGTAGGAGTTTAAGGTGCCAGGTGTAGCTCTTATATTTCAAGAGATACAGCAGAAGTGACCCTAGGTGTTGAGTTTCCCTGCTATTCAAGTATTGTAGACTGGGTAAAGCAAATTACTGGCAAATTCTAAAATTCAACTGAGCACTATAGACATTTAATCAAAACCAGCACAGAGTATTTATACAAGCATGGGGATTAAACTAAACAGAAAATCTAATAAAGCCAAAGTCCCTAAGGGTGTGTGTTATCCCACACCCTTAATCCTGTCAACTAGGAGGTTGAGATTTCTAGTCTGAAATGGGTTCCAAGTCATCTAGGGGCCAGTCAGCCAATGGCCCCAATAATGACAGAAGGAAAAGACAAGGGCCCTAACAATCAGGAAATGTCAAAGCAACAATAGTCAACACTGAAATACAGTTTATTTGCGAATGTAAAGCCAACTAAGAATATATTATTCAAATGTAATACACAGCCATTCCTGACATGGAAAGAGAGATCAGCACTTCCACTGTAGTCCTATTATCTGGCTTTGTATAAGTAAGCCATGCTACCTTTTGCGATGGCTTTCAATCTCACCAATGCTAAGCACCCATCTTGATCCTGCTTGGTGCCAGGAAATTGGTGGTGAATGAGTTCTCTAGATGTTCATGGCCCTGATGGATGGGGGATGGGAGATTATTCAGGGTGCCTGGAGTTGTACCAGAGCTGCTCGGCTGGTCCCATTTGTATTCTCCTTCAGCAGCTACTCAACTGGCCCCTGCAGTCTTCTGCTTCAGGTTTATTGACTTTGCAAGGAGGCTAATGTGAATGGAAAATCTCTTTACCTTGTTTCTGCTCCTGCAGCTCTACACTGCTGGGTGGGCAGGCTCATGGATTGGGGCTGCTTGTGTCTCAGCAGGATTTGGACCAGCTTCCTCCTTTCTGGAAGATTTTGGTCTCTCCTCCTTCTCTGCTGTGGTTGACAATAACTTATACATCTTCACTTTTCAGTAGAAAAGTGTACTTTGTTGGGTTTCTGTTTATTTCCCTCCCTTGGCTTCTTTGGTGTAGCTAGTATGCCACTATCTTACCCAGAAGTCCTCAAAGTCTGGTGGCCTTTTTTATAAAGCTTAAATATGGACAAAATAGGTATATGGTCAGTAGAAATGTTTTTCAAATATTGGGTTAAAACTTTGATGCTGAGACTTTCTAGGAAAATCTGTTACATGTGGTTCTTAGCTCCAAAATCAACTATAAAATCTGTAAAAAGTAGAACTTTCTCATTTTCACTAGAATCTCTGCTGTCAGAATCAATAACAACATTGTGATGGTTTGAATCAGATGTCTCCCATAAACTCGTGTTCTCTGAATGCTTGATCCTCCCTGATGACAATTTAGGAGGTAGAGCCTTATTAAAGGAGGTATACCTTTGGCAGAACTGGACTTACTCTCCTGGTGCCATTTTCCACCTTCTGTGGCAAAGATGATGTTCAGTCTCTGTTCATGCCACACTTTCCCCTGCCATCATGGAGCTTCCCCTAGAAACTATAAGCCAAAATAATTCCTTTCCTTCCATCAGCTATTTTTGGTTTGGTGTTCTGTCCTAGCATCATGAAGGAAACTACGACAAGCATCTCCCTTCCTGTGTGCTTCCTTCCTTGTACAGTCCCATGAGCAGCTTCCTCAATCCTCTATCCTAACAGGCAGTCATAATTTATGAAATTTAAACTATACAAGCAAGTATCAATGAAAAGAAAGTTACATGATTATAGGGTAAAGAACAAAGAGCCTTAAGAAAAAAACAATAGCTGGGCATGGTGGCGGATGCCTTTAATCCCAGCGTTCGGGAGGCAGAGGTAGGGGGATCACCATGAGTTCAAGGACACCCTGAGACTACATAGTGAATTTCAGGTCAGCCGGAGCTAGAGTGAGACCCTATCTTGAAAAACAAAAAAAAAAAAAAAAAAAAAAAAAAAACCAATAAATCTCTTTAATAGATTAGGACATAATATCAATGTGTGAGGAGTGTATTAGGCAAACTTATTTTCCTATTTTGATCATAATCTCTTCCCATTACCTTTTGCCCCCTCCCCACCTCCCTTATCAGCAAAGTATTAAAAATTGTTGATGGAAACACCAAGCATAGTGATGCATGCCTGTAATCACATGTCTTCAGGCAGGAGGATCAAGAGTTCAAGGCCAGTGGGCTACAATGAAGGACTCTGTCACACACACACACACAAAACCCAAACATAACCAACCAAAGAAATAAGTGAACTCCAAAGCAATGTTGATGAAGGATTCCAGTGAGGTTGCACACAGGGTATGGTTGTACTTGGAGTGTTCTGGGACTTGAAGCCAGTCCTTTGTGCGTGCTAGGCAAGCATTCCATAAACCTCTCTTGAATATTGCTAAAAGCAACACGGATGGGAGAACTCAGTGGATAAAAGTGCTTGCTTGCAAAACCTACTAGCCACCCAGGTAAAATCTGATGGGCATTTATTTGTAGTAGCAAGAGAAACACACGCACGCACACCACTCTTAAATAAATAAATAACTTTTTAAAATTCCTCTTTAACCGTTCAGTGTGCCTACCCCTCCCAACCTAGGGCTTTCAGACTCTGGGCATTCAGCATGCTTAAACAAATGACCTTGAGCTCACATGTTTTTTTTTTTTTTTTTCCTGTGTCACTCTGTCTTCACACAGCACACTGTGCTTGTCCAAAGGTTCCTGGTGTGCTTCCATCTAAAAGAAAAGAACATGTGGACGGAGCTTGGACAAGACCAGAGTTCACAAGGGTTATGCAAGGAACTGCAGTGGTGGACAGGGCAGAGATGGAGGGAAAGGTGGTTGAGAGCTGGTTAATTATCTGTCACCACATTCACATTCCAAACAGGTGCCAAGGAGTCTGAGCACTCCAAATTCAGCTTTTTAGATAGCTACTAAGGTAGACTTGTTAAAGGAAGAGAGTAGAACACATTTTACATACTATTTGTTAGTGTGATTTGTAACTTGTTATTTAGATAATGCAGGTGTGGGCTAGAAGTGAGGCTCTATCAAATATTCTCACTTTTGTGGCCTTGAACGAAGATAAAAGGATTCAGTTGCTATGGATATAAGGACCACATTTACATATATGGAAATGATCTAGTATGATAGGTATATGAAGCAGATAGTTATCATTTTATATATACTTATTTTATGGAATTTTAAAGTGTTTTCTGACTTTACCCCCAAAAATCTTGTTTTATAATCTTCAGGGAATTTTCCATTTGTAATCTTCATTTAAGCTACAGTAGCATCTGCTCTAGAACTGTAGGGTAGGCTGAACAGCAGAGAGGTTTACCTTAGTTGAGCCATGACAAGGCACTGTGCAGAAGAAGCCTCAAGAAAAGAGGAAGAAGTTCTAGGGTAGAGAAATCAGTTGGCATCTATACTGTTCTCTCAAACCTACTCAAATTCTACAAATACCTCAGAGGCATAGAACTCCAAGTGTATGCCAACAAATCTTTATGCCACAAATTTGCATCCTTCTAACAAGTTTCCATTTCAGTATCTTCCAAGATTATGTATCTTTTTTTTTTTTTTTTTTTTTTTTTTTTTTTGCTTTTCCGAGGTAGGGTCTCACTCTAGCTCAGGCTGACCTGGAATTCACTATGTAGTCTCAGGGTGGCCTCGAACTCTCGACAATCCTCTTACCTCTGCCTCCCGAGTGCTGGGATTAAAGGTGTGCGCCACCATGCCCGACTCTATTTCTTTTTTGAATAAATTTTATTTATTCATTTGCAAGCAGAGAGATAGAAGAGAGGCAGACAGAGAGAGAATGGGCATGCCAGGCCTCTAGCCACTGCAAACAAACTCCAGACACATGTGCCTCTTGTGCATCTGCCTTATGAGGGTCTGGGAAATTGATCCTGGGTCTTTTGGCTTCACAGGCAAATGACTTAACCACTAAGCCATCTCTCCAGCCCTAATTTTATAGTATAAGCAAATAAAAGGCAGAGAGGGGACTAATGTGTATTGGTCACCTGTCCCAAGGGGATGAGGCCCTGCTATGGCATTTTGTGTTGGCTCTCTTTTTATGATGGCAGGAGCCATAGCACACAGATGTTAATCTCCATGCTACATATAACAAAATGGAAACTACTCTGGAATAGTATACAATCTTCCAGAGTCATATAGCCTGTAGGTACAAGGGTTAGAATTAAACTCAAGTTCCTATGATTCCTAAGGGCCCACTCTACCCTAGAGTTTCCAATTTCCTTTATGTTCAGTTTGACTTGAATATCTCTGTCCTAAAAGATAAACAGTGTAACTTTCTTTTTACTTCCTTAACTGCCATGGACTTTCCTTTAGACTTTGAAGGAGGCATAACATTTTAACAGCTTACCTTTATTTGAATAGTGTTTTGCTACTGAGCCTATGAATTTAGAATATTCTATTCTAAATTGATAACAGCTGGAATGCCTCTTTAAGAGGAAATTATTGTGATATAGTGCAGTGGAAATAAATTGAAGTGCCAGGGGTTGCTGTTTCTAAAGTTAAATTCATCCTAAAATGCTGATGTCATTTTCTTTGCTGTCTCTTGAATCAAAAAGGAAAAGAGAAGAAGCAATACTGGATGGTGACAAGTAGCCATCAATATCATAGGGAAACCAATTAACTTATAGGAGTTGGTAAGATTTATTTTCTAAGAAGAGTGTGGCAGTTGGAATAGATTGCCCCCAATATATTCAGTGTTTTATTAGAGTATGGTTTGGATATTCAGCCACCTGGCTGGAGGCAGTGTCACTGGGTGGATCTTAAGGTGTGGTCGTGGGTTTGAGATTTCAGTCTAAAGATGTGCAAAGATATGGAGTTCATGAAGTGTACTGTGCTTTGTAGCTTTTGGTTTGTGGCTTTGCTCTGTGTGCTTGGTCCTGTGAAAGCAGGCCAGCTTCTTCTGCCATTATGGAACTTCCCCTGGAGCTTAAGCTTCGATAAATCCCTTCCTCCATAACTATGCCTAGCCTGGAAGTTCATCTCAGTGAACCTACAGCTGTCTGCTACAGAAGTTGGTACCAGAATGTGGGGTGAGATGAACCTGACTATTGTGGATGTTGGTCTTTTGGAACCTTTGTTTTGGAAGAACAGGCATGGACTTGGTGCTTGCAACTGAAGACACCTTTAGGAGAGTTAAGCCAAGTTTTATGGACTATTCTGATGAGAATTTTTTTTTTTTTTTTTGCAAGGTAGGGTCTTACTCTGGTCCAGGCTGACCTGGAATTAACTATATAGTCTCAGGTGGCCTCGAACTCTTGGCAATCCTCCTACCTCTGCCTCCCGAGTGCTGGAATTAAAGGAGTGCACCACCACGCCCGGCCTGATGAGAATTTGAGAATACTAAGCGCAGACAGTATTTGAACTTGGAGGCTTGCCTTAAGAACTTTCTAAGGGGAAGGAAAGACAGCAGAGGACTTTGTTGGAACTTGGCTACTGGCATAAGGAATGGTTGCATCCTGCTGTCTAGGCCCAGGGAGTTTGATCAAGGTTAAATTTATAATGGACTGATGTGCTTGGCTAAAGATACTAGACTGAGAGATTTAATATTTTAAGTTGGAAAACCTCAAGCAAATTAAAATTAGAGGCACTGAGACTGGTTTTAGGTTGCTGGGACTGCTATTGTGAAACATATTAACAATCTTAAGGAAGATGGCAAAACTGCTGTACATTAAAACAATAGAGAGGATGCCTGAGGAAAGACTGTTAGAAATGCAAACTTTTTTGGAAAGAATTGAATGGTGAATGAACCTGCTTTTCAAAGTTATGATTTATTTTGTCCCTGAATTAAGAATATGGCATGTCCTGCACACCTGCTATTAGTTTTGGAAGCATGAAAAATGTGTGGAGTAGTCATGGATTGAACATGGTTCTGGGAGCTGCTGCTGAGATGCTGCATGTGGCAGGGCATGATGCTCTGAAAGGCTGAAAGTGAAGGGACCAAACTGACACCATGAAGGCTTCAATGAGGTGCTGCCTTGATTAGGCTGAAGTTTCACTTTCCAGGAGAGGTGAACTCTGGGGGCTGAGTCAGTACCTGGAGACATGTCCCTTTTGACCTGACCAATCAAAGATGTACAAATGTAACTGCTGCTGACTTTGCCAATCACATTAGGAGATTACCTTACCTGTCCAGAATTCCCTAGACCTAGCCACCAAAACCTTAAGACCAATCAAAAAAACACAAGTAACAGTTACTGTCCAAATTAGCCAATCATGTTTAAAGACTAAAAGCCTGCCAAAATTCCTTTAGCTGTGCTTAAAAAGAGCCTGTGTGCTCCTCTTAAGGTCACCATCTTGTATGAGTAGTTGACCCCTGCATACTGGCTAATTCTGCAGAATAAACACTCTTTGCTTTTACATACTATTTGACTCTGGGGTCTTTCTTCAGTGATTTTGGACCCTTATGTATAAGGATTTGCAGGTTTTCCACAATGAGACGCCTGAGACAACACTCCTGCAGTACATGGATGAACTCCTCCTAGCCGCAGAAACAGAGGAAAAATGACTTGTTGCTGCAGAGCATCTCCTGGACACCGTACAACATCCAGGCTGTCGTGTGTCAGCCAGTAAGGCTCAGCTGTGCATGGGTAAGGCAACCTACTTGGGATACGAACTCCAAGGAGGTAAGAGGATGCCTCTAAAGGCCATCACTCAGATCCCCACGCCTCAGACTAATAGACAAATCTAAGAATTCCTCAAAACTGTGGGGTATTACAGAATTTGAATTCCAAGGTTTGCTGAACTAGCCAAGCCTCTACATGAGGCCACTAGAAGGCAAGAAAAAGATTTTAATTGGACTAAAAATGAGAAACAAACATTCCAAAATGCCCTGGCACTTCCAGACTTAACCAAACCCTTCCACTTGTACAGGGATGAAGAGAAGGGGACAGCCAGGGACTTCCTAACCCAGAGACTGGGGCCATGGCATTGCCCAGTGGCCTATTTGTCTAAGAAGTTAGACCCAGTAGCCACCGGTTGGCCCCCTTGCCTCTGGGCTATTGCAGCTGCTGCTATTCTGACAAAGGACACAGACAAACTAACCATGGGACAAACTAACCTTGGGACAAGCTTTATCTACTAAGGCCCCACATGCTATAGAGGTTCTTCTAAAAAGCCCTCCAAACGGATGGCTCTCCAACTCCCACATAACCCACTATCAGGCCTTGCTCTTAGATCAACCAAGGATACAGTTTTGCCAAAATGCAGCTTTGAATCCAGCCTCCCTGCTACCAGAGACAGATAAGGCATCAGTTCCTCTGCATGATTGTGTAGACATCATTGCCACTTTCCATGGGCTCCTCCTGGACCTGACAGATGTGGCTTGGCTGGACCCTGACCTGGTGATGTATTTTGATGGGAGCAGCTTTTTCATGGATGGAATCAGGTATGCAGGGGTGGCTATGGTGACTTTGGAAGAAACCCTGTGGGCTGAGGCCCTGCCTTGGGGTACATCTGCTCAAAATGCTAAACTGATAATATTGACCAAGGCTCCAATATTGGGAAATGACAAGACAGTAAATATATACACATACAGCTATTATGCCTTTGCCACAGTTCATGTCCATGGGGCCATCTACCAGGAGTAAAGGCTATTAATAGCAGAAGGTAAAGACATTAAAAATAAAATAAAATTTTGGACTTATTGGCTGACATTTGAGAGCCTACCAAAGTGTCTATAATTTATTGTCTGGGTTATCAAAAAGGGGAGACCACAAAATCAAGAGGGAGTAGACTGACAAACCTAGCAGCAAAGAGTGCTGCTTCTCAGCATCCATCAGATTGTTTGGTCACCCTCCCTGGCACCCACTCTTCCTGAGAGACCAGCATACATGGAACAGGACCTATAGCTCACCTCTCATCTGATAAAAGAACAGACCCCACAAGGATGGTACCAACTGAAGAATGGATGACTGTTGCTGCCCCAAGCCCTGGGGCAGAGGCTGGCTAAACAACTACATGAAGAAACACACTTAGGCAGCAACAAGCTAGCAGAGCTAATAAGGAAAGAGCTTTTCTTCCCAGGTACAGACTCAGTCATCAAGGACACTACCACCCGCTGTCAGGCCTGCTAACAGACAAATGCCTCTTATGGTACCACCAATAGGGGTGAGAGAGAAAGGGGAACAGAGCCAGGTAAATATTGGGAAGTTGATTTCACAGATGTAAAGCCAGGGCAATATAGATATAAATATTTACTTGTTTATGTTGATACCTTTTCAAGATAAGTAGCTTTCTCTACCAAGTCTGAGACAGCCCTGACCTGTGTACCTAGTTAGACATCCTGCCCACTCCAGAGCTGGGGCCACTAGGTACTCCTGACCTCATCACCTTCTTTCCTTTGAGCCCAAGGCACAGCTGTGGCTGGCGTCTTTCAGGTAGGGTCTGGTGTGGCCAGGGGCAGGTTTGGAGGTTTGTGGCTTCGTCCAAGACCCCCCCACCGAGATTTGATGGAGGATTGGATCTTCTTCCAGACTAGTCTGGAAGCTGCAGGTGTTCAGAACCAGCCCCTGGCCACATCAACACCAATTAGGGAACCAAAGTTGTACTATCTGGGCCCAGACTGTCTGGTTGGCAAGAGCAGTTTCCATTGATGAAACAAATGTCCCACAACAAAAACCCAAGTTTTCTGTGCTCCATGTGCAATATTTGTTATGAATGTCATTATGTCATTCATCTGATTATCTTTATAATCACTGTAGCTAGATGTTCCATGTCCATCCAAGTGACTTTTCTTCTGAGTGCAATATTTCAATAGCCTTGTAGTGGTAACTAGTGTTGCTTTTGTTTTAGATGATCTATGTGCAGGGCAAGGAATGAAGTTGAAAACCCTTGTAAATAGGAGAGGTTGCAAGCCAAATCAAGAGTATTTATTACTATTATTATTAGGCCTGCCTTTGATTTTCAATGTGTTTCAGTATTTCTCATCCTGCCTAAGTATTGATCTTGTGTTCTTTGTTCCAATATGAAAAGGAGAGGGTTGGTTCTTTCCTTTATTGTTGAATGCTCCCATTTAATGCTTTAAGGCTTTTCCTGTATTTTTTTTAGACACCTGTCTGCACAAAATGCAATAAAAATAATTTTATTACACCCTTAAAAAAAAGGAATTGTTAGAGAGAATTCCCCACTATGGGTTGCCCCTCAAGATAAGATCAGATAATGGGCTTGCCTTTATGTCAGAAGGAAGTTGACCAAGACACTAGGCATTAATTTAAAATTACATTGTGGCTATAATCCCCAAAGTTTAGGACAGATAGAAAGAATGAATCAGACCTTAAAGGAGACTTTAACTAAATTAACCCTAGAATCCAGCGAAGGACGGATGGAACTCCTTCCCTTTGCCCTGTTAAGAGCCAAGTGTACCCCTTATGTAAATGTGTGGATACCCCCCATCCTGCCCCAATGGATCTTAAACAAATAACTGACTTTACTAATGAAATTCTTCTTTCTATCCAAATCTTAGACTTACTTTTTATTAAACAAGGGCCCTAAGGCTAGCCATAGATGCAGACCTAGAACAATTAGAAAAATCTATTGTACATCTACAAGACTCCCTCTCTTCCCTAGCTGAAGTAGTTCTACAAAACAGATGAGGTTGAGACCTACTATTCCTACAACAAGGTGGTCTCTGTGTTGCTTTAAAGGAGGAATGTTGTTTCTATGTTAATCATTCTGGTGTTGTAAAAGAATCTATGGCTATACTTAGGAAGAGACTTCATAAAAGAAAATTGGAAAGGAAACAATCCCAAAGCTGGTACGATTCTATGTTTAACTGGTCCCCCTGGCTAACAACTTTAATTTCTGCTCTGACAGGTCCCCTCATCCTTTTGTTGCTTGCCCTTACTTGTGGGCCCTGTCTTGGTCAAATTTTTAAGGGTCACTTAACCACAGTACAATTAATGGTTCTGAGACAACATTACCAACCTTTAGATTCATCTCAAGGATTTGAGATACAACAAAACTCAAGGGGGGAATGAAGGGACCAAACTGACACCATGACAGGCTTCGATAAGGTGCCACCCTGACTAGGCCGAAGTTTCAATTTCCTGGAGGGTTGGGCTCTGGGAGCTGAGACAGTTCCTGGAGACATATCCCTTTTGCCCCACCCAATCAAAGATGTACAAATGTAACTGCTGCTTACTTTGCCAATCACATTAGATTACCTTACCTGCCTGGAATTCCCCTAGACCTAGTCACCAAAACCTTAAGACCAATTTAAAAAAAAAAAAAAAAAGTAAAATTACATTTCAAATTAGCCAATCATGTTAAAAGACTAAAAGCTGCCAAAATTCCTTTAGCTGTGCTTAAAAAGAACCTGTGTGCTCCTCTCAGGGTCACCATTTTGTACAAGTGGTTGACCCCTGCATGCTTGCTAATTCTACAGAATAAACACTCTTTGCTTTTACATACTCTGGGGTCTTTCTTCAGTGATTTTCAGACCCTTACAGAAGAGCCTTTGGAAGATGGACTGTGGTTTGCATGGAAACCTGAAGATGTTTTGATATACCAGGACTTTGCAAGGGCTACCATTGAGTAAACTGATGGACTGAGATGGAAGTTGTCCCTGGCTACTCTGCCCAGCTGGAGGGCAGAATTGGAAAACCTGGAGGCTGTCAGTCTCTGGTTATATTGAACTTGAACTGTAGAAGTTTGATGATTGCTTGATGGTGATTGAGTTTGCATTGCTCCAGTCTCTCCTTGCTATGCCTTATACCAGTTGAAAATGTTTACTCTGTGCCTTTATATGTTGGAAGTTTATAACTTGTTACAGGACTCACAGCTAAGAGACAATCTTAAATCTCAGATGAGACTTGGGACTTTAGAACTATCTTAAGTTGGTAAAGACTGTGGGGGACTTTGAAATTGAACTGGGTACAATTTAAAATGTGTGATAGTTATGAATTTATTGGGGGCCAGAGGCAGAATGTGGTAGTTTGAATAGATGGCCCCAATATATTCAGTGTTTTATTAGACTATAGTTTGGATATGCAGCCACCTGGCTGGGGGCAGCGTCACTGGGTGGATCTTAAGGTGTGGTGGTGGGTTTGAGATTTCAGTCTAAAGATGTGCAAAGATATGGAGTTCATGAAGTGTACTGTGCTTTGTAGCTTTTGGCTTGGGCTTGTGGCTTTGCTCTGTGTGTTTGGTCCTGTGAAAGCAGGCCAGCTTCTTCTGCCATTATGGAACTTCCTCTGGATCTTAAGCTTCAATAAATCCCTTCCTCCATAACTGTGCCTGGTCTGGAACTTCATCTCAGCAAACCTATAGCTGTCAGCTACAAAAAGTAAGTCATGAACCCTGGGGATTAGCCATTACTGTGGTCACACTACAGCTGCATTTACATTTCTACATGAACACTGAGGCAAATGCTAAAGTGATGGTGCTTTTAGCTTACTCTGGGGTGTTGGAAGACCAAATGCAATGTCCACCAACAATTTGTTTGTATATTTCTTTTAAGAAACACATTACACCAGACTGATCAATTTTTTTCTTAATTGGGAACTGATGGAAATATTGCATATTGATCATATTCCCCTTGGGTCAATTTGTTTTTAAAAGTGTAACCTTGGGAAAAATTATTTATTCATCTTTATTTGTCTCCATAAGAAGCAAATGAAAATGTCATACTTACTTAATTCCTAAAAATACTACAAGTGGTAGACTCACTTGTATATAACATGCTTGATTATATTCTTTATTTATATTGATTTATATTCTTTATTTTCTGTTTGCTTCTAGTTGCAAATATCTGGCCAACCTTAACCCCTATATCCACTTTTTTTTTATTAAAATGGAGAGTCTTTATTAATCTGGCCTGTGTCTGTCCCCTCATAGCAAGGAAGAGAGCAGCCCCATCCTACTTTTACAGTGAGATTTTAAAGGCAAAAACCACATTCCTTTAAAATGACCTACCCCTTACTCTTTAGTCATCCCCGCACCCCAATTATCTTTTGCAAGAGTAAGCAAGCATGATTTACAAAAGCAGAACTTGGGCAGAGAGTAAGCTGTTATGGAGTCTGGTGCCACACAAATAAGACCACTGACTCATAGAATGTGAAGAAAAGTTTTATTAGGTAAAAGACTGATGCATCAGGATTACATACTAGAGGCTGGGATCTCTGAGTGCTGTCCCATGCTGCTTGGGGGGGGGTCATCTTTTATTGTAGAGAACTACAAGATGTTTGTTATGAAAACAGGATAGGAGTTAAACAATTAAGTTACACAAAGTTACTGTTAAACAGCGTGGCCATTAGAAAAAGTCACAAGATAAAAAAGTCACAAAGTGTTCATTACATGAGTCACATAAGCAGGACTGAACCGAGACAAAGGACATTCCATACTATTCATCATGTAAACAGAACAAAGGCAAGACCACAAAGATTACTTTAAACAGGGGGGTCATGATACATTGCATTAGAGACATGCCTTATGGTACAGATAACAAAAAGCACTTGCATTTCACAATAAAGCCTGTAGTAATGATTCCTATACCTTCTCCTTTTATCTTTCAAGAAGCTCTACTTGGGTAGTGACCTATGACCTCCATTATGTGTGCCCTAGAAGTAAGGGCCACACAGGAGAATGTTTAACCCAGTCTATTGAATCCCTTTACATTTTCCCCTCTGATATGAAAGTATGTCAGATCTTTGACTCATGAAAAACAGTGTCTAGGGTGTTTTCAGCTAAGGGGGTATACTAAGATCACAATACCATGCATTTAAAAGAACTTATTTTAACATACTTGATCAAAGTGTTAATGATACAAAGTCCTACAGTGAGGCCTAAGAGTAATAACAGTAATGGTCAGCAACCACAGAATAAGAGTAGTTAACCATGGGAACCAGTTATGCATGGACTGAAACCAGTTACTAGTGGCTTGTCTTTGTCTCTTTCTTTAAGGTTTTCTCTGACTAGGGCTAAGGTGTTTGGATTTATTCCTGATTGATTAGCATAGGAACAGCAAGTCTCCCCTAGGGCCATACATAGGCACCCTTGTTTCATGAAAAGCAAATTTAGTCCTCTTCTATTTTGTAACACCACTTTGGCTAGTGAATCAAGCTGCTGTTCTAAGTGAGAAATAGAGCTTTCTAAATGTCCTAGATCTCAATCTATTTGCTCACTAAGTAATCCAAGATTTTTGTCCCCAATCACCAGGAGACAGTACCTAATGCAGCAGATCCAGCAATACTAGCTTCTATCAGTAGTGGCACTAGTATTGAGGTGGCTCTCGTGGTCCTTCCTACCAAATTGGTGATCATACCCATATGCTCTCTGCCTGATGTTCCATCATATAGGTACACTTGGGGGGTTAGTTACTATACATAGTTCCTTTGGATCATTGAAAAACTCTAAACTTATGCAAGGAGTAAGACCATTTGTGCAAGCAAACCAGGTGGTGGGTGGGATTTTAAGGAGAGCATTTTCTGGCTTTAATTTTAAAGTTGCCTCACAATACTGTTGGAAGGGGGAGGAAGGTAGGGAGTATTCGAGGGACTTGAGACATAGCCCTCTTCCTCAGATATCTCCCAAAGTTATTACCAGCTTAGGTCCTTCCCAGGGACATTCACTCTCAGTGTCTGTGTAGTGTATTTTTCTTATCTGGAGTTCTCCTTTCCCCAGGTAACTGTTAGTGCAAATTCCCCCATAATAGGGGGGTTTAGGGTATAGACAAAACCAACTATCTTTGGCCAAATTTGGGTTAATAGCATTGACAAAAGAATACATTGTGTCTAACCATGAGAGAATTGGGTCTGTTGGTGCTCCTGAAGCAAGGACAGAGGTTGAGTTGCTATTATTATCAATTGGACTCAGAGTGTCTTTTGTCTCCAGAGAAGTAGGCTTAACTTCCGGAGGGTTCAGGAATATATCCCTGTTAGGTCCTATCTGCTGTACCAGGGGGACTGCTTTTACTCTTTGGATAGTGAACTTAGTTCCTGGGTCTCTTCCCTGTTGATATTTTCTGATTCCCCATGTTCTCCCTGTGTCCCATTGTCAAGTTAGGGAAAAGGGGTCCCAATTGTGGAGAGTGACGGTAATCAGATTACAGTGTCCCCAGGCTTCGCAATTTTCACTGGACTCTATCTTTAAGGATATGAATGGATCTTTGTCCAAGGTGCTATGGGTTCACATCCCCAACTCCCATAGTGACATTGATCTTCTCCCTGACAGGATGGTCCCCCATTAGATGGACAAGTATAGTATTGGGCTCCTCTGATAGACTTTTCAAAGGAGAGATAGCCATATCCATTCCAATATGACAAGTATCCCTGTACCACCCTGTATGGGCCACCAATAGCTCCTGAACTCTCATAGTTTCCAATTGTCCACAGTTTACATAAATCTAAGTTAAATAGTGGAGGGGCAGTAGGGGTCCTTTCCACTGATTTTGCTCTTAAGTATCCTGTCAGGGTATCTTTCAGTTCCCATTCCCAGGCTCTGAGAATGTATGGGTTCTCCTGCTTAGTAAATTTTAGAGAGCTTAGTTATGAACAAGGTTATGAACAAGAGAGTCTTATCTTTAGTGGGTCCTTCAGGTATTTCTGGATCTGCCATTTCTTGTCTTCTTTTAGTCCTTCTGGAGAATCCTCAGGAACTGTTGCCTTTCCTATTTGAGAGTGGTGAGTCCAGGTGTGTGCCCCATCCACTTTCACTGCTGTTGGAGTGGTAAGGATGATCTGGTGGGGACCCTTCAAGCAGGCATCCAATGTTCCAATATGGTGCTTCTTGCAACTCTGTTGCAGGCCTGGAAGGAATGGGGGCAAACAGGGGGTATCTGAAAAGCAGCCTTAACTATTGGAACAATGGACTTCTGGATTCTCTGTAAGGCTTGGATACAGTGAAGAAGCCTTTCATTAGTAAAGTCAGTCAATTGTTCAAGGCCCATCTGGGGCAGGATGGGAAGGGTTTTCCATACATAATTTCAAATGGAGTAATTCCTTTTATATAAGGAGTACATCTGGCCCTTAATAGGGCAAAGGGAAGGAGTCCCACCCAACCTTTGCCGGTCTCTAGAGTTAATTTAGTAAAAGTCTCCTTTAAGGTCTGATTCATTCTTTCTGCCTGTCCTGAACTTTGGGGATGATAGGCACAATGTAGTTTCCAATTAATCTCCAGAATCTTAGTCAATTCCCTAGTGATTGTCGACACAAAGGCAGGCCCATTATCTGTTCCTATATTGAGGGGCATTATCTCCTCTAGCCACTATTTGTGCTGTCTCAGGCTTCATTGGAAAAGCCTCCACCCATCCTGAAAAGGTGTCAACATAAACAAGTAAATATTTATATCCATACTGACCTGGATTTACCTCTGTGAAATCAACTTCCCAATATCTACCTGGCTCTGTTCCTCTTTTCCTCATCTCCATTGGTGATACTATACCAGAGGAGGCATTTGTCTGTTGACAGGCCTGACAGTGGGTGGTGATGTCCTTGATTGAGTCTATACCTGGGAAGAAAAACTCTTTTCTTATTAGCTTGGCTATCTTGTTGCTACCTAAGTGAGTTCCTTCATGTAGTTGCTTAGCCAGACTTTGTCCTAGGGCTCTGGGCAACAATAGTCATCCATTCTCCAGTTGATAGCATCCTTGTGGAGTCTGTTCCTTTATCAGATGAGAGGTGAGCTGTAGGTCCTGTTCTGTGTATGTTGGTCGCTCAGGAAGAGTGAGTGCTGGGAAGATGACTAGACAATCTGACGGATGCTGAGAGGCAGCACTCTTTGCTGCGAGGTCTGCCAATCTGATCCTTCTTGCCTCTGTGGTATCCCCCTTTTGATGACCCAGACAGTGGATTATAACCACTTTAGTAGGCACCCAAATGGCAGCCAATAAGTCCAGAATTTCATTTTTTAAAAATTTTAAATATATTTTATTTATTTACTTGATAGAAAGAAGCAGAAAGAGAGAGAGAGAGAGAGAGAGAGAGCATGCCAGAGCCTCCAGCCACTGCAAACAAATTCCAGATGCATGCGCCTCCTTGTGCATCTCACTTACATGGGCCCTGGGGAATTGAACCAAGATCCTTTGGCTTTGCAGGCAAATGCCTTAACCGTTAACCATGTCTCCAGCCCTCTTCCCCCCCCCATTTTCTTTTCTTTTTTCTTTCTTTCTTTTCTTTTCTTTTCTTTTTCTTTTTCTTTTCTTTTTCTTTTTTTTTTTTTTTTCAAGGTAGGGTCTCACTCTAGCCCAGGCTGAACTGGAATTAACTATGTAGTCTCAGGGTGGCCTCGAACTCATGGCGATCCTTCTACCTCTACCTCCCGAGGGCTGGGATTAAAGGCATGCACCACCATGCCTGGCCTTCATTTTTATTTTTGATGTCTTTACCTTCTGCTGTTAATAGTCCTTGCTCCTGGTAGATGGCCCCATAGACATGAGCATAATGAGCATAATGGCCGTCTGCGTAGATATTCATTATCCTGTCTTTTCCCAATAATAGAGTCTTGTTTAGGGCTATTAGTTCAGCCTTCTGAGCTGAAGTCCCCCTGGGTAGGGCCTCAGCCCACAGGGTTTCTTCCATGGTCACCACAGCCACCCCTGCATACCTGATTCCATTCAGGACAAAACTTCTGACATCAGAATACATCACCAGATCAGGGTCCAGCCAGGCCATATCTGTCAGGTCTTGATGGATTCCCTGGAAGGCAGAAGTAATTTCTAGGCAGTCATGCAGAGTAGCAGAAGCTTCATCAGTTTCTGGCAGTAGGGTGGTTGGGTTCAAAGTCTCTGTCTGGAGAAATTGTGTTCTCAGCTTATCTAAGAGCAAGGCCTATAGTGGGTTATGTGAGAGTTAGAGAGCCATTGATTAGGGGGGCTTTAAAAAGGAGTCTTTGTTGCATGCAAGGCTGTAATCTATAAAGTCTGTCCCAAGGTTAATTTGTCAGGGTCCTTGGTCAGAATGGCAGCAGCTTCAATAGCCCAGAGACAGGGAGGCCATTGGGAGATGCTATGGCCCCAGTCTTTGAGTCATGGGGCCCCTGGCTGTCCCTTTATTTTCATCCATGTACAAGTGGAAGGGTTTGGTTAGGTCTGGGAGTGCCAGGGCAGGTGCTTATGTCAGGACTGACTTTAATTCTCAGAACTCTTGTTCCTCATTTTCAGTCCAGTTAAAGTCTTTTTCTTGCCCTCTTGTGGCCTCATATAGAGGCTTGGCTAATTCATCAAACCTTGGGATCCAATTTCTGCAATACCCCACAGCTCCCAGGAATTCTCAGATTTGTCTCTTAGTCTGAGGCACAGGATTTGAGTGATGGCCTGAATCCTAGAGACTGACAGCATCCTGTTACCTTTTTGGAGTTCATATCCCAAGTAGGTTGCCTTACACACACACAGCTGAGCCTTACTGGCTGATACATGCTAGCCCAAATGTTATGAGGTGTCTAGGAGATGCTCTGTGGTGGAGAGGCATTCTTCCTCTGTTTCTGCAGCTAGGAGGAGGTCATCCATGGACTGCAAGAGAGTTGCCTCAGGTGTTTCATTATGAAAAACTTGCAAATCCTTATGGAGAGCCTCAGTCTGTTGTATCCCTTTACACAAGCAAGCATGATTTACAAAAGCAGAACTTGGGTAGAGCAAGCTCCAGATAAGGGCAAGACCAAACACCAGATGAAGCTCTATGGAGTACCAGGCCACCTTGATCTCAGAGCAAGACTAACATCAGATGTCTTTATGGGCATCATGCCCTCAGGCTAGTAGTTCCTGCTCTGTGTTAATCTTTAATCTCTTAGGGTTCCTTGAGAATGTCAAGATGGCTGAGTGACCTAAAATAGCTTCTTTAAGGTCTGTTCACTGAGGTTATTTCATTCCCCATTGGTTTTAATAACTGAGTCAAATATTAGACTCATCAGTTATGATAGCCTCATTCTTGATCCTGAGAATAATTAATTTTACTGAGGAAATTCTTTGTTGGATAAACTTGATTAGAGCATTTAAAATATAGGGGCCTACAATCAATCCTAAAAGTAACATAATTATGAGCTCAAAGATGGTAGTAATTGGTGTGGTGAGCAAGGGTGACCAAGAAAACAAATTTTCATACAAGCAAATGGGCAGCTGGTTTACAGAAGCAGGGCATGACAGCTTGTGCAGTCTATGTGATTTAAAACATTTTTTTTTTGATATCTCACATTGAATTCCTCAAGCTTCTGCCATGTATATTCTAGTCAGCTTCTGGAGTCACTAGAGCAGGGCTGTGGTCTCCTTGTCAGGGGCAGATGTCCTCTGGAGCTTGACTTGAAGGGGACTCTCTGGGTTCCTGGTAATCTGTTAGCTGCTACAATCAGCTAAGGACAATTTCCTCTTGACTCTGGTGTGATGAATCTATACCCCTTGGATGATGGGTATGGGCCCAATACCCTGAGGGTATGTGGGTCCCCTTGTGTTACAAATTTTAAGGTAGCATCATCACCAATGGTAGGTGAATCTGGTTTACCTCTATAAATCTGAGCAAAGAGACACCTTTGAACAACCAGCACCACCCACGTCAGCAAGTACAAACAGCTAGAACTCTGAATTGCTTTTACACTTCAGGATGGAAGTCTGAGATCTGTCTTTAGTGATATTCCTCCTTTAATAAGACATATCAAGGAGGTCTTGGACTAATACAAATCAATAACTATCAGGTAAACATAACCAATGAGGAATTTTTGGAGTTTTTTTTTTTTTAATTTAAAGACAGCAGTGGCTGATTAATCAGGGACAGGCAGAAGGAATGAGTTAATGTTGGAGTTTATGATTGTAAGCCAGCATCAGACAGGGGAGCCTATTAGTCTGAATCTTTGTTTATATTGTAGTTATATTTTGTAGTTATATTCTCTTACTGGGTGATTAAGACCATGCAAGCTGCCAAAAATAACTATGTATTTTGGAGGTCAATAATGGCTCTGTAGGAGAGACTTTTAGGCACCAGTGGAGTTCTATGACTTAGCATTGTCATCTGCTAGGATAAGTCAAGGCTGTGCTGACCAAGTGGCCCTCCTGCTTTTGGGAAGCCTGGAGTACTTGAAATTCATCTCTGAGTCTCCATATCTTCACTTGATCGAGAAGACAGGTAACTTACCAGACACTAGAAGTTAGCAAGTGTCCCATCACCTCCTGTGGCCTTCTGACCTGGGAACAGTAACCAAAATATTGGTAATCCTTTTAACTCCAATGTTTCCAATTGATTTTGGCTTCTACATATGGTTATTAATCACTCAGATTATACATTCAGTACATATCTGATTAGCAAAACAGATTTAGTTAAAAGGGTGCAGAACATATGTGGTTAGGAAAGCATATCTGGTTAGAGAATGACACATTAGTTTAAAATCATTCTGATGAATATTTGACTTTAGTTGTCAGGTGACAGTGTAAGCTGTATCTCGAACATAGAAAGCATACTCATTCTACTTTTAAAAAATTTTTGTTTGTTTGTTTATTTGAGAGTGACAGACAGACAGAGAGAGAAAGAGGTAGAGAGAGAGAGAATGGGTTCACCAGGACCTCCAGCCACTGCAAACAAACTCCAAATGCATGCACCAACTTGTGCATCTGGCTTACATGGGTCCTGGGGAATTGAGCTTCAAACTGGGGTCCTTAAGTTTCCCAGGTAAGCACTTAACTGCTAAGCCATCTCTCCAGGCCCCACATTCTATCTTTTAAGTATCTGTTATATGCAGAACATTTTAATAGCCCTGAAAACAAAATTTGACCAATTATTTGACCAATAATTTTAAGCCAATTGATTTAACCTATAAATTGTATGTCAAGAAAAGGCAACACAGTGTAAAAACTTGGCATCTCTGTTTGAAAATGACTTTGGCTAGTTTGTATACCTGTGCAGGTACCAATTACCACCAAAACTGGAAGCAGACTATCAGAGTTTAAGATTATTTTTCTAGAGCAGGAAACATGTCTTAAGTATCAATATATCTATAAGCAATGAACTTGAGATACCAGAAATGAGACAATTACTTAAGTAAAATCTTGACTGTGACTGATTATACATAGCTTAAGAATAAAGTCAAACCTGGTCATTGGTGAATTGAAATAGCCTGATTTTTTTTTTTTTTTTTTTTTTTTTTGGCTGACCTGGAATTCACTGTATTCTCAGGGTGGCCTTGAACTCATGATAATCCTCCTAGATCTACCTCCTGAGTTCTGGGATTAAAGGCGTGCATCACCATGCCCGGAAACAGCCTGATTTTAAACATACATTAGAGACATTTTGACAGACAAAGTAATTTTTTAAACAAGTATCTTTAACCATTGAACAATTTTATAGCTTAACATAAAAATATTTATGACTATTAGAATATATAAGGTTTAGACAAAGTATATTAACATTGTTTGTATATGGTGGATTTCCCTAAGACGTGGGGAGTTTCCTCAGTTTTCCCAAGAACAAAATCACAATAAGTCACTTTTTATAAGACTTAGATTATACCCTCAGAGATAATCACTCAGCAAGACCAGCACGAACAAGACAAGAACCATCTTAAAATTACAGAATTTTAGCGAGGCATGGTGGCACATGCCTTTAATCCCAGCACTTGGAAGGCAGAGGTAGGATCACTCTGAGTTTGAGGCCAGCCTACAATTACAGAGTGAGTTCCAGGTCAGCCTGGGCTACAGTGAGGACTCCCCCACCTCAAAAAAAGTAATAAATAAAAATTATCCTAGTCAGGAATGGTGACACACACTTAATCCCAGCACTCAGGAGGCAGAGGTAGGAGGATTGCCATGAGTTTGAGGCCACCCTGAGATTACATAGTGAATTCCAGGTCAGCCTGGGCTAGAGTGAGACCCTACCTTGCAAAACCACCACCAACAAAAATTACTCTAGCCTTTAACTTTTTTTCAAAATGAAAAAAAAAAAAAAACCACACATTGAGAAAAACTTTAGATAATTTTCAAGGTTTTTCAATGATCTGACTGGCCAAAATTAACATTAAACAAATGAAATGTAAGCTCTAAAAGTTTTCATTTTCTTTTTTTCTATTGGCAACTTTTTGTTACTATGGCTTTGTAATATAACTTAAAATTGGGTATGGTGATACCATCAGCCTTATTTTTGTTGCTCAAAACTGTTTTGGCTATTCGAGGTTTTTGTGCCTCCAGATGAATTTTATGATTGTTTTTTCTATTTCTGTGAAGAATGCCATTGGAATAATGGGGATTGCATTCAATGTGTAGATTGCTTTTGGTAAGATTGACATTTTCACAATATTGATTCTTCCAATCCAAGAACATGGGATGTCTTTCCATTTCATAGTGTCTTCTGCAATTTCTCACTTGAGTGTTTTAAACTTCTCATTCTAGAGATACTTCACTTCCTTGGTAAAGTTTATGCCAAGGTATTTTATTTTATTTTATTTTTGAGGCAATTGTGAATGGGAGAGATTCCCTGATGTCATCCTCTGAATGCTTGTTGTTAGTGTATAGAAAAGCTACTTATTTCTGTTTATTTTGTATCCTGCTACATTGCTAAAAGTGTTTATCAGCTCTAACAGTTTGCTGGTAGAGTCTTTTAGGTCTTTTATGTATAAAATCATATCATCTGCAAATGATAATTTAATCTCTTCCCTTCCAATTTGTGTCCCTTTTTTGATTGTCTCTTACCTGATTGCTACAGCTAAGACTTCCAGTATATTAAGTAAAAGTGGGGACAGTGGACACCCTTGTCATGTTCCTGAATTTAGTGGAAAATCTTCAAGTTTTTCCCAATTTAGTATTATGTTGGCTGTAGGTTTGTCATAAACAGCTTTTATTATGTTGAGATATATTCCTTCTATTCCCAGTTTTTGTAACACTTTTACCATGAAGGGATGTTGGATTTTGTCAAATGCCTTTTCTGCATCTATTGAGATGATCATGTGATCTTTGTCCTTCAGACCATTTATATGATGTATTACATTTATCGGTTTGCTTATGTTGAACCATCCCTCCATTTCTGGGATAAAGCCTACTTGGCTGTGGGGAATAATCTTTCTGATATATTCTTATATCCTGTTTGCCAATATTTTATTGAGAAGTTTTGCATCTATGCTCATGAAAGTGATTGGTGTGTAATTTTCTTTTTTTTTTTTTTTTTTTGTTCTGTCTTTGTCTGGTTTGGGTATCAGGGTGATGCTGGCTTCATAGAAGAAATTCAAGGGAATTCCTTCCTTTTCTGTTTTATGGAAAATTTGAGAAGCAGTGGTGTTAGTTCTTCCCTGATGGTCTGGTAAAATTCAGCAGTGAATCCATCTGAGCCTGGACTTTTTTTAGTTGGGAGACTTTTTATAACCGCTTGAATCTCTGTGGTTGTTATAGGTCTATTTAAATGGTTTATCTCGATTTAGTTTAGGTAGGTCATATACACCAAGGAAATCATCCATTTCTTTCCCATTTTCAAACACAGAGACATATATTTTCTTAAAGTATGTCCTTATAATTTTCTGAATTTCTTTGGTATCTGTTGTAATGGTGCCTTTATCATCTATAATTTTATCAATTTTTGTCTCTTCTCTCTTTCTTCTGGTCAGATTTGCTAAGGGTTTATCAATCTTGTTTATCCTTTCAAAGAACCAACTCTTTGTTTCATTGATTCTTTGGATTGTTTTTTTGTTGTTGTTGTTTTCTATTTCATTAATTTCTGACCTAATCTTTATTATTTCTTCCCATCTACTGATTTTTGGTTTACCTTGTTCTTCTTTTTCCAAGGTAAAGCATTAAATTGTTTACTTGTGAACTCTTTAAATTTTTAATATAGGCACTTAGAGCTATGAATTTCCCTCTTAGGACTGCCTTCATTGTGTCCCAAAGGTTTTGGTATGTTATATTCTCATCATCATTTGATTCTATGAATTTATTGATTTCTTTTTTAATTTTTTCAATGACCCATTCATCATTCAATAGTGTACTGTTTAGTCTCCATGTATTTCTGTATGCTCTGTACTTTCTCTTGTTGCTGATTTTTAGTTTAACCCCATTGTGGACAGATAGAGTACACGGGGTCATTTCAATTTTCCTGTATTTGTTAAGATTTGATTTGTGTCCTAATATATGGTCTATTTTAGAGAATGTTCCATGTGCTGCTGAGAAGAATGTATATTCTGTAGCATTTGGATAGAATATTCTGTATACATCTGTTAGGTCCATTTGTTCCATGACACCATTGAATCCAGATGTCTCTCTGTTTATTTTTTTCAGGGATGACCTGTCAATTGATGAAAGTAGGGTATTGAATTCACTCACTACAATTGTGATATATATATATATATATATATTATTCTGGTTTTACATTCATAGTATTGGTTCCATTGTCCTCCTCCCTGTCCTCCCTCTTCCAAAGGGACACTCATCAGTGGGGAATGTGGGTCATGCATTGTGGGGGTAGTCAAGAGTTCTGGGGGGTAGGCCCCAGTCTCTGTGCATAATGCCCCAACTTGTGACTCTAACAATCTTTCCGCCCCCTCTTCCAAGAATTTACCTGAGCCACATTGGGGTCATTTTAGTTCTGCTTCAGTGATGAGGTTTTGGGAGCCTCTGTGTCTCTGGATATCTGGCTTAGTTGGAGTTGGATGTTCTCTGTATTTATCTCCTTCAGCATTTTTCTGGTGTTGTGATTGCCATGAACACTGTATTCTTGCCCTTCCCCTGCATTGTTCTATGATTTAAAATGGGGCCCTGGTGAGGTGTTCCTCCCTTCAGGTTCCTTGTCCATCTGTAAAAAGATAAGCAAATTCTCCAACAGAGAGAGAAGTTAGTACTAGATAGAAGGGATGACAATAGATGTTTTGGAGGGAATTTTATATGTGTTGGACCTCTTCTAGCCCACATTTGGTGGTATCTTGATCTTGGAGACTGAGCTCATTTTTTGTACCTGGTTTTGACTTATTTCCCAATTCCAGCAATGAGTTCCATTCCACTGAGTGGAACTATCAGCCAAATCAAGAGCAGTTGGTTATAAAACAGAAGAAACAGTTCATGAATCCAAAAATTTCAACAAGTTCAAAAATGTCTGTGAACAGAACATGAGGGAAATGTGGGACACCCTTAAGCGTCCAAACATTAGGATCATGGGTATACCAGAGGGGTAAGAAACACAGATCAAAGGAATGGAAAGCCTATTCAACAAAATAATTGAAGAAAACTTTCTCGCTGTCTCAAAAGAAAACTCCATCAAGTGACAAGAAGCTAGCAGAACTCCAAACAGACTAGACCAAAGTAGAAATTCTCCAAGACACATTATCTTTAAGACTCTAAACATTAAGCACCAAGAGAAAATCCTAAAAGCAGCCAGGGAAAAACAATACATTACATATAAAGGGAACCCCATTAGAATTACCTCAGACTTCTCAACGGAAACCCTAAAAGCCAGAAGGGCCTGAATGGAACACTGCAAACTCTAAGAACCCATGGTTTCCAGCCCCAACTACTCTACCCAGCAAAAGTATCCCTCATAATAGATGGTGAAAGAAAGACTTTCCACGATAAAACTCATCTTTACAAGTATATGAACACAAAGCCAAACCTACAGAAAGTACTTCAGGGAATTCTCCACGCAGAAGAAATAAATAACCAATCTCAAGAGCCCTCAAGAAGCAGTCCACATTAACCAAAAAGAAAAAAAAACAAACAAAACAACAACCACAAAGACCATAATCCACCACAATATGGCAGGTATTAAATCAAACCTCACAGTTATATCTCTGAATATTTATGGCCTTAATTCCCCCATCAAAAGACTTTAGCTAATAGTGTGGATCAGAAAACTGGACCCCTCAATCTGCTATCTTCAAGAAACCCACCTCACCACTAAAGACAGACACCTCCTCAGGGTGAAAGGGTGGAAAATGATACTCCACGCAAACACAAATAAGAAAAAAAGCAGGCGTAGCTATACTTATATCTGATAAAATAGACTTCAAACCAAAAGTAACCAAAAAAGACAAAGAAGGCCACTTCTTACAATTGTGTTTTGTCTTATCTCTGACCTTAAGTCTAATAGTGTTTGTTTGATGAAATTTGGGACCTCCATGTTAGGCACATACGTGTTTAGGATTGTAATGTCCTCCTGTTGGAGTGTTCCTTTAATCAGTATAAAATGACCTTCTTTATCTTTCCTCACTAATGTTGGTTTGAAGTCTATCCTGTCAGATATTTGGATAGCAATCCCTGCTTGTTTCCTACACATTTTCTTAAAATTCTGTTTTCCATCCTTTCACACTAAGAAGGTGTTTTTATTGAGAGATGAGTTTCCTGGAGGCAACAGATGGCAGGATTTTGCTTTTCAATCCAGTCTGCAAGCCTATGTCTTTTGGTTGCAGCATTGAGGCCATTGATATTGAGATTTATTATTGAAAGAAACATATTTATTCTTGCCATTCTTCTTCTTTGTAGTGCTTCCTGTTTTCCCTTTACTCACTCAAGTGTTATTTGAGTATGGTTTACTTTTTCCTATTTCCTCCTGTGTGTGTTTTTCTTTCTCTTCAGCATGAAGGATTCCTTCAAGTATTTTCTGTAGAGCTGGCTTAGTTGTCATAAATTCCTTTAGCCTATCTTTGTTGTGGAATGTCCTTATTTCTCCATCAATTTGGATAAAGTAATCTTGGTTGACATTTTTTATCTTTCAGAACTTGAAATTTATCACTCTAAGCCCTTCTGGCTTTTTAAAAAAAAAATATTTTATTTATTTATTTGAGAGAGAGAAAGATACAGAAATAGGCAGGTAGAGAGAGAGAGAGAGAGAGAGAGAGAGAGAGAGAGAGAGAATAGGTGCGCCAGGGCCTCTAGCCACTGAAAACAAACTCCAGATACATGTGCCTCCTTGTCCATCTGGCTTACGTGGGTCCTGGAGAATTGAGCCTTGAACGGGGGTCCTTAGGCTTCACAGGCAAGTGCTTAACCACTAAGTCATCTCTCCAGCCCACCCTTCTGGCTTTTAAAGTTTGTGTTGAGTAATCTGCTATGATCCTGATGGGCTTCCCTTTGAAGGTCACTTGCTTTTTCTCTCTAACTGCTTTCAATATATTTTCTTTGGTTTGTGTGTTTAGCATTTTAATTATAACATGGCAAGGAGAGGATCTTTCTAGGTTTTGTTGGTTTGGTGTTCTAAAAGCTTTTTGTATCTGCAATGACATTTCTTTCCCAATTTGGGGAAATTTTTCTCCTATGATTTTGTTAAAATCACCTACTAAGCCTCTAGATTTAAATTCTTCTCCTTCTACTATACCCTGAATTCTTATGTTTGATCTTTTCATAGTGTCCTGGATATCTTGGAATTCCAATTCATATCTTTCTATTAGCTTGTCTTTCTCTTTGTTGGACTGTACTAGGTCTGCCATCTGGTCTTCTAGTTTAGATATTCTGTTCTCTCCTTCATCAATTCTACTGGTGAGACTTTCCACAGAGTTTTTTATTTCACTGACTGTGTTCTTCAGAGCTATTATTTCAGCTTCAGTATTTCTATTTCCTTACTCATGTCCTGTAATTACCTTTTTATTTCATTAAGCTGGTTTCCTGTGTTCTCTTTCAGGAGTTTGTTTTCTTCTTTAAATACTTTCATTTCTTCTTTCTTTTCTGTGAGTATAGATATAATCATTCTTTTGAAATCTTTGTCAGGTATTTCATCTAAAACAGTCTCATTGGTGATCATTGCTGATGTATTTATAATTTTTGTGGGATTACATTGTGTTGATTTTTTGTGTTTCTTGTATTATAATGTAGCAACTTTTGCATTGTGAATTGATTTGATGCTTGGGTTTTCTATTTATCTGCAGTGTTCTTAGATGTGGTGATCTACCTTTATATACTTTCAGGATATGACTTTAAGGTGCCAAATGTAGCTCTTGTACCCCAATCCAATGGCTGAAGTAATCCTAGGTGTCGAGTTTGCTTGCTAAGCAAGTATTGCAGTGTACTGGGTGGAACAATTTACTAGAAAATTCTAAACTTCAAATGAGCAATATACACATTCAATAAAAACCAGCATAAAGTATACAAGTGTGGGGATTAAAACAAACAGTCTTTTAAAGCCAAAATCCCTAAGGATGTGTGTTGCTCTATATCCTTAATCCTGTCAGGTAGGAGGTAGAGAATTTTGTTCTGAATTGGGTTCCAGGTCAGCCTGGATCTGGATCAGCCTCTGTCTCTGATAATTACAGAGGCAAAAGACAAAGGCCCTATAAATCTGAAAGCATTAAAGGTAGCAATATTCAGCCCCCAATTACAGCTTATTTGAAAATGGTAAAGCCAACCAAAAATATGTAACCCATAACCTGCCCTGACATGGAAAGAGAGATTAGCACTTCCAAATGCAGGCTTATGTACCTGTTTTTTTTTTTTTTTTTTTTTTTTTTTTTTTTTTTTTTTTTTTGTCAGTTGTCCACCTCAATTCCTCTGTGTTGTGCTGTGGAGCTGGAGCTCTGTTCAGCTGTGCTGGATGCGCTGCCACTGGGGCTGAATGCCAGAGGTTCATGGTTCTGATGGTTTGGGAATGGGAGAGTTCAAGAAGCCTGGAGTTGTTTACAGAGTCTACCTGTATCTCTTTCAGTAGCTACTCAGTTGATCTCAGCTTTCTTTCCTTTAGATTTCTTGACTCTGCAAGGAGGCTGATGAGGTTGGAAAGTCCTCTTGTTTGGTCTCTGCTGCTACTGCTCAGTGGGTGGTACTGGGCACTTAGATCACAGGGATCAGGCAGATTTATCACTTTAAAAAAAAATTATATATATTTATATTTATTTTGGAGACAGACACAGGGAGACACAGAGAGATAGAGAGAGGAAGACATATAGAGATTGGCACACCAGCAGCCTCTCAGCTGCTGGGAACAAAATCCAGATGTGTGTGCCCCCTTGTGGGCAAGCGCAGCATTGCGCCCTTGCGTCACTTTGCATCTGGCTAAACGTGGGACCTGGAGATTGGAACCGGCGTTCTTAGGCTTAGGAGGCAGGCACCTTAACTGCTAAGCCATCTCTCCAGCCCAGATTTATCACTTTTAAAAGCTAAATAAGACACCCATCAAATCTATAAATTCAGTTTCTGAAATTAATTAAGCTATATCTAACATACCCAAAGAATCGAGTAACTGGACTAAACTGCCATGATCTAATGAAAAAGGAGATAAGTCTCATGGGAAAGAGAGGGAATGGGCATGGCAGGGCCACTTGTCACTGCAAAATATATCCAAATGCAATCTCCACTATGTGTATCTGGCTTTGCCAACAAGCATGTTTAACTGCTAGGCCAGAAAGAAATATTTTCAATCTCCTCCAAATCAATTTTATAGAAGTATAGTGAATTGCAAACATATACAAAATTTCATGACACAATCTATAACTACTTAAACCTTAACCAACTCTGTAATTCTGCATGTGGCAGTTTGGTAAACTAGCTTAGTAATGATGTAAGTTAAATCTAATGTATTAAGACTGATTGTTGGAGGAATTGAGAAATTACATCTCAAAGCACAACATAACTTTGTTTAGAATTTTTTTACTATTCACCATGAAGTAAATAGTTTCCACGTGTATGACAGACACTGTTCAGTGTCACCAAATGTGGTCTATTTACCTTATAAAATAGGCAAAGAGTAAATACTTTCTCTGTGAGAATTTTTTTTTGAGGCAGAGTTTTATATATAATAACCTTAAGAGAAAATTAAATACTAATGAGCCAATTTTAACCTTAAGATTTTATTAAAAGGTTGACAAATAGAGGAACATAGCTAACTTGGTTGGGTACTCTAAATTAAGTCTTTCCCAACCATTACCATGACCAAATTAACATCAATGAGTTAATATTTTAAGTTTACAACCTGAATACCATAGCAACCTGCTATCAGCCAGGGCCGTATTTTTTTAGTCTGATGTAAGCCCCAGGTTAACAGTCATTTTATATCTCAAGAAGTCTGTAATCTGATTAAGTACTTTAAGACTTAGTTAATAAACTTTGTCTCTAACCTTCTGCTTAAGCTTACTCATACATTCATCCACATACTTTACTCATACCTTCTCTGCATACTTCTATCTTACAATGTATATGACCACTCTGTAGCAATCTTTTTCATCAAACATTTAACATCCAACATTTAAAGTTTCCTCTCCAGTTTATCTTGTTTAGTCAGTTCATCGTATTACTACCAACAAAAACTTTCATTGTCCTTACCAGAAGACTTTTAATACGTCTATTTTTTGTTCTCAAAAGCCTTTTGAAATAACCTTTTTAAAAAAGAGTAGACTAGACTTGACTTATACTATTCACCCAGAATATATACATATAAATTTTTTCACTTGTTGATTTTGGAACTTCTTTTCTTATAACTTTCCTGAAACACATTTTTTAAAAAATATGAAAGCAGATTCGAACATTATTAGCAATTTTTTTGAAAAACTCCCTATCTAGTACTTCTAAATTTAAACATGAATCTTGAGGCTGTTGTCTGTTAGTAGTTCCATAGAAGCACAGAAAGATAAAGTAAATGTAAAAACAGTTGCAAATTCTTATAAGAAGTCCCCATCTGTTTGCAGCGACTTGAGACTCACCCATCATCATGCTGGTGCCAGGATCCTGTGATTCCCTATGCCTGCAGCCCCTTGGCTCTGCAAGGCAGAGAAGCTAAGAAGGAGCAATCAGGGATTCTCCTGGGGACAGCATAAACACCAGAGAGATCAGAGATCTGTGTCTTGTCTCTCTGTCCAACAATGAGATTTGTGTGTTAGGCTCCCTCTCTTACTCCCAGGCCCACTTGGCCATCTACAGATCAAGCCCTTCAGGGAAAAGCACTAAGTGACACATTACAAATGCATCTGCTTGGACTGGCCCAGAACTTAATTATTCCTGATCTACTTCTTGCCCCTAAGGAATACAGTGGGACAGCATAACCCCCACCCCCCTCTTTTTTCCTTCCTAAATTCCAGGGAGCATTTTGGACTTCCCTCAGGGCTACAAGGCAGGTTCCTTTCTTTCTTTCTTTCTTTCTTTCTTTCTTTCTTTCTTTCTTTCTTTCTTTTCATTTCTTTTCTTCATTTATTTATTTGTTTTTCAAGGTAGGGTCTCATTCTAGCACAGGCTGACCTGGAATTCACTATGTAGTCTCAGAGTGGCCTTGAAGGCGTGTGCCACCATGCCCAGCAAGGCAGTTTTCTGGTCCTGCCATTTTACAACTCTTTAAGAGTAGGAGAATCTTGCATTTTTCCTTGCTTATGCTCTTAATTACTTTCAGTGTTCCTTCTGGGGGACACTCAACAGTAAAAGTTGGCCATGCCATCTAGGGCAGTAGACTTGGTGGAGGATATACCCCACAATGAAATTGCACTGCTCAGAACAGAAATCACTCTGTAGCCTTAGGGCTGTGAGCCACATACATGCTCATACATACACATTCATTTCAAGTGCACTTTTCCTACAGACTCCAGAAAACCATCTTCCCCTTACATTTTCATTCATTCATTCAGAAGCTATGCATTCTCATTTTAAATTCATATTCTATTTACAACTCTGGAGACCAAAACCAAACCTTGAAACTACTTCAAGCATAATTTCAGACCTCACTTTGAGGGTTTTTCCAAATCAAAATTTGACTAGTCTCAATTCCAATTTTCAATTTTCATTTTCCAATTCCCCACCGGGGTGGTGAGGGTGTCCAGTTAGCCCAAGGATGACCTGTTAGGCAACTGAGAGGTCGAAGGTTCCCTATGGTGGCTATCCCACATCAAAGCATGGCCAGTATAATTCATAGAACTTCCTCAAAGAACAGACATCTCATATGGCGCCTAAGTCAGATGCCCGCTGTTGGAAGAATGAAGTTAGTAAGGACACATTGCAATGGGCTGGATGCGCTAGAGGTGGAGCTTGTCAATCCCATGGTGGAGTTTTCAGATTCTGCAGCTGGTTTCCTAGGAAGATCCAAAAATGTTAAGCACAAAAGGACAAAACAAACACTAAGCAGAAATCCAAGGACACGTGGCCACACAGACCTGAAACAGACAGACCAGGGGTCTGGGCGACATCTCGCCAAGGTCTGGGATTCGGGAAGTAGCGCTGTGTCCAGCCTTCCACTGAGTCCCCCTTACTTCTGGAGGTTTTCAGACCAGATGACTCTGCCAGTGTTGACATCTCCTGACTGCCACTCTTTCCTGCCAGGGCCTGGAGAATGTCCCTGGGGCTGAGGAATGTCTCTCAGTGGCCACCCCCTAAGGACTTCAACCTTCAGTTGGAGTAGAGTCCCAAGAAATCAAGACTCTGTGAGACCATATTCAAGGGTCAGTTTAGTAAGAAAAATATAATGTCTTACAGGAGCATCCAAATGTAATGAGTCTCAGACCAGAAATGAACAGAAGACCACCCAAATAAAAATTAAAACTGAGAGCCTTTATTAAGCTGGCAGGCATCTGTCCTCTCACAACAAGGAGGAGAGCAGCCCCATCCTCCTTTTTACTGCTACTTGTTGTAAGCCTTTCCTCCAAAGGGCTTGGTCAAAGGAAAAGTGAACCTGAACTTAGTTCTCAAAGAGCTTCTGGGCGATTATAGGAAAGAGACAGGCAGGAACATCATGTGTTAAAAGTGGGCTCAGGGGCTGGAGAGATGGCTTAGCGGTTAAGGCGCCTGCCTTCTAAGCCTAAGAACCTGGTGCCAATCTCCAGGTCCCACATTTAGCCAGATGCAGTGACGCAAGGGCGCAATGCTGCACTTGACCACAAGGGGGTGCACACATCTGGATTTTGTTCACAGTAGCTGAGAGACTGCTGGTGCGCCCATTCTCTATCTGTCTCCCTCTCCCTCTCTCTGTCTGTCTCTCTCTAAAAATAAAAAATTTTAAAAAAAAGTGAGCTCAGGAGGATACAAGAGCTTAGAATTTAAACAATATATTATTTTATTTTTGAGGGAAAGAAAGAGGCAGAGAGAGAGAATGGGTGTGCCAGGGCCTTTCAGCCACTGTGAATGAACTCCAGACACATGTGCCCCCTTGTGTGCATGTGTGATATTGCGTGCTTGTGTCACTGTGCATCTGGCTACACGGGACCTGGAGATTCAAATTTCATTCTTATGCTTTGCAGGCAATGCCTAAAGTGCTAAGCTATCTCTCCAGCCAAAAATATGTTTTATTTATTTGTGATGAGAGAGAGAGAGAGAGAGAGAGAGAGAGAGAGAGAGAGAGAGAGAGAGATTGGGCATGCCAGGGCCTCTTGCCATCGCAAATGATCTCCAGATGCATCTGTCACTTTGTGCATCTGGCTTTACATGGGTACTGGGTAGACAAACCTGTGACAGCAAGCTTTATAAACCAGCATCTTTAACCACTGAGCAATCTCCACAACCCAGCCTAACAGACTCATCTCATTGTGTCCCATCCCCATCTCCACGCCTTGTCTACATGAGCCTGGTCATTTTCTAGGGAATTCTTTAGTGTTTGTTCTTGTGTGACAGATTTGATTATTTTCTGCTTCCTCTTCTCACATCTATGACTTTACATATCTTTATTCTTTATGCAGTTTGATGTTAGCTGTTAACTGTTAGCATCCACAAGAAGACCCATGAAGTTGATGTTGATGTTTCTCTTTGCCAGTGATCGATCACAGGCTAGAATTTTTTGCTGATCCATTCATATCTACTTATCCCCATCAGCAATGTGATAAATGTTTTGTGGCTTAAAACTTTAAAGAAGGAGAATTACACTAATTTCAATTGGATCAGCTTTACAACAACTATGAAGAATTTCAATTATTTGCATTAAGGTGGTGACAACATGAAACACTTCACGAAAGAGCTTCACAGAATTTGGACTGTCTCCAACAGCAAAGCTTGGTGAGAATGTCTGTTATATCATGACGGTTTTAAAAATAAAACTTTAAATTAAAGTTGTTCTTCCAGTTCCTGGCTCAAACTTTATGCCAGCTTTGAAATGCTGCTCAGTGAATATAACTATAGGCTTCCCATAATTAGGTTAAATAGTGGTGACTTGTTTCCTGGTGGAGAATTTCTTTCTTATCTTTGAATTTGCAATGATAACCATAAAAGTGATTGTCAAGAGTATTGTTTCATAGTTGGTTCTCTGTATCCCTCAGGTTTGGCTCCACAATTCTGCCAGGCTTGGATGGAAACCATTTGTGTGTGGTGGGAGAAGGGATTCACCTATGCTGATATATACAATCAACACAGTAGGACAACTATTTCATAGCAGTTACTTTGAATTAGGAATTCTGACTATATAGAAGGATGCATATATTTCAAAGAATATGCCTTTTTTTTTTTTTCGAGGTAGGGTTTCACTCTAGTCCAGGCTGACCTGGAATTCACTATGTAGTCTCAGGGTAGCCTTGAACTCATACTCATGGTGATCTTCCTATCTCTGCCTCCCGAATGCTGGGATTAAAGGCGTGCACCACCACGCCCAGCAGAAATGCCATTTTATACAAAGGACTTGAGCATCTGAGGATGTTGGTAGGGAGGGAGGGAGGGAAAGGGGAATGAGAGTTTGAATTAATTGCCTTTGAATACCAATAAATGACTGTAATTTAATTTCTTTTTTTTAATTTATTTTTATTTTTATTTTATTTTTTTGGAGAGAGACACAGAGAGAGAGAGAGAGAGAGAGAGATAGATAGAGAGAGAGAGAGAGAGAGAGAGAGAGAGAGAGGAAGACAGAAATGGGCACGCCAGCAGTGTCTCAGCTGCTGAGAACGAAATCCAGATGCGTGCACCCCCTTGTGGTCAAGTGCGGCATTGCGCCCTTGCGTTACTGCATCTGGCTAAACGTGGGACCTGGAGATTGGAACTGCTGGAGATTGGAACCAGTGTTCTTAGGCTTAGGAGGCAGGCGTCTTAACCCCTAAGCCATCTCTCCAGCCCTGTAATTTAATTTCTAATAGAATGATTTTATATGTATATGATAGAAGAATGATATTTGAATAATATCAAATTTTATTTTATACCCTATGATGGTGATAAACTATTCTCTCAGCAATATTTTACAGTGTTTCAGATTATTAACAGAAATATCTGTTTAGGGGCTGGGGAAATGGCTCAGTGGTTAAAGGTGCTTACTTACAAAGCCTGCTAGCTCTGGTTCAATTCCCCAGACTTCATAAAGCCAGATGTGAATTTATTTGCAGGGGCAAGAGACACTGGTGTGCCCCCCCCACACACACATGTATGCATGCACACACATACATGTGTAAGTAAATAAATAAAGTTTAATTAAAGAGTGGAGATGGGGAGAAATTATCATGGTTTATTGTCTATAATTATGGAAGCTGTCAATAAAAAGTTAAAAAATTTAGGTTGGGCATGGTGCGCATGCCTTTAATCCCAGCACTTGGGAGGCAGAGGTAGGAGGATTACCAAGAGTTTGAGGCCACCCTGAGACTACACAGAGAATTCTAGGTCAGCCTGAGCTAGAGTGAGACCTTACCTAGGAAAAAAAAAAAAGAAGAAGAAAAGAAAAGAAAAGAGTTAAATATTTAACAAAAGAAGTCTGTGTTTTAAAACTGTAGCATTAATATACACTTGAACAATACCATTATAACTTCATGTCTTTAAAACTTCTGTAAATAATTTTGACATAAAAATCTTTGGCCAGGCCTGGTGAAGTGGTGCATGCATGCGTTTAATCCCAGCACTTGGGAAGCAGGAGGATCACTGTGAGTTCAAGGCCACCCTAAGACCATATAGTGAATTCTAGGTCAGCCTGGCCTAGAGTGAGACCTAAAGCAAACAAACAAACAAAAAGTCTTTGGCCAGGTATGGTGGTATATGCCTTTAATCTCAATATTCAGGAAGCTGAGGTAGGGAGATTGCTATAAATTTGAGGCCAGCCTGGGGCACAGAGTGAGTTCCAAGTCATCCTGGGTGTGGGGGTTTGTTTCAAGGGTCCCCCATGAACTTAAGTATTCTGAATGTTGGTCTCCCCAGCTGATGGCAATTGGAAATTAAAGCCTCCTGGATGTGGTGTATTGTTGGGGTGGGGTTATGGGTGTTATAGCCAGTTTCCCCATGCCAGTGTTTGGCACACTCTCCTTTTGCTATTGTCCACCTTATGTTTGCCAGGGGGTGATGTCCACTCTTTGCTCATGCTATCATTTCCCCTCCCATCTTGGAGCTTCCCCCTTGAGCCTGTAAGCCAAAATAAACCCCTTTCTTTCCCACAAGCTGCTCTTGGATGGGTTATTTCTACCAGCAATGTGAACCTGACTGCAACAGTAATGTAGTACTGAGAGTGGGGTTGCTGCTAGACACCTGACTGTGTTGCTTTGGCCTTTTGGAGCTGATTTTCAAGAGGAATGTGGAAGGATTTGAAACCTTGGCTTAAGAGTTGCCTTGCAGTGCTCTAAGTACAGCTTGATGGGCTGTTCTGGTCACAGTTGAAAGATCTGAATGCAGTAAGGACTATGGACTGTGAGGTTTGGTTTGTGAGGGTGAGAAAGAGCTTTGCCTGGACTGGACTAGAAGCAGTTTATGTGAGAGGCTTGCTGTAATGTGTCCTAAGAAGTTATGCAGGGTTGCTTTGCATAGAAATGGACTTGTATGTGCAGAGGGATATGACACAGAAAGAAATCTTTAGGCCCAAACTGCTGCCTATTCAGCTGCAATTGTAAAGGGCCAGCTAACCTGCATTGGGATAACAGAAAGAATGCAGTTTTTTGAAGGGGACTGAATGGTCAAGGAGTGTACTGTTCTTCAAAGTCAGCTTTATTCACCCCTGGATTAACAAATTGGCATCCCCCCCACCTGGTATTGTGGAGTATAAGAAATGCAGGAAAGAGAGGGTCATTGAATTTGCAACACAGTCTTGTGTTTTGGAAAGGCATGAACTGTGTGAAGCAGGTTTGCTGGATTGTTTGCATGGAGACCCAATGGAGCCATGAGGATGAACCATGGATTGTAGTGGACACCCAGTGGAGATTTCTGGACCACAAGAAGGCTGCCAAGGAGAGCTATTCGCCCTGGATGAAGTTTTCCAGGACTGTGAGTAACCTAGCTGGAGGGGCGGAATTGGAACTGCAGAGACTTGTTGCTGCTTAGAATTATTGGACTTGGAGATTTGCCACTGGCTAGACTTGTTGAACTTGAAGCTACAGAGTTTGATGTTTGCCCTGTTTAAATCTCGTATTGGTTGAATATTTCTTTGCTATGCCCAATGCCATCTTTTGCAGTGTGTTTATTCGGTGCCATTATGGGTTTTTTGGGAGATTTTTTTGGAATTATGGCTCAGTTAAAAGATCTTGGATTATGGGGATGTTTGAACATCATTATGACTGATAAAAATGATGGGGATGGAGCTGGAGAGATGGATTAGCAGTTAAGGCGCTTGCCTGCTAAGCCTAAGACGCTGGTTCCAATCTCCAGGTCCCACGTTTAGCCAGATGCAAAGTGACGCAAGGGCGCAATGCCGCACTTGGCCACAAGGGGGCGCACACATCTGGATTTCGTTCACAGCAGCTGAGAGACTGCTGGCGCGCCCATTCTCTATCTGTTGCCCTCTCCCTCTCTCTCTCTCTGACTCTCTCTGTGTCTCTCTCCAAAAATAAATAAAATTTAAAAAATTAAAAAAAAAAAACTACAGGGACTTTTAAAGTTGACCTGAATGCATTGTATTTTATATCATGTATGGATATCAGTTTATGGGGCCATGGGTGGAATGTGGTGGTTTGATTCAGGTGTCCCCCATAAACTTAAGTGTTCTGAATGCTAGTCTCCCCAGCTGATGACAATTGGAAATTAAAGCTTCCTGGAGGCAGTGTATTGTTGGGGGCAGGCTTATAGGTGTTATAGCCAGTTTCCCCATGCAATGTTTGGCACACTCTCCTGTTGCTATTGTCCACCTTATGTTAGCCAGGGGATGATGTCCAACCTCTGCTCATGCCATCATTTTTCCTGCCATCATGGAGCTTCCCCCTCAAGCCTGTTATCCAAAATAAACCTTTTTTTTTTCCCAACAAGTTGTTCTTGGTTGGGTGATTTCTACCAGCAATGTGAACCTGACTGCAACACTGGGCTACAATGAGACCTTGCCTCAAACACAGCAGAAGTCTTTGACTTTTTCTCAGAGTACAGCCCAGTTTCTGTGATTAGAGCTATGATTTGCAAGTCCTTTGTCAAAGCATCCTTGGTAGAACAACAACAACTTTCCAGCAGTACTGTGGCTAATTTTAAATTTTTAAGGGAGACAGGACTCTTTTGAAGACTTGGAGTCAGGAAAGTTTGGGAATCTTGGGATTAGAGAGATTAGTCCATGTGAAATATAAGCTAATAGAAAAATTCTTACTTGGTGGACCTACATTATTTTACAAATAGGCAACTGAAGTTCAGCAACATTAAAGATCTTAAAACTAGTGAGATATAGATGCTGAGGCCTCTTGGCTCCATTGCCTGGACTGTATGTAAAAACTCAGAGGCGTTTAACAGTCAGGTTTGCACCACCATGCTGTGTATCTATCTCTTGACTTTGTGCTGAACAGACTCCCAGCTTAACAGCCCTCCATCAGAATAGCTGAAGCCCAGGTATTCATTATCTCTGCACAGACAAAGGGTGCAGAGCACCTCACTCATTCTTCATTTGCAGTCAAACCTGCTTCTGCAGCTATACTCTGTACACTGCTCTGCTGAAACTCTTGAATTCCAAACTCCTACATCAGGGAGCTCTTGCCTAATTAATTATAATTATCTTACAGTTTACCATATGCCAGGTATTGTGTAAAATGTCTGTTTTTATAGTTGCTCTGTGAGTTAAGTTCTAGTCTTATTATCTTTGGATCAAGTTCTAATGTTGTCTCTTTTATACAGAGGAGGGAACTGAAGTATGTAGAGTTTAAGGAACTTGGGCTCAGGTTCACAGACTCAAGTGACAGAGTTGAAAATTGTACCTAGAAATGGTTGACTCCAGAGCCCAATTCCTCCTGGAGAGATGGAAACAAGACAAAGGGTCTATAGGACCCTCAATTGTGTCCAGTATTATTGTGTGTTGTGTTCTTGATATGTAATATATATTAATACTGAATAGTTTTAAAACTCCTAGATGAATCAGGCTAAATATACATAGAAATTTATCTGACAGAGTAACTTGATATCTTTTTTCCTTATGGATATTTGAAGAGATCTCAGGTATTTCTACAAAACTTGAAAAGCACAGAAGAGTAAATAGAAGAGCTTTTATTTTATTTTGTATGTGTGTGTGCTTGAACGCATGTGTGCACACCACGATCTCTTGCTGTTATAAACAAACTCTAGATGTAAGCACCACTTTGTGTCTGCTTTACATAGGTGCTGGGGAACTGAGCCCCGACTGGCAAGTTTTGTAAGCCCCTTTCAAGATTCTCATGTTTCTCTAGAAACTGAATTATTTAATGTATTTCTTGAACTCAAGATGGAAATTTGAAATAATTGAGTGCATAAATGTAAGACGATGTCAAGAATAATAATCCTACACTGAAGATTCTCAGTAGAACCAGGTCAAATTCTTCTCTAAACAAACTTGGAAGTGTTTATGGCCAAGATGAGACCACAGTCTTCTGTTGAGGGGAGTGCTGGAGCCATCCTTTGTTGGTTCCTGAGGACAGTTGTGTAGATTCTTCCCATTTCTACATTTGGTGAAGTCATGGTCATTGGCCACCAAAGAAGTATTGATACCATATGAATTAATTTTCCAGGGCCGCCAAAAAAGTTACCATGAAGTGTGTGTCTTTGAACAACAAATTAATTATTTTATAGTTCTACAGGCTAGAAATCTGTAACTAAGTTATCTGCATGGCTTTTCTCCCTCTGAGACAAGATAGAATTCCTTGCCTCTTCCTAGCTTCCAATAGAGGTCATCAATCTTTGGCATTTCTTTGCTTATAAATAACATATCAGTCTTATGTCTGCCTCCATGGTCTATAGTTTGTTGGATCTGCAGATGTGGAATTCCCAGATACAGAGAGACAACCGTATTCCAAATACATAACACTCACTCTGTGAGGATAAGAATTAACAGTGAAAGCATTACAAGTAGTCTTCTTTGTGTACTCAGCTTTGTTTTTCTCCTCTTCTTCTAAAGGTATCTAGATTAAGGCCTTCTCTACTCCAGGATGACCTCATTTTAATCATTTCTGTAATCACAAGCAAAGCTGTATTCTGAGACATGGGGGACTAAGAACTCAGCATATCTTTGGGGGGCTCAAATTCAACTTAAAGTATGGAAATCAGCAAACACTACAGATTATGGATTTTAAAATTTAAAATTGAAATTGTTTTATAGTTTGTTTTCAGCATATCTATGTTGCACTGTCACATGATATCAGGAGATGTTATCATCTCAAACATCACTTTGCTATAGGAGATTTTCATTAGAAATGTCTGCATACAACCATTGCTCAGTATCCCTAGAAGAATAGCTCCATGAACCCCATAGAATTAAAATCCTCAAATGCAAAGTTCCATATATCAAAGGATGTGGTATTTACATATGACCTATATACCTTGTTTTGTATCTGTAAACCACTTCTGGATTATTTATAATATTGAATATAATCTAGATGCGATGTAAATAGTTGTTCTATAATATTATTAAAGGAATGATGACAATAAAAAGTCTGCATGTTCAAAACAGATTTTTTCAAATGTTTTTTTAAATTTACATTTGGTTAAATTTGCAGATGTCAAATCAGAGACAGAGAGGCCAATGTATTCTAAATATACTATCTCTCCAGCAGGGCAAGAATTAAAAGTGAAGCCGGGCGTGGTGGCGCACGCCTTTAATCCCAGCACTCGGGAGGCAGAGGTAGGAGGATCGCTGTGAGTTCCAGGCCAGCCTGAGACTACATAGTTAATTCCAGGTCAGCCTGAGCTAAAGTGAGACCCTACCTCGAAAAACCAAAAAAAAAAAAAAAAAAAAAAAAAAAAAAAAATAATTAAAAGTGAAAGCATATTGGGATTTTTTCCAGTCATTTTTAGTCTTTTAAATTTTTCTTTATGTACTTCCATTCTATAAAACTTGAAAAGCACAGAAGAGTAGATAGGAGAACTTTTATTTTATTTTGTGTGTGCGTGTGCTTGAACACATGTGTGCACACCACCATCTCTTGCTGTTATAAACAAACTCTAGATGTAAGCACCACTTCGTGTCTGCTTTACATGGGTGGTGGGGAATTGAGCCCAGACTGGCAAGTTTTGTAAGCACTTTTAAACACTGAGCAATCTCCTCAGCCAGAGAAAAAAGAGTTTTAAAAACATGTATAGTTTTATCATACTAAAAGAGAGCTATCATTAATATTTGATTTTTTTTTTTTTTTTTTTTTTTTTTTTTTTTGAGGTAGGACCTCTCTCTAACTCAGGCTGACCTGGGATTCATTATGTAGTCTCAGGGTGGCCTAAAACTCACAGCAATCCTCCTATCTCTGCCTCCCAAGTTCTGGGATTAAAGGCATGCACCACCATGCCCTCAATATTTAAAATTTTGTCTTCAAAAATATTTTGGGGACTGGAGAGACTGCTTAGTGGTTAAGGCACTCACCTGCAAAGACTAAGAACCCAGGTTTGATTCCCCAGTACTCACATAAGCCAGATACATGTGACATGGTGGTACATACATCTGGAGTTTGTTTGCAGTGGCTAGAGGTCCTGATGCATCCATTCTCTCACTCTCTCTCTCTCTCTCAAACAATTAAATAATAAATAAATAAAATATTTTGGTACCTTTTTTCATATGTTTTAACCATTTGTATTTATCCTTTTGTATTTTACTGGTTTGTGTACTCTGCCTTTGTTCTAATGTTTTTCCAATTGTAATATTCTAAAATGTATAAGCAATATATGAAAGCATTTTCATTATAAAAATGAAACTATGAGATAAGAAAAATACATCTTGACAAACACCTCACTCCCAATCCTTTCTCTTGAGCAAACATTTTTGTCAATGTATTTTAATGCAATCATATCATGATGTGCTAATCAGCATTCTGCTTTTATAACAAATGCTCGACACAATCAAATTATAAAGAAAAATGGTTTGTTCTGACTTTGTTTTGTAGGCTCCAGTCAATGAAACCAATTGGCCTCATTCTCTTGTGATTCTGACATGAGTCAGCACATCATGACAGATCATGTGTAGAACAAAGCTGCTCATCCAATAGCCAGGGAACAAGGGCAGGGAGAGGATGGGGGTCACCTAATCCCCTTCAAGGACATGCCTTCAGACAATGAACTAGAGACATCTAATTCAATCCCACTCCTTAAAGGCCCCATTACCTACTAGTAGCAGTTTTGGGGGATCAAGCACATGGATGTTTGTGAAGACATTTGACAACCACACTATAACATGATCCTGTCCATTTTATTCCATAGAGTACTTTCTCCTTCTACTATACCATCCTATCCATTTTATTCCATGTAGCACTCTGTCCTTCTATATAACTGTTTGTCTGGGAGAGCTTTTTATGTTAGATTTAACTTGTCCTCTTTAATTTCAGCCACATGTTTCAAACTTTCACTCTATTGAGGTGTCATAACTTATATCACTGCTTTCCTGACTTTTCGGTTGTTTTCATTTCTTTCATGATTGAAACCATGAAACAGTAAAAATCATTATGCCTCTTTTGCAGTTGTGCAAATTTTTACTTGGGTAAATTATGAGAAGCAGAATTTCTGGTTGAAGAATACTTATAAGTTTAATACCATGCCCGATCTTGATAACGGTACCAATAAACTCCTTCAGTTTCAATGTGGAAGAACACAGGACACTTCTTTCCAGCCTAAATTCCCCAGGACCTTCTGTTCTTTTCAAAGTTTGCTATAGAATAGGTACAACAAACTTCATTTTTTGTTTTTATTTGCATTTTTTAAGAATTCTAGTGAAGGTAAGGGCTACTTATATTTTCTTTTTTTGTTGTCTTTCTTTTCTTTTCTTTTTTTGTTTTTTCAAGGCAGGGTCTCACTCTAGCTCAGGCTGACCTGGAATTCACTATGTAGTCTCACAGTGGCCTTGAACTCATGGCGATCTTCCTACCTCTGCCTCCCGAGTGCTGGGATTAAAGGCATGTGCCATCACTCCTGGCAATACTTATATTTTCATTTGGCAAACTCCACTGAGTCTTCATGCATCCAGAACTCATAAGTCTCTCTTAATGACCTCATATTTAGCATATTTAAACCTTAGGCTCTTGAAATAGGACTCCGAGAATTTTATGACTGTTGCAGTATGTACATGAAGCTAGTGTTTTTTATTTTTTTGATTTATTTTTTTATTTTTGGAGAGAGACACAGAGAGAGACAGACAGAGAGGGAGAGGGAGACAGATAGTGAATGGGCGCGCCAGCAGTCTCTCAGCTGCTGTGAATGAAATCCAGATGTGTGTGCCCTCTTGTGGGCAAGTGCAGCATTGCACCCTTGTGTCACTTTGCATCTGGCTAAACGTGGGACCTGGAGATTGGAACTGGGTTCTTAGGCTTAGCAGGCAGGCACCTTAACCACTAAGCCATCTCTCCAGCCCATGAAGCTAGTGTTTTATTTGAATTCACATTGGTTTTCAATTTATCAATGTATCTATTTCTATCACTGATAATCATTTAGAGAAGAATGATGATATCTCAGGGTTTAAAAAAGTGAGACTGATTTTTTAAAGAAACTTCTGTTAATTTAGAATTTTCCCTGCAGAAAGATTCCTACAAAGTCAAGCATGGAAGCAGAAATTAAGTAGACCATCTAATATAATCATCAACCTCACATCCAGGAGTGGGGGGGAAACCTTAAATCCCAATTTCTGAATTCTTTTTTTTTTTTTTTTTTTTTGGTTTTTCGAGGTAGGGTTTCACTCTAGCTCAGGTTGACCTGGAATTCACTCTGTAGTCTCAGGGTGGCCTTGAACTCACGGTGATCCTCCTACCTCTGTCTCCTGAGTGCTGGGATTAAAGGCGTGTGTCACCATGCCCAGCTCCTAATTTGTGAATTCTTAAAGATTATTTTCAATTATATAAAAGATATAGTAGGGCTGGAGAGATGGCTTAGCAGTTAAAATGCTTGCCTGTAAAACCTAAGGACCCAGGTTTGACTCCCCAGAACCCACCCAAGCCAGATGTACAAGATGATGCATTTGCACACGTGGTGCATGAGCACAAGGTGGTTCATGCATCTGGAGTTCATTTGTAATAGTTAAGGCCCTGGTGCACCAATTCTCTCTCTCACTCTTTTTTTTTTTTTTTTGAGGTAGATTCTTGCTCATGACGATCCTCCTATCTCTCTCTGCCTCCTGATGCTGGGATTAAAGGCATGTGCCACCATGCCTAGCTTTTTCTCTCACTCGCTTGCTCATAAGCAAAGCTATAGTAAAAGCTTGTTTAACTGATATGATTAATACTAGCAATTAGGTATTTAATCATAAAAGCTCATGAAAGTGGCAAACTGCAAAAATTAGAACAAGTAACAAACATTTTCACTAAAGACATATGAATGTACATTCACATAACAGTCTTTTTGTAGGTGAGGCCAAATTTTCTCCTCTGGGGATCTACTAACTGGATTTATGTGAAGCCTTTCTTGCACAAATGCCCTTTATATGTATTATCTTCATTGTTATTTAATGAATTAAGAAGTTGAATGTTTTCTAAATATTCCAAGTAAAGTATCATTCAGTTGTATTTTTAGTGTCTTTGTTTTCTTGTCTCCCCCTGCCCCCACAAAGAACTCCGTTTTTTGGTTTGTTTTTTTGTTTTTGTTTTTCTTTTTAGTTTTTTAAGGTATAATTTCACTCTGGTCCCGGCTGACCTGGAATTCACTAAGTAGTCTCAGGGTGGCCTTGAACTCACAGTGATCCTCCTACCTCTGCCTCCTGAGTGGTGGGATTAAAGGCATGTGCCACCACATCTGGCCTTCCAATTATTTTTTATAGAAACAGCAAGAATATTTTGTTCCAGTCTTTTAGTGTGTTTGTTATTTCTTGTTTAATGTCAAGCTTAATTTATCTACATGTTACTAATAGCCACAAATGTGCCACTAAATTTGGGGAACTAAATTTGCAGAACTTTGGAAAACTAATACCTCAACTAATGGAAGAGGAAGGAAGTTGGCATATTGCAGAAATGCCTGCATATGCCAATGGCACTAGTCAGAAAATTTAGTTAGTACAAATCAACTTGAGAGTTCAGTGGGTGAAAGTCATTTAAGCAGAGTCAACTGTTATAAGATATTGTAAAATAAAGCTATTGGGGCAAAGTTAGTTTGGGAACAGACAAACTGAGAAAACAACTGAAATGTAGCTAAATACTGGTGAAAGGTTTTAGTAATATAGTCAACATTCTTTGATATATGGAATTAATATAGATTCTATGAAGTTAAGACAGTGAAAAGTCAGACTTGAAGTTAGGAAAACTGAGTTGTATCCTTTTATTTAAAGGTAATTTCTTATGTTACACTGACAGTAATGAAGTCATTTACTCTCCCAATAACTGTTTCCTCTGCTAAATTGGAGTAGGCATTCCTGATGTAATTGCTACGTGGTATTATTATGATAATGCAGGCTGCCGTCTATATATTAGTGGATGCTATACTTCCAGGAGCAGAGACCACACCCTATTCATTTTTGTGATCCATAGTAGATTTGAAGAGATGATCCCTTAAACAACAGAAAAGGTCATATGAGCAGGAAGATACTTGTCTTCTAGGTATCTGCTGGCTAAGAAAGTCCATGAATATACAAGGAAGGACCTTGAAACCCTTGTGTAGCATGTCAGCCCCTGGTTCTGATATGCATCACATTTCCATAGCACTCATCATGTCACACCCACTGTAACAGAAATGGAATAAATGAGGATTTTCTACACAGATACCTGTACCTCTTCCTTTGACCACAGGACTATTCAAACAATGAACCTCCAGAAGTTGGAATTTCTCCAGGAATCTAGAGGAAGGAAAAGGCTAGAAGCTTGACACCAGCTCAAGGGGGAACTTGTCTTTAGGAAAGAGATTCCATGAAGTCCTAAAAATTTGTCAGACTAACTTTCAGGAGACTGGAGTTGAGAGAATAATGGGTCAATGCTAAGTGGTACCCCATTCTTGACTGAGACTATTATGCATACCTCTGGTTTTCTATTTAAACCTAAATCTCTGTGGGGGCCGTCACTGGACCTCTTTGATCTTTTCCTAATGTGGTCACATTGAATATATCTCTTTTTGACTGTTTTTCACTATAGCTTTTTTGGTTTAATTGGTTTGTTGAGGACAGGTGGCTGAGCCTGGCTTGTTAGGAGCTACCATGGATCAGGCTTTGACCCTAACCACTTCATTAACATATTGGACCAAAACTTGGCTATTGTTTTAGTCAAAAATGTGATTCTTTTTATGCATTTTTTTGAGGTAGGGTCTCGCTCTAGCTCAGGCTGACCTGGAATTCACTATGTAGTCTCAGGGTGGTCTTAAACTCATGGCAATCCTCCTACCTCTGCCTCCCCAGTGCTGGCATTAAAGGCGTGTGCCACCACGCCCGGCTTTTTAATGCATTTTTTATTGGATAATTTATTTGTAATGACAACTATTCTTTCCAGTGACATTTGGTGCCATTGCCACTAGAAGTATGGCCACAGTTACTACCTAACAGAAGGATTAATAATTCTCAGCGATTTAAACCCAGCTTTCTCCTCTGTTAGTATGGACAATTGAGAGTTGACTATGTTTTGTATTATTTATGAAGTAGCATTATTTTCTTAATAACATAGTAATCTAATAAAGCCAAATAAATCAATAATATAATGACCATATCAATGATGTAATATTATTAATATTCAAATTTTATGTGCATGTATTTTTTTCAAATGCCATGTATAAAACCCAGGGCCTCACACATAATAAACTCTACCACCAAAATTTACTCTAAATATTTATGTTTAGGCCCATATATTAATGTTACTCTCACTTTTTGTTAAAGAAGCTTCTCTTTTCAGATGGTGGTGATCACTGGTGTGACTCAGAACTCACTAAAGTGCTGAGAAGTGACAGCGAAGTCCTCAGTACTAAGTGAGATTTCTCTATCATACTCTTCAAGGCACAGAAACCAGTGCAGAAGAGGTGGCAGAAAGAATGTAAGAGTCAAAGGATGTGGAGGACTGCTTACAATACTGTCTTCCAGACGGAAAGTGTCCATAGTATTCATGACTTCGCAGTCCTATAGAAGACCTTCAGAGGGAAAAAAATGATGACATGAAAATAAAAGGAACACTAGTTGGAAAAGGAACACTAGTTGCAAAGAAGGTATTCAGTAGGGGTGGGTACTCAGGAGGGGGAAAGGGAGAGTGGTGGAAGAGGATTATAATCAGGGTATATTGTCTATATAGAGAGAGGTTGTCAACAAAAAGTTACAGAAGGAAAAAGAAATATTGGCTCCTTAGACTAACAAACATAAAAACATAAGATATCTAAATTATCTAAATTAAATACAACTGAATAAGGGCATGGAATGAGGAAAGTCCAATCTGTAGGAAATCCTGATGGAATATAGACTTGGGGAGAGGCACTGGGAGGGAGGACAGAGTGTAGCATGCACAACATACACAAAATCATTAAATAACATAACTTGTCAAAAGAATGGCTAATATTTTAGGGTATCCAGGGTGTAGGATATGAGGTATGGTTCAGTTAGTTGGAGAGGCAGGGAGACTCATGACACACCCAGGCAGGGATGCTGTTGAGAGTTTGAGGTAGTATAAAGCAGAGAGGTCAGTAGATGGGCTAGTGCAGTAGTGTAGGCAGATGTTGAGCAAGGGTGATGATGGTAGCAAAATGGATATGGTGAGTATCAAAAAAAGAATAAGAATTGAAATTCATAGAGCATAGTGGATGTGAATTGGGAAGGAGAAAAATCTTAGAGCATTTCCTAGATTTCATGAATGGAGTCAATCATGAAAAAAATCATGAAAAAAGAAGAAAAGGATCCAGATAGTAATCAGTTAATAAGTCAGACAAGTAGGTCAAGACAAGAGACTATGAAAATAGGTGTTCTGTTTTCAAAGCAGTCAGGTATGCATGCAAGACACTCAGAACGGAGCTGTTACGTGAGTCTTCACGCAAGGAAGTGGTTATAATTGCCAAGCAAAGAAAAAGAGTAGCAAGAGAAGAAAGAGGAAGGAGAAACACCAGGAAGCAAAAACATTTATAAGATAATGAAAGGTAGACAAAAATTTGGTTTCTGTTGAACATGATTCTATTAGCCAGACCCCAAGGTCCTGTTATAATACTAGTGAAAATTCACAAGAAGATGAAATTCATTCTAACTTTACAAACAACACAGAAGCCACCATTTGTTAGAATCTGTGAGGAATTTTCCACTCCATACAGAACATGTGGAAATAATTTGCATGAAATTTGGCCATCTACGTATGTATTAATCTCCAAAATATAACTGTTGGTTGAAATTTAACAACAATGTGGGCTGGAGAGATGGCTTAGGGGTTAAGGCGCCTGCCTCCTAACCCTAAGAACACTGATTCCAATCTCCAGCGGTTCCAATCTCCAGGTCCCACGTTTAGCCAGATGCAAAGTGACGCAAGGGCGCAATGCCACACATGGCCACAAGGGGGCGCACACGTCTAGATTTCGTTCGCAGCAGCTGAGACACTGCTAGTGCACCCATCTCTGTCTTCCTCCCTCTCTCTCTCTCTCTCTCTCTGTCTCTCTCTCTCTGTGTCTCTCCAAAAAAAAAATAAGATAAAATAAAAAGGTTAAAAAAAAAAAGAAATTTAACAACAATGTATGTAAAACTGAAAATAAGAACAACAATAGTAATTGAGTTTAACATTGCATACACCATAATTCAGCAATTTCATTACTGGTATTTCAGAAAGAGGAATGACTGCTTATATTTATTTAGAACAGAAGACTGTCATGGCTTTATTTAAAATAAATAAAAAGTACAAAATAAAAACAATGCTAATGTCCATCAGGAGTGAAATGGAAAATGTATAATGACATGTTGATACAACAGAATGCTACTAACAATGAAAATTAATGAATTAGTGCTACAAATATCCTCCTGCAAAAATTTAGCAAATGTCATGTACATAAGCAATACCTTAAAAAGTGTTATTTGATTCCATGAAGTCCAAGGACAAACAAATCTAATCTAAAGTGAGGGGTCAGAAGACCAGTGTCTTTGGGCATCCTGACCAGGAAGATTTGAAGGTGGCTTTGGAGTGCTAGAAATGTTCATATATTGATATATGTGGCAGGAGACTGTATATATGCCCTTGGCTGTGTGTGAGCGATACTCAATTGTACAGTAAATTTTAAAGGAAGAAATGTAACTAGTTTAAAGCATAGACTCCACACTGAACAGATTCAATCAGCTCTGTAGAGTATATGCCTTGAGAAGATCTCAAGGAATAGAGGGAAAAGGGCTAAGCAATTAAATTTAAAACATTCCAAAAGGCCATAGACAGTTTCACATAAAAATATTGATAACATACTACCTTCACCTATCCTTGTACATGTTTAAATTCTAAAAGTAAAGGAAAATATATTGAAAGTACTTCAGTAGAATTAAAAACAAAACTGTCTACAGAATGAAGTTAGACAAGCCTAAAAGAATGTATAACCCAAAATTTTATACTCAAATAAGATTGTATGTAAAGAGAATACAAATGTATTTCTTTAAAATTGCAATTGCATAACATGTAATGTGTAATCTTTTTTTAATATTTGAGGCTTTAATCCAACAACCCAAGTGATAATTTGATTTTAAAAAGTGACAGTGAGTATATTAAAGCTAAGCTTTTGTAGCATATACTTATGATGGGTTATGGAAAAATATAAATTAAGTGAAATAGTTTCAATAACCCATTAGTCAAAGAAGAAGTTACAAATAATATTAGAAAGTAGCTTGAATTGAATGACATGAAAACAATATATCATAGTTAGTGGGATATTTCATAGCTAATGGTTAAAGGGAAGTTTATACCATAAAATGATTATCCTAGAAAAGAAGGAATGGTTAAATCAACAATCCAAGCTTCCACCTGAAGTTAAAAGATGTAAAATAAAATAGTGAATAAATTAAATCAAAGCAAATTGTAGATGAAACAGGAGACCAGAAATTAATAAACATAAAAAGTGAAAGTAAATAAGAAAATCAATTAAATCAAGCATGGCTGTTTGAAGAAATTAATAAATGTTATAAATGTCTATCTTGACTAATTACAGAGATAGAGATGGAGATGGAGAAAGAGGAGAGGAGAAAAGAGGAGAGAGGAGGGAAAGGAAGGGGGGAGGGAGGGAGGGAAGGGAAGAGGGAAAAAAAAGATCAATGTTAGGAATGAAAGATGGGACATTAGTATAGAACCTAAAGACATTAACAGGATAATAAGGGGCCATTGTAAACACTGTATGCCCATATACAAAACACATAGATACCATAAAATTAATGAATGGAAACATTTTTAAAGGTAGAAACTATTAAAGCTCACTTAAGAACAAATAATAGTATTGGTCCTATGAATAGTAAAGGAACTGTCATAGTTTAAATCCTCCACCTTAAAAGCTCCAGGCTTAGATAATATATTAGAATTCCCCAGAGAAATATAACCAATAAAATGTGCATTGAGAAAGACCTTCATAGACCTATTTATAATAACATTTACCAAAAATCTGGCTGACACATACCCATCAACCAGCATAACTATGGGAAAATATTGCCAGTTGTACACAAATTATTAAATAAAGCAGAAGAGGAGGGATATGTTCTAATTCAGTTTATGAGAATAACATTACTAGGGTACCAAAACTTGAACAAGTCCTTATTGATAACTATATTCTAATATCTCTCATGAACATGGATATGATAATTTGCTACAAAATATTAGTAAATAAAATCCAGCTATTAATAAAAAGAATAATACATGATGATTGGTTTGTGTTTGTCCTCAAATACAAGGCCATTTTGAACTCTGAAATCCAAGTAATATAATTAACTCTATGAGTAACTAAAGAAGGGAAAAAATCATTTTAATAGATGCCCCAACGAATTTAAACAAATTTGATATGCATACATGATAAAACAACCTTTCAGCAACCTAAAAGTAAAATGAAAAAATCCTAGACCAAGAACACCTGTTAAAAAATAACCTATAGCTAACATAATATTTAATGTGAAAGGCTGACTTTATTCTAATATTACAGGAAGAAACCAAGGATATATACTCTCACCACTTCTATTTAATAAGATAAAAGGGGTCTTGCTTTAAAAATAAAACAAGGGCTGGAGAGATGGCTTAGCAGCTAAAGCACTTGCCTGTGAAGCCCAAGGACCCAGGTTCAATTCCCCAGTACCCATGAAAGCCAGATGCACAGGGTGGTACCTGTGTCTAGAGTTTGTTTACATGGGCTAGAAGCCTTGGTGTGCCCATTTTCTCTACCTTTCTCTCTTTCTCTCTCTCGCGGCTTCTTTCTCTCAATCTCTCTCAAATAAATAATTAAAATATTTAAAAATAAAATAGAAAAATATATTAAACACATATATTAGAAAAGAAGAAATAAGAGCATTTCTATTGCGTATGACATGGTTGTACATATTTTTAAAAATCTCCTGAGATGGGTGTGGTGACACATGCCTTTAATCCCAGCACTTGGAAGGCAGAGGTAGGAGGATCACAGAGAGTTCTAGACCACCCAGAGATTACATAGTGAATCCCAGGTCAGCCTGAACTAGAGTGAGACCCTACCTTGGAAAACCAAACAAAAAACAACAAAAACAAAAACTCCGAGAATCTATGAAAAAAAAATATCAGAAATAATAAACAAGCTAAGCAAAATTGTAAGACTCAAGGTTAGCATAAATCAGTAGTGTTTATATATGTTTGCAACAAACTATTGAAAGTGAAGGTTTTAAGAATCTTCTCTTTTCCCTTGTCTTCCTTTTTGAAATAAGGAGGAAGAGAAAAAGAGAGAAATAGGGATAAGAGAGAGACAGAATCTGAAGTAAGCATGACCAAGTATTATGGTGAATAGCACCTATTAAAATATTGCTCTACACGCTTTCCTTCATATTGGAACTATTTCATACCAAAAATTGATTCTTTATCCTTCCAACCTAGAAAATACATAAAAATTTAAAAAGTTATTTATTTATAACCTTAACATTTTCCTGTACATGCTTCCAGACTGGCTGTCCACTTGGGGCTATCTCAATTTATTTCAGATCTACAACTAGCCTGAGACTATCACACGCTGTTCCCAAACCGAGTCTTCCTGTGCGGCATTCAAGGAATTCATGGAGATCGATTTTGCTGTGTGCGATGGGGCTCTTGACCCTAAGGCCTAACTTTCTGACAGCCTTTAATCAGTGTTTATCATTGATGAAAAACTACAATCCCGTCGGATACCTCTCTCGCTCCTGTCCTTTCCACGGCGCCTGCGCCCTATAAACGCGGACTACGTCTCCCAGGATGCACCATGTCGCCGCGCCGCCGGAGCAACTTTACTTCCTATTTGGGAGCTTCCTGGGTCTTAGTTCCTCCGCCAAGTCCAAGAAAAGTTTAAGGTGGGAGGGATTTGAGGGCTTGTTTTTCTGGGGGCGGAGGGAGGTGGAACTGCAAGCCACCAGAGAAAGGTCCTGTCTCTAGTGTGCACAGACCTTGCTTGGTCTCAACTGAGCGAGGTTCTTGCTCCTATTCCAGGCAGACCCACACAAGATGTTGCCCTTATTATTTGGTCACATCCTCCTAGGAGTTGTCAGAAATCTTCAGTGTGACAGGCTGACGGCTCTTACTTTTATTGGCTCAGTGACTCTCCTTTTTATGTCCTCAGGGATATTTTAGTGAGAAGTTAGAAAACCAGAGAGTAGGGTGCTAGATAATTTACTTGGCAAACCTGTGAGCGCGTTCTTTAACACACTTTCCAGGTAATTTTTTGTTGTTGTTGTTGTTGTTGTTGTTGTTGTTGTTGTTGTTGTTTTGGGGTAGGGTCTCACTGTGGTCCAGGCTGACCTGGAATTCACTTTGTAGTCTCAGGGTGGCCTCGAACTCACAGCGATCCTCCTACCTCTGCCTCCCAAGTGCTGGGATTAAAGGCATGCGCCATCACACCTGGCTCCAAGTAATTTTATGCTTTGTTCCAGTTGGGCTAGAATTTTTACTGTTCTATTTATTTATTTATTTATTTATTTATTTATTATTTATTTATTTATTTGAGAGAGAGGGAGAGGAAGAGGCAGAGAAAAAGAGAATGGGCGTGCAAGGGCCTTCAGCAACTGTAAACGAACTTCAGACACATGTGCCCCCTTGTGCATCTGGTTTCCATGGGTGCTGGGGAATAGAACCTGGGTCCTTAGGCTTAGCAGGCAAACACCTTAACTGCTAGGCCATATCCCCAGCCCTTCTACTGTTTTTTAATTGGTTCTAATGTGTCCTGAAGATACGTTATCAATATTGATCAAGTAACAGGCATACATATGTGATTCTTGGAAGTTACAAATCTTCTGCCACCGCCCCCCAAAAGTAAAACGTTTGCATTCAGAAATGAGGGCAGCATCAGATTAAAATGGGCTAGAGTGAATGGTGTGGGCTCCCTGATGGCAGTTTGCCTAGCATGCTCATTCAACGGCCTGGGTTCAGTCCTAGCACCTCTCCCTTTTCCTTCCCCTCCTAAAATAAATGGTGATTGAGAAGTGAGCACACATTAGAGGAGATCATACATTATTTTTTCAGAATTTACCTCGGAGTCTCAGTTTCCTATTTTTGGTCCTCCTTTCTTCATACTTTTCATTTATTTATTTATTTTATTTTATTTTATTTTTAAAGTTTTTCTTTTTTTTAAATTTATTCAAGAGAGAGACAGAGACAGAGAGACTAGGCATGCCAGGGCCTCCAGCCACTGCAAACGAACTCCAAATGCATGTGCCACCTGTGCATATTGCTTATGTGGGGAATTGAACCAGGGTCATTTGGCTTTGCAGGCAAATGCCTTAACCACTAAGCAATCCTTCCAGCCCAGTTTTTTTTTTAATGGCAATTCATAATAAGGTGTGTACACAACGTTCCTAAGCTACAATCACCTCAAAAATGAGATGGCAATAGTAATGTGGCAAGTGTAATGAAAGGGCAGGGCAATTGGAAGTGCCAGTTAAAATGAAAGTTGAAACAGTGACTGTGGATTAAGGGTGGTACATAAGGCCAGTGAATATAAAGAGCCAGAGATACGGGAGAAGACAGGCTACTTCGCATTACCTCTCATTGGTTGTAGAATTCAGTTTTGTAGGATTCACATCTGCCTTGGATACAGTTGATTCCCAATATCTCAGTGTCTGATGCATGGTACTTTTTTTTTCTTAAATGTCCTAAAATTATTATTATTATTTTTTGGAGACACAGAGAGAGAGAGAGAGAGAGAGAGAGAGAGAGAGAGAGAGGAGACAGATAGAGATGGAGCGCCAGCAGTGTCTCAGCTGCTGCTAACGAAATCCAGATGCATGCACCCCCTTGTGGTCAAGTGCGGCATTGCACCCTTGTGTCACTTTGCATCTGGCTAAATGTGGGACCTGGAGATTGGAACCACTAGAGATTGGAACCAGCGTTCTTAAGCTTAGGAGGCAGGCGCCTTAACCACTAAACCATCTCTTCAGCCCCTAAAATTATATTTATTTATTTATTTATTTAAGAAAGAGAGAGAAGGAGGGCGAGGGAGAGAATGGGCACACCAGGGCCTCTAGCCAGTATAAACAAACTCTAGATGCATGTGCCACTTTGTGCATTTGGTTTTATGTGGGTTCTTGGAAATTGAACCCTGGTTGTCAGGCTTTGCAGGCAAGTACCTTAATCACTAAGCCATCTCTTCAGCCCTCATAACATTTTTTTGTTAGACATTTAAACTCATACTCACTTTAGTATAATACAGAAAGTCTACATCCCCCATCTCATTAGATACTAATGAATTACACCCCAGGGAGGTGATAGCTCTCCAGAGAGTACAAGATGGGGTTTATCCAAGGCTTGCCACAATTCTCAGTGAGACCACTGCTCCATCTGAGGGCTCTTCACTGTTGAGAATGTTCAGAGATGATGCAAGGTCCTTTTGCTTTTGTGTTCCTTGTGCTCAGAACATAGAACATACTCCATGCAGCAGTGACAGTTCTCCAGAGAAACAAAACAGTAGAAGATGTGTGTCTACAAATATATATATGCTTGTTTATGTGTATATACATAATATATAGATTGTTCTACATGCTTTCTAAATTCTATGCTGGTGATTACATTCAAGCTCTTTTATACTTCATGAGCATTCTACCAGTGAGCAAAACCTCCAGTTTATATACATAATTACATAATTATAATATATATCTATATATCTATATCTATATATCTATATCTATCTATCTATCTATCTATCTATCTATCTATCTATCTATCTATCGTGGTGAGAATTCTTCAGAGGAACAAAACAGTAGAAGATATGTGTCTACAGACATACATATATGTATATATTAGTGTATATACATGCATGTTTTAAAAATTTATTTTTAGAGAGAGAGAGAGAGAGAGAGAATTGGTGTGCCAGGGCCTCAGCCACTGTAATCGAACTCCAGATGCTTGCACCACCTAGTGGTCATGTGCAACCCTGCACTTGCCTCACCTTTGTGCATTTGGCTAAGGTGGGATCTGGAGAGTGGAACATGGATCCTTAGGCTTTATAGGCAAGTGTCTTAACCACTACGCCATCTCTCCAGCCCTATACATGCATGTTTTTGTGTAAATATACACACAACGTGTCTATGTATTTTCATATATGACATACATGTGCATATGTAGTACATAAACATGCTTGTGTATATTAGTATACACATATAATAATGTATATTGTATATTCACATACACATGAATGATGCTAGGAGGTGCATTTCAAAGGAACTGATGTAAACAATTGTGGAGGCTGGAGAGTGCAAACTCTGTAGGGTAGGCAGAGAGGCTGGAAACTACGGAAAGTGCTGATGTTAGAATCGAGGAAGAATTTCTTCTTCCTTACAGAAACTCTAATTTTGCTTTTAAAATCTTTCAACTGTTTAGCTGAGGCTCACTCAATGAGTTTTTAAAAGAGATCTAACATAATTTACAGTGGTATTGGACTCATTTTTGTTCTGTTGTTCACATATCAATTTAATTTCCTGTTTTCAAACAGTTTTAATATTGATCTCATCTACTAACAAATGCTTTTTCTGATATGTGAGTTTTTGTGTTAATCAGAACAGATATTTATTCTGAAAAAGGTATTTTGAATCTGGTCAGTCTATGAATTCATGATTGATCTAAGGAGATTTTTATAGTCCCAAAAGAAGTAGATTTCATGTAGAAGACAGACAAAGGCAGGAAGGTTGAGGTTTTTCTTCTGACCTTTCTGTTTCCTGTAATATCTGATTATAGCTAGTTATAGTATTTCATGTTTGTTTAAGATGCAGACAGATTGTGAAAAAAGAAAAGACAGTCGGCTGCAGCATTTTGGTCTGTTTTTGCTTTTCAATTTCTTTGCTCTAAGAAAAAAATATTTATTTATTATTTGAGAGAGAAAGGAGAGAGAGAAACATAGAAAGAGAAAGAGAGAATGGGCATGCTGCGGCCTCCAGCCACTGCAAATGAACTCCAGATGCATGTGCCACCTTGTGCATCTGACTTACGTAGATCCTGGGGAATTGAACCTAGGTCCTTTGACTTTGCAGGCAAGGACCTTAACCACTAAGCCATCTCCCCACCCCCACAGTTAGTTTTGATTCAAGGCCAGTTCTATAAACAGAAAGGATTGTGGACTTTGGAGTAGCATTCTTTTACGTATAACCTAGAATGAGGTGGCTAGACTGTTGATGGGGAATAGTAATCATCTTGACCTTTTATTATACCATATTGTCTTGCTCAATGGGATCATGAAATTACCATGGTTTTGAGCTCTGTCTCCCAAGAAAAGAACAATTTTGAGTTAAATTGAATTACTTGGTGCTGGGAAATGACTCAGTTGATGGAGTACTTTCTGTGTAAGCATGAGGACTGGGGTTTTAATCCCCTAAGTACAAGGTGGGTGTAGCAGCCTGCCTATAATCCCAGTGTTCAAGAGGCAGAGGGAATCCTAGGAGCAAACTGGACAGCTAGACTAGCGAAATTGGTGAGCTCAGGATTCACACCTCCAGCAGTAGTGAAGGCCCTTTTAGTTATTAACATTGTTCCACATCCTCAGATGGGGCACTGCTCACCCTGGTGGGGAGGGTGGCAGCCACATTAAATTGCAGTGTTGAGGAAGAGTGCTGTGATGAAATATCCCCATCAGTTTCTTACTATGGGGAAAAGGGACAAATTCAGATTCTATGAAAACATTATCCACTGTGTGCCTGGGGTGTCAGCTGATGTCATTTTTTTGTGTAAGGCTGGGATTACATGTCCTAGATTCTTGCTACTTCTCAGGGCCACTAGTTTCAGTTCTTTTCCCCACATGTTTCTGGAAGAACTTTATGCCTTATTTTGCCACATTCTTACCAGACATTATTTTTCACAATGGTAGCATTTTCCTGTGTTGTTTGGTTTCCTCTTCCAACTCATATGGAGCTCTGATTACTTTTCGCCTGTGTGTGTGTTGTGGTGTAAAAGTGTGTGGTCTGAGAGAGTCATATGAGCATCATATGAAAAATTCACCTCACTGAAGGCCTATATTTTGTGTAACAAAAGATCTTAACAACTTCCACTTCCACCTTTGGGAACTAGAAGAAGAAGAGCAAGTTCCACTCTGATTAAGTTCATAAATACAATAGTAAACATTAGAGCAGAAATCAATAAAGCAAAGGCAAAAACCATAAATGAAATAAATGCAAAGATCAATAAATCAATTTATTTTTAGCTAGATTGAATAAAAGAGAAAAGAAGCAGATTACTATTATTAAGAACAAAATGGTAGAATCACTACACTTTCTACAAATATCAAAGGGATAAAGGAATTTTATAGGTCATTCTATGCCAATAAATTTGACAAATTTGGAGAAATGGACAGTTCCTTGACACAAACTATAAAAGCTCACTCAAGATATAACAGCTGCCTTACTGTTCAAAATAATTGTTTGTAGTTAAAAAATGTTTTTACAAAGAAAACTCTATCTCTAGATAAGTTCACTGGAGAATTTTATCAAATATTTAAGAAAACAATCATATTGTAAGGGTCCAAAAATCGCTGAAGAAAGACCCCAGAGTCAAATAGTATGTAAAAGCAAAGAGCATTTATTCTGCAGAATTAGCCAGCCTGCAGGGGTCAACCACTTGTACAAAATGGTGACCCCCAGAAGAGCACACAGGCCCCTTTTAAACACAGCTAGGGGGAACTCTAGGCTGGTTAGGTAATCTTTTAACATGATTGGCTAAGCAAGCAGCAGTTACATTTGTACATCTTTGATTGGTTGGGGTGAAAGGGACATGTCTCCAGGAACTGACTCAGCTCCCAGAACCCAAGCCTCCAGGAAATTGAAACTTAGGCCTAGTTAGGGTGGCACCTTACTGAAGCCTGTCATGGCATCAGTTTAGTCCCTTCAATATGAGTTCTACACAACGATTCCGGAACATTGGAAAGCTGGAATTACATTTTAACCTGTGAGGCCAGCATCACCCTGATGCCAACACTAGACATTCCAAGAAAATATAGCTCAATATCCAACTTATTGAAAAGACAGCAATCAGAACACATGTGGTAGTTTGAATAGATGGCTCCCAATATATTCAGTGTTTTATTAGTTTGTAGTTTGCATCTGCAGCCATCTGGCTGGAGACAGTGTCACAGGTGGATCTGAGGCTCCAGCCCTAAGGTATGGTGATGGGTTTGAGATTCCAATCTAAAGATATGCAAAGTGTGTCCAGCTGGAGTTCCTGAAATGTGCAGTGCTGTGTGGATTTTAGCTTTTGGGCTTGTGCTTCTCTCTCTCTATGCCTGGTCCTGTTAGAGCAGGCCATCTTATTTGGCCATTATGGAACTTCCCTTGATCTGTAAGCTTCAATAAATATCCCTTCCTCCATAACTTTGCCTGGTCTGGAAGTTCATCTCAGCGAACCTGAAGCTGTGTGTTTCACCACATTTAGCCAATAGTTTGCAAATCACTACTTTATGTAGAAAAGTTCTTAAAAACTACAAAAATAAAAACAAAATAAAAAACAAAACAACCCAACTAGAACTAATGAATTTAGACAGATTTCAGGATACAGGGCCAATATATAAAACAGTTTTGTTTCTGTATAATAATCATCAGAAACCAAACTTTAAAATTGATATCACTTATAATAGGCTTAAAATATAAATACCTTTCAATTCAAGTTTGGCCATACAGGCCCAATGACTGAATGGGTGCAATAGTGGCATTTCTGCATTTGGGTTAACCAACTGCTCCATAATTGGACTGAAGGCCCTCTCTATGGGAGAAAATACATACCTAGTACTAAAAAACCTAAGCAAAAGTCTATGGCAGGGAGGTCATGGGCCTTAGGGGTATAAAGCCTGCTCTTGTCTGGTTAAATGTATATATTATTCCCACCAAGCTGCCCTGGAAGCACTACATTTAATGTTCATATTCACATCTTAATGCTACTCTCACTTCTGGTTAGAGAAGCTTCTCTTCAGATGGCGATGACCACTGGGATGACCCAAAAGGCAACATAGTGCTGAGAAGAAGGGATGGAGGAGTGCAGCACTGAAACATCTATGTCACACCCTCCAAGGCTCAGGGTCCATTGCAGAAGAGGGGGCGGATAGAATGTAAGAGCCAAAGGAAGGACATGACTTCTTACAATGCAACTGTCCAGACAGAAATTGGCCTTGATATCCATGACCTTGCAGTGCCTAGCAATACCTTCGCAAGACCCTCATAATAGAAGAAAAAGATGATGACATCAAATTAAAAGAGAGACTAACAGAAAGAGGGAGGGGATATGATGGAGATTGGAGTTCTAAAGGGGAAAGGGGGAGGGGAGGGAAATATCATGAGTTTTTTGTATGTAAGTATAGAAGTTGTCAATAAAAAAATTTTTTTAAACCCAACAAGTAAAAGAAAGAGCTATGACAGTTCATCCCAAACATTAGTCCTAGGAAACTTCTGGAGCCTTGTCATGTGATCTAGGGTGAGGAGGTCCACATCTTATCATCTTCCTGTGGGATTTTATTTTAATGACTTGGCTTCCAAAATAATATCTGAAGATTTGGGGAAAAAAATATATATAAATACCTTTCAGAATGCAACTATCAAATATATTAAAAGACCAGTGCATTGAAAACTATAAGACATTGCTGAGAGAATTTAAAGACCTAAAAAAGTGGAAAAATATATCTTTCTCATGAGTCTACATATGAATGACTCACTGTTGTGAAGGTATCATTTAAATCTCAAGTATTGATTCAACATGATACCATTTATTCTAGCAGACTATATATATATATATATATATATATATATATATATATATATAATTTATAATAATATGTAATCATATATATAGTAAATTGGAGGTGTAGACCGGTATAATGCTTATGTAGGCCTTGAATTTGATCCCCAGCATAGCAAAATAAGTAAATAAATAAATAGAAAAATATTATTGTCAGGCATAGTATCTTCCTTGTAAGCCAAGCTCATCAGAAAGCTTTGGCAGGATGAATGTTTGAACCCAAGAGTTGAAGGCTAACCTGAATGACATAGCAAGACCCCATCTATAAATACATAAATATATAAAATGTAAAAGCTGATTATAAAATTCCTATGGAAATGAAGAGGACCTGGAACAGTCAAAACAATTTTTAACCTGAACCAAGTTGGAGAGCTAACATTACTTAATTAAAGGATTTGTTGTAATGGTATAGTAATCAAGGCTGTGTGATACTGACACAGAGAAAGAGAAGGATTTCCACACACAGATACAGCTGGTTTTTCACAAAAGTATGAGAATTTTATGAGGTAAGGATAGTCTTTCTGGCCTCTAGTACTAGGGAAATATGGTATCTATATGCTGGAGAAAAATATAAGTATAAACTAGGATGGTATTACATGCTTATAATCCCAGCACTTGGGAGATGACAGCAGGAAGACCAGAAGTTCAAGTCCATCTTAGGATACATGAGACCCTGTCTCGAGAAAAAAATTATACTTTATACAATATATAATAATTCATTCAGATTACAGATTTAAATATAAAGCTTAGGGGCTGGGGAGATGGCTTAGAAGTTAAATGCACTTTCATGCAAAGCCCGCTGGCCTGGGCTCAATTCCCTAATGTTAGATGTACAAAGTGGTACAGGCATCTGGAATTCATTTCTAGCAGCAATAAGACCTAGCGTACCCTTATTCTCTCTCTCCTATCAAATAATAAATAAATAAAATAATACAAAACTTAAAGCTATAAAAGTTATAGAAGAAAACACAAGAGAAAACATTTATGAGATTGCATGTGGTAGAGATTTCTTAGATATAACACCAAAAGCAGAATGCTTAAAAGATGGATAATTGTGATTTACCACTTTAAAACTTCCACTTTTCTTTCATTTTCTAAAATTTATTTCGTACTTACATATAAGAAACCATGATAATTCCTTCCCTCCCCCAATTTCCCCTTCACAAATCCATACTTCATCACATCCCCTCCCCTTCTCAATTAGTCTCTCTTTTATTTTGATGACATCAACTTTTCCTCCTATTATGAGGGTCTTGTGGAGGTAGTGCTAGGCACTGCAAGGTCATGTATATTGTGGTCAATTTTTATCTGGATGATTGCACTGTAAGCAGTCCTTCCCTTCCTTCAGCTCTTACAATCTTTCTGCCACCTCTTCCTCAATGGACCCTGAGCCTTGGAAAGTGGGATAGAGATGTTTCAGATTTTTATAACTACTTGGATCTCTGTACTTGTTATAGTCTATTTAAATAGTTTATCTCATCTTGATTTAATTTTTATTGGTCATATAAATCAAGGAAATCACCCATTTATTTCAGGTTTTCAGATTTAGAGGAGTATATATCCTTAAAGTAGGTCCTTATTTTCTGAACTTCTTTGGTATTTGCTCTAATAGTGCCTTTTTCATTTCTAATTTTATTAATTTGTGTCTCTTCTGGTCAGATTTGCTAAGGGTTTATTAATCTTGTTTATTCTTTCAAAGAACCAAGTCTTTGTTTCATTGATTCTTTGGATTTTTTTTTTGTTTCTATTTCATTAATTTCTGCCCTAATCTTTATTATTTCTTCATCTACTCATTTTTCATTTGTCTTGTTCTTCTTTTTCCAAGGCTTTAAGGTGAAGCATTGAGTTGTTTATTTGTGAACTTTCTAATTTCTTTTTTTTTTTTTTTTTTTTTGGTTTTTTTGAGGTAGGGTCTCACTCTGGCCCAGGCTGACCTGGAATTAACTACGTAGTCTCAGGGTGGCCTCGAACTCTCGGCAATTCTCCTACCTCTGCTTCCCGAGTGCTGGGATTAAAGGCGTGCGCCACCACGCCCGGCTTCTAATTTCTTAATAATAGGCACTTAAAACTATAAATTTCCCTGTCAGGACTCCTTCGTTGTATCCCAAAAGTTTTGGTATGTTGTGTTCTCATTATCAATTGATTCTATGAATTTTTGTATTTCCTTTTTGATTTCTTCAATGACCCACCCATCATCCAGTAGTGTACTGTTTTAGTCTCCATGAATTTCTCTATGCTGTGTAGTTTTTCTTGTTGCTGATTTGTAGTTTAAACCCATTGTGATCAGATTGAGTGCAAGGAATTATTTCAATTTTCCTGTATTTGTTAAGATTTGCTTTGTCTCCTAATATATGGTCTATTTTAGAGAATGTTCCATGAGCTGCTAAGAAAAATGTGTATTCTGCAGCATTTGGGTGAAATGTTCTGTAGATATCTATAAGGTCCATTAATCCAGATGTCTCTCTCTGTTTATTTTTTTGCTGGGATGACAATTGATGAGAGTGGGTATTGAAGTCACCCACTATAATTGTGTTTGTGTCATTTGTGACTTTAAGTCTAATAGTGCTTTTTGGATGAAATTGGGAGCCCTCCTGTTAGGTGCATATACATTTAGGATTTTAATGTCCTGTTGGAGTGTTCCTTTAATCAATATAAAGTGACCTTCATTATTTTTCCTAACTAATGTTGGTTTGAAGACTACTGTGTCCGATATTAAGATAGTGACACCTGCTTGTTTTCTAGGCACATTTGCTTGAAATACCACTTTCCAACATTTTACCCTAATATAGTGCCCATTTTTAATAGAAAGGTTAGTTTCTTGAAGGCAACAAACAGAAGGATCCTGCCTTTTAACCCAATCTGCAAGCCTGTGTCTTTTAGTTGGAGCTAACATTAAGACCATTGATATTAAGAGTTATTAATAAAAGGTATGTATTTATTCTCACCATTCTTCTTGTTTTGTAATGCTTCTGTTTCCCCTTTACTTTCTTGTTTTAACTGTTATTTGAGTAAGGTTTATTTTTCCTATTTCCCCATGTGTGTGCTTTGTGATCTCTTCAGTATTTTCTGTTGAGTTGGTTTGGTTGTCATATTCCTTTAGCCTGTTTTTATTGAGGAAAACCCTATTTCTCCATCAATTTGGATGGATAGCTTCATTGGATAAAGTAATCTTGGTTGACAGTTGTTATTTTTCAGAACTTGGAATACTCATTCCAAGCCCTCTGGCTGTTAAATTTTGTGTTGAGTACTTTGCTGTTTTCCTGATGGGCTTGCCTTTATAAGTGACTTGCCTTTTCTCTCTAACTGCTTTCAATATATTTTCTTTAGTTTGCATGTTTGGTAGGTTAATTATAAAATGGCGAGGAGAGGTTCTTTCCAGGTTTTGTCTGGTGTTCTAAAAGCTTCCTGTATTTGCATTGGCATTTCTTTCCCAATTTGGGGAAATTTTTCATCTATGATTTTGTTGAAAACATTTACTATGCCTTTGGAGTGAAATGCTTCTCCTTCTACTATACCCTGGATTCTTATGTTTGATCTTTTCATAGTGACCCAAATATCTTGAAATTCCTATTCATACCTTCCTATTAGCTTGTCTTTGTCTTTGTTGGACTGTATTAGATCTGTCACCTGGTCTTCTATTTTAGATATTCTGTTCTCTCCTTCATCCATTCTACTGGAGAAATTTTCTAGTTTTTTATTTCACTGACTGTGTTTCTTCATCGCTAGTATTTTCTGCATGGTTTTTCTTCAGTATTTCCATTTCCTTACTCATGTTTTGTATTAACCTCCTCATTTCATAAAGTTGGTTTCCTGTGTTCTCCTTCAGGAGTTTGTTTTCTGCTTTCATTCTTTTGAATTTTTTGAGTATATATAAAATCTTTTTTTTTAAATCTTTATCAAGCATTTCATTTAAAACAGTCTCATTGGGGGGCATTTCTGATGGATTTACAATTTTTGGTGGAATTATAATATCTTGGCTCTTTGTGTTTCTTATATTATAATGTAGAAATTTTTGCATCCTGAGTTAATTTGATGCTTGGGTTTTCTAATTATCTGCAGTGTTCTTAAGTGTGTAAATCCAACTTACATAAAGTGTGTAAATCCAACTTTATATACCTTCAGGGTAGGAGTTTTAGGTGCCAAGTATAGCTCTTGTATTCAAGAAAACAGCAAAAGTAATCCTAGGTGTTAAGTTTGCCTGCTATTAAAGTGGGCTGGGTAGAGCCATTTACTGGCAAGTTCTGAAATTCAACTGAGCAATATACACATTCAATAAAAATCAGCACAGAGTATTTATGCAAAAGTAGGGATTAAAACAAGCAAATAACCTTATAAAGCCAAATTCCCTAAAGTGTGTGTTGCTCTACACCCTTAATCCTGTCAACTGGGAGGTTGAGATTTCTGTTCTAAAATGGGTTCCAGGACTGCCTGTGTATGAATCAGACCCTGCCCCTAATAATGACAGAAGAAAAAGACAAAGGCCCTATGAATTAGGAAGCATCAAAGGCAACAATAGTCAACCCCCAAAATACAGCTTACAGTATGATAAAGCCAACCAATGATATGTATCCCATAACCTGCCTTGACATGGAAAGAGAGATTAGCACTTCCTGTGAAGGCCTATGTACCTGCTTCATTGTCAGTCAGCCCTGTTACCTCTTGGGGTGGCTTCCATTCTCACCAATGCTGAGTGCCCACCTCAATCCCTCTGTGTTGCCCTGTGGATCTAGTGTTCTGATCAGCTGTGCTGGGTGCCCTGTGGCCAGAGCTGAATGAGTACTCTGGAGGTTCAAGGCCCTGATGGTTGAGGGATGGGAGACTGCAGGAAGCCTGGAGTTGTACCAGAGCTGCTCAGCTGGTCCTATTTGTATTCTTCTTCAGCCGCTGCCCAGCTGGCTCCTGTTGTTTCCCCTTCAGGTTTCTTGACTTTGTGAGGAGGCTGGTGTGAGTGGAAAGTCCCCTAACTTGGTTTCTGCTCCTGCAGCTCAGCACCAGGCAGGCAGCTGGGTGGGCACTCAGACTGGGGCTGCTGGTGCCTCTGCAGGATTCTGGCCATTTTCCTCCTTTCAGAACATCTTCATCTCTCCTGCTTTTCTGCTGTGGTTGATAATAACACATACACCTTCACTTTTCAGTAGAAGAATGTACTTTGCTGTGTTTTTGCTTAAATCCCTCCCTAGGCTGGTTTGATGTGGCTCCTATGCCACTATCTAGCCTGAAAGTCCAAAACTTCTGCTAAAAAAAACAAAAACAAAACCCTCTATTTTTAAGCAGAGAGAGACAGAGAAAAGGGGGAGAGAGAATGAATGGGCATGCCAGTTCTTCTAGCTACTACAAATGAACTCTAGATAGATACATGTGCCACTTTGTGCATCTGGTTTTATGTGGGCACTGGAAAATCAAACCAAGATACTTAGGCTTTTAGGCAAGCACCTTAACTGCTAAGCATCCCTCTAACCCCCAAACTTCTGCTTTTAAAAAGACATTGTTGGGCCAGGCGTGGTGGCGCACGCCTTTAATCCCAGCACTCGGGAGGCAGAGGTAGGAGGATTGCCATGAGTTTGGGGCCACCCTGAGACTACATAGTTAATTCCAGGTCAGCCTGGACCAGAGTGAAACCCTACCTCAAAAAAAAAAAAAAAAAAAAAAAACACTGTTAAGGGGATAAAATGACTTGGAGCAACTGTTTGAAAACCCTATACCTAATAAAAGAATTGCACCTAGGATTAACAATAACAAGAAGAAAAAAAAAAACCCTCAGAATTCAACAAGAAAAAAAAAACTCAATAAAAAGTAAGCAAAAGGGCTTGAGAGATGACAATTAAGAGTTAAGCAATTAAGGTACTTGCCTGCAAAGCTAAAGGACCCAGGTTCAAATCTCTAGGACTTATGTAAGCCAGATTCACAAAGTGGCACATGTGTCTGGAGTTTGTTTGCAGAGGCCCTGGTATGCCTATTCTCTATCTGCCCCTCTCTCTGTCTCAAATAAATGAAATTAAAAAAACATTTTTTTAAAGTAGGCAAAAGAACCTGGGTGTGGTGTGTACATGCCTTTAATCCCAGCACTCAGGAGGCAGAGGTAGGAGGATTGCCTTGAGTTTGAGACCACCCTGAGACTACATAGTGAATTCCAGGTCAGTCTAGGCTAGAGCAAGACCTCAAAAAAAAAAAAAAAAAAAAAAAAAAAAAAAGTAGGCAAAAGAACTGCACGTTATTAAAGAAAGCTTGTGAATGAGAAGCAACCATATTAAAAAATGTTCAACTTCATTAGTCGGTAAGGAAATGCAAATTAAAACCACAATGAGAAGCTATACTTATTGGACTGGTAAAAACAAAGAATTTGACTATATGCCAAGTGTGGGTTAAGGTGTGGAGGATCTGGAACTCATACATTGCTGGCATGAATAGAATCACACATTAGCCTGGAAGACTGTTTTTCTGTTTCCTAAAAATTCAAATGTATACTTGCTGTATAGTCTATTCACTACATTTAAGGGAGTTACCTGGGATAAATGCAAGCATATGTCTGTAGAAGAATTGTATATAATTTTCATCACAACTTTATTTGTAACAGCCCAAACTGGAAATAACCCAAATGCCCATCAACAGGTAGTTGGATAAACAAACTGTAGTATAAGAAGACTCAGTAATGAAGAAGAAGCTGTTCATGCATGCCATGACCTGAGTGAATCTCAGAATTACTATGTGTGTGGAAGAGAACAGATGTGAGACTACACAGTGCATGATTTCACTTTTAGAAAATGAGCCAGAATACAATGGTTTATCTGTGTAGATGCAGTTGTGCAAAGAGGTTGAGGCAAGAAGACACATGTGGTCAGAAGTGTGTGAGCCTAGATGCTCCAGTCTTTGCTCCCCACAAAGAGTGGAGTTACAGCTTAAGCAGTAGAATGAGACTGTCTAACATAAACAAGCAAATTCACTGACACATATATATTGCAAAAAGCAAACCAGTGGTTGTCTGGGAGTATAGGAGAAGAGAGAGAAATTTCAGGGGGGAATTTGGCAATTTTCAAGGGTATTATTTTGACTATGGTAATTGTCTCATGGATATATCCATGTGCTAATACTTGTTAAGTTATACCTATGAAATAAATAGTTTGTTGAATGTCAAGTATCACTCAATAGTCTTTTATTTTTTGAATTATTTTACACTTGTTTATTTGCAAGCAGGAAGGGAGAGAGAGAAAGAGAAAGAGAGAGAGAGAGAGAGAATAATGAATGTGTGAATATGAATGAATATGGGCACACCAGGGCTTCTTGCCACAAAAGTACTCTAGCCATTTTGTGACGGCTTTACATGGTACTGGGGAATTGAACCTGGGCTGACAGGCTTTGCAAACAAGCACCTTTAACCACTTAGCCATCTCCCCAGGCCTCAATAATATTTTTGAATTAAGAAATATACCAAGAATAATATACAATATTCCCATCTTCCAGTGTCATTTAGTCTACTCATTCTGTTACTATCTCTCAGAGAGTTTTGCTGTACAGAGGAGCAGGGCAATGGTCTGTAGCTGGAAAGATGTGGGATCAAGTAAGATTTTTGGATCTTTACTGAGTTCTCTGCTGCTGAAGGGGGAGGACAAGCCGATGCACAGTGAAAGGAACCAACTGACAATAAAGGCATGGTAATGGTACTCTGGAAAAGACCTTAGCTCATCCATAACAGAAGGGAAGACAAGGACATAAGTAGGTTTATTTAACATGCCACACAGACTCTTTGTTATCAATGATGATGATATTAAGAATTACAACAATGAGAATAGTAATAGGCTTTTGTGTTCATTATAACAAAATAAGTCATACAAATTCAACAGTGCTTGGCTTTTTAGATAAAGTTTTCAAAAAGGCTATTAATACATCTCCAATAGGAACAGAAGTCTGTAATTCTAACCCTGACTCAAACTGTCTTTTCAGGCAATACTCACTTGGTCTGAATTGGAGTAGTGATTGCTAGAGGTAATAGACTGCCTTTGTATTCAGTGTTATATTATATTGCCATCCAGTTTTTCCAGAATTAGAGGTATTTTCATAAACACCACATTCTGTCTTCTCTTCCCTGTCCCTCTTGCCAGCATCATCAGTGCCATTTTCAACACCACTACCTCCATAGCAGAAATGACAGCAGATGCCATTTATTAAGTGTTGCTATGCACCGCTATCATACCTTCACAATAGCACTATCAGGTACATAGTAGGATTAGTCCCTGTGGGAAATTAGATTATAGAGTTGGGCTCTTTACCAGTGTCACACCAGAATGAAGGTCTAAGTCTATGGGATCTTTGCTCTATAATTCACTGTCCACTATAAATGAAAACATTTCTTGGCAAGAATACACAAATGCATATTTCCTTCTGTGGTAGTTTGAATGGATGCCCCCTCCCCAGTAGGTTCAGGAGTTTATTAAAGCTTTAGATCTCCAGCCACCTGGCTGGGGGATGTCTCACTGTGGGCAGGTCCTAAGGTCCAGCCCTAAGGTGTGTCTGGGGGTGGATCTGGAATTCCAGCCTAAAGATATGCAGAGTGCTTGAGCTGTGTGTGTGTGTGGGGGGGAGGTTCCTGGAGTGTGCTTGCTTATGGTGCTAGAGGTGGTATTTCTGTGTGGACCTATGAAAGGGGGCCTGCCTCTTCTGCCATTATGGAATTTCCCTGGATCTGTAAGCTTCAAATAAACTTTTCCTCCTATAAACTGTGTCTGGTTTGGAGGTTCTTCCCAACAACATGAAGCTGACTGTGACACTTTCCAATTCTAATTTATTGTAAAGGACACATTTTTTTAAAGATTAATTTTTATTTTAATTTTAATTTTTAATTTTATTATTTTATTGACAACTTCCTTAATTGTAGACAATATCCTATGGTAATTCTCTCCCCACACACTTTCCCCTTTGAAACTCCACTCTCCATCATATCCCCTCCCCCTCTCAATCAGTCTCTCTTTAATTTTGATGTCATGATCTTTTCCTCCTGTTATGATGGTCTTGTATAGGTAGTGTCAGGCACTATGAGGTCATGGATATCCAGACCATTTTGTGTCTGGAGGAGCATGTTGTAAGGAGTCCTACCCTTCCTTTGGCTCTTACATTCTTTCCTCCACCTCTTCCACAATGGACCCTGAGCCTTGGAAGGTGTGTTAGAGATGTTTCAGTGCTGAGCACTCCTCTGTCACTTCTTCAGCACCATGGTGCCTTCTGAGTCATCTGAAGGTCACTGCCATCTGAAAAGAGAAGCTTCTCTAACCAAAAGTGAGAGTAGCATTAATATATGGGTATGAACATTAAGAGAAGTGCTTACTGGGCAGTTTGGTGAGCATAATATATACATTTAGCCAGACACCAGCAGACATTACACCCCTAGGGCTCATGACTATGCCTGTTGTAGGTTTTCAGTATCAGGTATGTATTCCCTCCCATGAAGCAGGACTCCAATCCAATTAGAGAACAGTTATTTTCCCCCTTAACAGACATGCCACTATTGCACCCATTGGCTCATTTGGCCTGGCTGGCCAAATTTAAGGCTTATAGTGTCCACTGTTGAGCATCTTCACTGGTGATTTCTCTCTCTCCCATTGAACTGCATGCAGCATATTTTCCAGCTTTCTGTCAGCTGGTCCACATGGAGGAGGCTTTCAGCTCAACTCCAACAGGATTTTTCAGTGACCTTGCAGCCCAAGTATGTCGAGTCTTCAACAATAGAGTCTTACCATCTATTCCTGGTGGGAAACCAAGTGCCTCGGCAGTGGCTTGTAATGTTTTGGGGGTATCAGTGACCTCCCTGGCCAACAACTCACTGGAACGTATCCCATCCCTGGCACTGAAAATTTTCTAGTAAACATCTATGGCTTCTGAGTGTTCCATTGGATTTATTTTTATTTATTTATTAGAGACAGAGAGAGGGAGGGAGGGAGGAAGGGATGGAGAGAGAGAGAGAGAGAGAGAGAGAGAGAGAATGGGCATGCCAGGGCCTCTAGCCACTGCAAACATATTCCAGATGCATGCACCACCATGTGCATCTGGCTTACATGGGACCTAGAAAATTGAACCTGGTTTCTTCGACTTTGCAGGCATATGCCTTAACCGCTAAGCGATCTCTCCAGCCCAAGAACACATTTTGACAATAAAAAAACTCAGAAGAATGAAAATAATTTATGGCTTTAATATTATTCCCATTTTTCTTTATTTCCTTCCAGTCCTTATCTATATGTCCCTATTGTACATAGTTGTAGGTATAATTTTATATTATGACTGTATGCTTAACATTACACAGGACATTTTCTTGTTGCTATTAGTTTTTAATTGATGCATAATATTCCATTTTGTTAATGTGTCATGGTTTACCCAGCTAATTACCCACAAAGGATGAAATTTGCTTCCAGGTTTTTAATTTGATAAAGTACACTGAAGCAAATAGTTTGATTTCCCGCTATCTTTTGTTATTGTCTTCTTAGGATAAATTCTTAGGCGTGTGATTACAAATGAGAATTTGGATACATATGTGGATTTGACACTTAAAAGAGGGCAAGATTGGAGAAGTTTTATGTTGTTTGATAAATGATCAGAATTTTTTTATCTTTTTGATTTATGATAGATAAATTTCATATCTGGAAGAACAGATTGACTACGTGGATTACTGTTTAGGAGGACCAAAGTTGAAGACCAATGAGACAGTGATTTCTAATAAATATAAGGTTGCTTTTAGGGCTGTTTAAATATTCTTGGGTTCTATAACAGTGATGGTTGCATAATTTTGTAAGTGTACTAAAACATTTAATAGTATGTCCACATGGAAAGGGTGGGTTTTATGGCATGTGGATTGTAGCTTGACAAAGCTATGAAACTTTGAAGACAAGATTTCATATTTTCCTGGGTAACAAATAGTCTTAGTAATTGCTATAGGAAAGTCTTAGATTTGTTTTTGTGTTTAGGGAGACTGAACCTCTGGCTAAGGATATCAGACTTACCTGCTCTATGATCCTTGCCTAGGGGTTGTAGGCTGGATCCTTCAGAAGCCAGTGCTGAATCAGCTTGGTGTGCAGAATAGTGATGAAGAATCAGCACTCTCAAAGGCAAGGACCAGAAGCAGAACAAGACAGAGGATGGGGTAAAGGGAGATGCAGGCCTGACAAAGCCTCAACCTGGAGCTGAATTGTCAGAACTTCTGCACTGAGTAGAAAAAGCCACAACTTTATATGTACTGGCTCTTCTGGCTCTGGTGTAAAATGTTTAAACATGTATTCCCCAGCTGGTGGCCGTGTTTAGGGACATGGTGGCATTGTTGGGGGTGGGGTAGGGTCTCACTGGAGGGAGTGTGTCACTGGGAGAGCAGGCAGTGGGTGTCATTCTCAAGTATACCAAGAACCTCTTTTTGGGACAGAGTCTTTCATTGGCCTGGAGCTCACCCAATTAGGCTAGACTGGCTTGCTAGTGAGCTTCAGGAATCTGCCTACCTCCCCAGTGCTGGAATTACAAGTGCAAGCTGCAATTACAAGTGGCATTTATATAAGTATTCAGGACTGAACTTAGGTCCTCATGCTTGAAAGGCAAGCATTTTGTTAACTGAGCTATCTCCCCAACCCCAAAGTGATTTTGAACAAGAGTCAAATTAGATAATATGCAATACCTGATTCAAGATATTTTAAATATATATTATTCAAAATGGTATCTTATTAGCATAAAGATAGATCAGTGAAATCAAATAGAGACCTAAAATAGACACATGTATCTCCTCAGCTAATTTTCATAAACTATATAAGTACAAGGGAAAAGAGGGCTTTTCAATGATGTTGATGCAGCTGGACATTGCTAGGCAAGCAGTGGACATTGACTTTAAATCTGAACTATATACAAGTTAACTTCAAATAGATCATAGGATTTAATATAGAAGGTAAAACTGTGAAAAGATCCAGGGGACCATGTAAAATAAGTACTTTGTAGTCTTTGCTTAAGCAAAGATTTCTTAGAAAAACTAAAAAAGCAGGAGGCATAAAAGATATCACTAAATTGAATTAATCATAATTTGAAATTTCTCTTCAAAAGATTCTGTTAAGAAAATGAAAAATAAAACAATAAATTTGGAGAAAAACATTTAAACATACAACTGATAAAGAAATTCTGTGTAGCACACAGGGTGTCCCAAATTCAATTCTGTATTTTGATTATGGTGGTGGTTATTTGGGCATGAACATTTTGCAAAACTTATCAGATGGCACATAAAAGAGGTTTTTATTTTTATATATTATTCTTTTATAAGCTTGATTTTAAAATTCTAGTACAAGTAAAAAATGGGGGCCCTCAAAACTATAACACATGTGGAAAGGAACTATAAAGAAAGGCAAACAGGGGCTGGAGACATGGCTTAGCGGTTAAGGCATCTGCCTGCAAAGCCAAAGAATCCCAGTTTGATTCTTCAGGACCCACGTAAGCCAGGTGCACAAAGGGGCACATGCATCTGATTTTTTGCAGTGGCTGGAGGCCTTGGTGTGCCCATTCTCTCTCTCTCATTCTCTTTCTCTCTCTGCCTGTTTCTCTTTCTCAAATAAATATATAATAATATATATTAAAAATATTAAATAAAAATAATTTTTTAAAAAGAAAGGCAAACAAAGAAGATGAGCAGAGAAGAGGAGAAATGAAAAAATAATTGAAAAGAAAAATTTAAAAAGTTGGGGTGTAGTGGTGAATGCCTTTAATACTGGCTGAGGTAGGAGGAAAAATTTAAAAAGTTGGGTGCAGTGGTGAATGCTTTTAATACTGGCTGAAGTAGGAGGATTGCTGTGAGTTCAAGGCCTGCCTGTGGCTACAAGTGAGTTCCAGATCAGCCTGGGATAGACCACGCTTCAAAAAAAATTTTTTTTCCTGAGAATACAGAGTGACTTCCAGGTCAGCCTGTGCTAGGGTAAGACCCTACCTCAAAAAACAAACAAACTAATTTTTTTTTATTAAAAAAAAAAGGAGTAAAGAATGAAGGCAGAGACCAGCAAGATAAGACTGAAACTCAGGCAGTGGTTGCTGAACATATACACAAAGTTTAAGAAACTTGTCCTTAGCCAGGCGTGGTGGCACACGCCTTTAATCCCAGCACTCGGGAGGCAGAGGTAAGAGGATTGCCAAGAGTTCAAGGCCACCCTGAGACTACATAGTTAATTCCAGGTCAGCCTGGACCAGTGTGAGACCCTACCTCTCAAAAACCAAAAAAAAAAAAAAAAAAAAAAAAAAAAAAAAAGAAAAGTGTCCTTAAAATAAAATATACATGACAATGATTCTTTGCTTTGACATTTACATGTACCATATTAGAGACATTAGCTACCCTTTGTAATCATGTTTACTCAGTTTTTTTTTTTTTTTTTTTTTTTGAGGTAGGGTCTCACTCTAGCCCAGGCTGACCTGGAATTCACTATGTAGTCACAGGCTGGCCTCAAACTCACAGTGATCCTCTACCTCCCAAATGCTGGGATTAGAGGAGTGCAGCACCATGCTCGGCTCTCATTTTTTTGTAATCTCTTTTTGCATGTGTGTGTAGTGTGTATGGCATGGTATTGATGTGGTGTGTATGTGTGTGTGGTGTGTTTGATGTATGCACATGTGTGTGTGCAGATGCATGTGTCCATGCATACATACAGAGGCCAGAGGAGAATATTGGATGTTCCTCTTCATGGATCATTTGTACATTTCCTTGAGACAGAGACTCTCACTGATTCCAGAGCTTGCTGTTTTTGTGAGCCTCAGTGGTTCTCTGGTTTCTAATCTCCACAGAACTGGGGTTACAGACATACATGGCCATACCCAGCTGTTATATGGATGGTGGGGAATTAAATTCAGGTAGTCTTAGGACCCCTCAGGTCCTTATGTTTGCATGGGAAGTGCTCTTTCCTGCTGAGCCATCTCTCTAACCCCCAAGTTTACTTATCTTTAAAATGGGCATTCTGATTATAGTGACTATATCTGATCATGTGCCTAGTACAGTGTCTGCAGAGGAGATAATCATTACATTGTTTGAGTAGAGTGTTTAAGAGGTGAAAGTGATAAGCTGTCATGATTGTTGGATCTTGGAAGGAAATAGAATGATGCAAGGGTGATTCACAGGTCCTAATTTGGATGATTGAGAGTCACGTGCAGCTTTGCAGGGAAGACCATAAGTTCAGGTTCAAACATGCTAAGACTAAAGAGCTGCTTTGGGTGGCATGCTGGTGAACCTTACTGAGAGTTGCACATAGGCATCTAGATCTTAGTTTAAAGTTGAAGGTTGTTGTTCATACTAATCTTTTTTTGTTTGTTTGTTTTTTTTTTTTGAGGTAGAGTCTCACTCTAGCCCAGGCTGACCTGGAATTCACTATGTAGTCTCAGGGTGGCCTCGAACTCATGGCGATCCTCCTACCTCTGCCTCCCAAGTGCTGGGATTAAAGGTGTGCGCCACCACGCCCAGATTTTATCTAACTTTTAAGTCAAAGGAATTAAAAATAAAATCCACAGCATGGAAAATAAGTTATAATACATACTTTTGTGTGTGTGTGTGTGTGTGTGTGTGTGTGTGTGTGTGTGTGTTTATATCTGGGTTCTCACTAATAATCTAGTTGTTAACTTTATTGGGTTGATATCCAAGACAACTATATATAGTCAGCCTTCCATAAACACAGGTTCTCCATCTACAGATTTAACCACCTGGGAATTGAAAAGTATTCTAAAGAAAGGTATGTTGCATTGTTGCTGATATATGCTATGTACTTAGGTCTGCAATGACTGTATCTGTACTGAGCATATCTTTATTCCATACACAATACAGTAGCACAACTCTTTCAAAGCATTTATGTTGTATTAAGCATTGAAAGTAATCCAGACATTCAAAGTGTAGGAGAAGATGTAAATATGTCATATGCAAACACTATGTCATTTTATTTAAAGGACTTGATGGGCTGGAGAGATAGCTCAGTGGGTAAAATACTTCTCTTGCAAACACGAGGACCTGAGTTCAATCCCCAGTCATGTGAAAATGCTGGGTGTGGTGGTGCTTGCCTGTAATCCCAGTGCTGGGGAGGCGGAGGCAAGGAGGATCCTAATTGCTCACTGGCTAGCCAGTGTTGCCTAATTGATGAGCTCTAGGCCAATGAGAGACTCTGGGCCCTGTCTTAAAGAAAGTACATGGTAGCCAGGCGTGATGGTGCACGCCTTTAATCCCAGCACTCGGGAGGCAGAGTAGGTGGATAACCGTGAGTTCAAAGTCACCCTGAGACTACAAAGTGACTTCCAGGTCAGCCTGGACTAGAGTGAAACCCTACCTCGAAAAAACAAAAAAACAAAAACAAAAGAAAGAAAAAGTATATGGTGTTACTGAGGATAACACCCAAGGTTGTCCTCTGGCCACACACATATGAACATGTACATATATGTATGCATACACACGTGCCCCTCCCAAAAGGAAAAGGACTCAAACATTGTATGATTTTTGGTATGTGAGAAGGTTCCTGAAAGCAATTCCCTAAAGAATCCTAGGGACAATGTTACTGTGTTTTATGGCCTGAGACATGGTAGGTACGCAATAAATACTTGTTGAACAGATTTGTCTAATATTTTCTTTCTAAAGTATTAAGAGACTTATGAACTCATTCGTTCCTGGACTGAAGCAGGGTAGAGTGAGTTTAGGATGCAAATGGCAGTGGGTGCATGGTGAACACTCCTCTAAACTGGTGTCTGATGGGATGATGGGAAGTATTGGTGTTATTTGTTACATAGTTCAGTGACTTTGCATCAAAGTACTGGTTTCTTCTTTTCCTCTCTTCCAAAGAGTTTTGCTTAAATCTGTGATCTTCCCTTTTGCAGACATTGCATTTTCCAAATCTCACTGGCAAATGGAAACATCCAGGAAAGATGTGCAACCTGAGAATTGAACTTTTTAGTTTCCTGTTGTGACTTTGGCAGCAGGGCCTGGAGGTATGACAGGGAACATCCTTGTTTTATGTCAGGAAGCCAGTTGAGCCCATTGTAACCAGTTCAGCTCAGCAGGGGCACCAAACTATTATGTTCCTAATCATGCAGCAACGTGTACATTCAATTAAATGTGAAGTGACTTCCTACAAATCGCTGGGTAGTTTGGTTACATTCCCTTAACTCTCTTGGGCAGGATGGAGCACGTCCTGAATCTTGCTGTTGTCTCTTATTAGCAGTTGTTTCTTACCTCAAAGTCCCATAAAACAATCCCCACCTCTGCCTATGGTCATTATTTCTTCTGTGGACCCTTGATTCTCACTGTGTGTTGTCTTAACATCTTGTGCATGAAGCAGATTGGGGTGAATAACATTCAATGGTTTTGAGCAAATTTGAAAATGAGTGGGTTTGCAGGAGTCAGAGTGAGACAAGTAGCTGGTCTAGAAAGAGGAGTGGGAAGTTAACGGACTGGAGGAGGGATGAGTCATAGCTGCTATGAGCTTCAGAAACAGCTCAGCTCCTGGCCAGCTGCAGGCCTTGGCTTTGATGCTTTAGCAAGTGAATCTGTCCTGGAATCCTCCCAAAGGGGTGGGACAGGAATGAGTTTGGGAAGTCTTCAATAGGGAATTCCATGTCTGGAAACTGTACCATATAGTGTCTTAGTTCCTCTCATGGGCAATCCTTGAGCCCCAGTCATTTTCAAAACTAGAACATTCTTAATTCTTTGTCATTTTTCTCAACCACACAAATGAAAGTTCACATGTACACTTATGCACAACACTATTAAATGTGTGAGGAAAGACTTTTTTAAAAAAAAGTAGAAGCTGAAAAAGGAGGCATACAAGAGTGGCTAAGTTTCATTGGTAGCCCCTTAGGACTACTGAAAGAAACTCAGACATGCAAAGATGAGAGAGAAGAAAAGGTCAGAAGCTGTAGGTTGAGTTGACCATTTAGTATATCAGGAACAACTTTAGGCAGAAGCTGTCCAGAGTGACCCCTGGATCTTTGAGGCCTTGAAGGTCTCAGTAATCCATGAGCTTGGCAAGGATGACAGGTTAAGAGTAGTTAAGAAATGTTCTTTTCCTCTCCCTTGTCCTCCCCTTTCTTATCCTCTTAGTGTATCTCATAAGGACCACATATTGTCACTCTCTTCAAAGTTAAAGCATTTTATTATTAAAGGACGTTAGCTCTTGGGTAACCTTAGTGAAATGATGATTCTCTATAGTTGCCTCTGAGTTATAGCTCTGAGCTCAGGCATTAGCTCTTGGGGTCCTGGCATCTGGCCCTCAGTAACTGCAGACTCCAATGCCATGGTGTCTCTAAGTTGCTCAGCACATAAGGAAGTTAGAATGATATTATTTAACACTCACTCTAGAAACTCCAGCAAACTTGGTGTTGCAGTTTCCTTCTCATTGCTGGGTCAAAGGTTTATGGCAGCTTACAGTTTCGAGGGGAAGCTTCGTGGCAGAGAAAGCATGACATGAGCAGGAAGCTCGGTAGAGAGGTAGCATGGAGAACTAGCTGAGCTATGAACATCCAGTAGGGCTGGACTAATAAACGGCAAGGTCTGCCCCAGGTAGCACACCTCCTCCAGCAAGGTTCACCTCCCAATAACTTTCCCAAATTGCCACCAGCTGAGGATCAAATCTACAAAATACACAATCCTATGGGAGACATTTCATTCAGACCATCACACTTGGCTATTCCCTGTGGAGAGTATAATATGAAAATCCCAGGTTCTCTGAGCAAAGATCTTAGGTTTTGAAAAGGGGCTGGTATGGGGACTGTGGTCAGCTCCAGCATTTCTGTGTACCAAACCTTGCTTTGTAACCTTTTATCACTGGCCAAAAAGGTCACCTCAGTAGTCTAGTGCATCTTAGTTCTGTGGAAAAGAAATACTTTTGCTAACATTGCCACATCTGGACAGAGAAAATTTCAATGGCTATATGTGACAACCAGACGCAATTACATGATTTTGACATTTTGTTTCTATTCTCTGACAGAAATAAATGCAAGACAGAAGAGCCTGAATACATAGTGGAAGACAATATTTCTTTTTCTGTTTGTGTAGAATTTATACTCACTTTCCAGACATTCCTCCAGAGCAGCACTCAATGCCATTGTTTGGCACTTGTGTTACAGATTTGGTTCAGGCATTTGGAATGTGGCACTACTATCATATGGTTAATTGCAAATCATTTGAAAAGCTCAAAGAAGTGATGGCCTAGAAATAAACTGAATCTAACGCTTGGGTAGAAAAGGACATGGGACTGAGGGGAGACCTGCTGAACTCTCTTTCATCCTTGCAAGTTCCAAGACAGGCATGGTGGAGCCAATCTGGCTTTCAGGCCTACCTTTCAATATATAGACATATATTTTTAAGAGTTGTAAGGAACAGCTTGAACTCAGACTAGTGGGCTTTTGTCAAGAAAAGCCTCTTTTAAGCTGCAGTGCTACAAATATTATGGTACTCATAATCCAATTCTTCAGCTAACATTTACTGCCCATGATTTTATGTACTGCTTGTGAATTAGGCACCCACTTCTTCATGGTAGATAACAATGCTGAGAAATGCAGCCGTTTTGCACTCTTCCTCCTAGGTGTGAGTGTGGTGTGTCCAGAGGAGAAAGCGAGAGGGCTGCAGCCTGCTCTAAATGGAACTCTGTGGTCTCCAGATGAGTTTTCAAAGAGCAACTTTGCTAGCTGCCTTTCTTCTCTGATTCAAAACTGACTTTGTGGGTCTGGAGTTTAATTGGAGAAATATTTGAAATTCCACTGATAGGTGGCCCTTCACTGACTCTGGGAAGTGGAAAATATTTTGCCTTTGGTTCTGAAGCTGCTCCAGGGACAACAAGTGACACTCAAACTTCATACACAGAGTGGTCAAACAGCTGCGGGTTATTAGAGAAGCTGGAGAACATTTTGTATTTCAATGGAAGCCCTGCACCTTCCAGCATCCTGTAAGCATCTGCAGAGAGGGAAAATGGCTCCCAGGGAACAAGGCCCATGAAATGTTACACACCAACATAAAGGCCTCCTGCTGTAAAGCACGGTGAATTTGCTGGCATTCTACAAAACATTCCAAGTGAAATCTCTAATTAAATGTACTTATCTGGATCTCCAAATTTTCTTCTCCAAGCAAGCACAGGGTTTGGTTGCTATCTGCCTCCTCTTGCTTTTGAAAATGCCTGCCATGTGACATACTATAACTATTAATGTAGATACTCAGTAAATAAAGTGATACATATTTAGAATATTCATCCCTGTTGAACTTTTCTACATGTGCATCAAAATGGCTAAAAGCATAAACCCGTAACAATTGCAGATTGAACTTTCATCCTAAAGCACAGAAAATCCAAATTAATTATACCCCCAAGGCACTGGAGGGCACATTTCTCTTGCCCAGTGAAAGCTAAATCCTTATTCCTAAGAATCCTGTTCTGGACATTTTTCTCAACTCAGTCAGATGCAAGAAAAAACGAAACAACTTCTAAGTGAATGAAAGTGAATTTCTAATTATTTATGTTGCAAAGTATCTGAACACTTCCCATACATACATATTTGTGGTATGGCTAGCGTTCTTCCCTATTTATGTGATGTGAGCCTCATGGGAATCATAGGAATAAAGGAGGTAACAACACTAATTGCCTGGCTGCCAGCGTTTGGATGGAATGGGAGAACTGGGCTCCCAAAAGTCACAAGGCTGAGAACTACGTGGCAACTGAATTCTGCACTGAAATGACTTGACCTTTTCTACTTTCTAAAGAGACTTGAGACCATGGAAAACTAATCCTCACGTGTAGTGCGTGCTATAAGCACAAGGGAGAAAAGGCAGTAGAAAGATTAAAACAAGTAGGAGAAACAAAAAAAAATGCATTCAAATGGGTAAGAATTATGAAAGGTTATGCTAAAGTATGGCTTAGTCCATCAAATCAGTCCCATGTGTCTCAGGGTGAAATATGAGCTGACCAACTATGTATGTTTGTTAACACACAGAACATGAAATTTCTTTGGTTAGCACGCAAGCAGATACTTGGGACAAACTATGTATGCTAGTCCCTGGAATGACACAAGACATACAAGTCTATGATAAAGATCACTTTCCAAAGTGAAGAAATGCCTAAAATGATGGATAAGGTCAAACTCAAGAATAGCAATGGCTTACTCACCGAGGAGGTAGCAATGAGTCAGAATGACCATTGGATTCAATACAATTGAGCAGAATACAGTTCTATGTTAGGATGTATAGTAACTCATGGAGTCTGAACACAATTAAGTGCATTTACCTAGAGGACTGTGATGCAGCACGCTTACTTTATGTAGAGAAGAATTATTACTAGGAGATGAACATACATGCATTGAGCAAGGGGTTGGACCTTAGGCATGTGACATGGGGTGTGGAGAGAAGGAACCCACAGAGACTAAAGTCAAAGGGACAGAGTGATTCATCAGATATACCTGTGCTTTGATTTCATGTTCCTCCAGAAGCCACTAAGAGACCCAAGAAACTAGAAATGGCTGTCAAGGACACAGTGAAAAATCTCTGGGAAGACTTCTTTTCTTTTCCTTTCCTGTTAAAGCAAGAAATTGACTTTCTGCTTTATAGTTCAAGTCTCTGGGTATTGTTGTGAGTCTGCCTCTGAGAGTTCCTAATAAACCTATGAGACTCCTGATCTTTGAATATGATGGTGCTAAGGCTTTTGCCTTTTTGGGCCATTCTTACTGGTGACACCCAATCTCCTTGCACCACTGCTCTTCAGATTTCCCTGACAGACAGTGGTGATGTTGCCTTGCTTTTGTTTAAATCAATAATTTACTTGTGGCATGTTAAGGGCAGTAAGCAGTGCATTCAGGGGCCATGGCAGCCACGTGATGGGCTAGAGAGAATGGAAGTTCATGTCTTTGTGTTACAAATCTGTGTCTTTGATATTTTAAGCTACATAGATTCAGTTGGTTTTCTCATCTATGTAGTAAAGAGATTTCACTAGGTGGCTTTTATTATGGACCCAAAGTAATATAGCTGGGCAGTGACAAATTTGCTTTTAGTCCAGTACCTTCTCTCCTCACCTAATCTATTTATCCTCATGTAAATTTGGGAGTAAAACTAGGCTGGTGAGGTATATATGTATAGTGTCCTAAGTAGTAAGGAACTATAAAATGAATTTTCTTCTCCTGAACTGCACTAGGATAATGGTTGGCTATTGCAAACATTTCTGTTACAGATACAAAGGCCTCATTAAATTCAACTTAAGGGCTGGAGAGATGGCTTAGGGGTTAAGGTGCTTGCCTGCAAAGCCTACAGATTCTGGTTCAATTCCCCAGTACCCATGTAAGTCAGAAGCAAAAGTGGCATATGCGTCTGGAGTTCATTTGTAGTGGCTAGAGGCCCTGGTATTCTCATTCTTTCTTTCTCTCTCTTAAATAAGTAAATAAAAATTTAAAAAATTCAACTTAACTACAAACCAGATCTTTCAACCATTTTCATCTCACTGCACACATGTAGAAATAATTATGATGAATCCCAGTAACTTGGGAGGGTGAGGCAAAAGGACTGCAAGTTTGAAATTAGCCTTGTTGACTTAATGATACCTGGTCTCAAAATTTAAAAAAATAATAATACTAAGAGGTGAGGGTGTAACTCAGTGATAGAATACTTGCTTAGTGTCCATGAAACCCTCAGTTCAATCTTCAGTGAAAGAAAAGGAAGAGAAAGAAGAAGATAATTGTATTTTTTTAAAAGGCATTAGACATTTGAATGTAGCATGGGACAAATGTACCAGGCTGTACGTATAGCCACTTCAAGGGGTGAAAACCTGAATATCTTAGCACACATATAACCTATGGTACTTTGAATCAGATGTCCCCATAAATTTATTTGTTTTGAATGCTTGCTCCCTAGCTAGTGGCAATTTGGGAGGCAGAGCTGTGCTGGAGGAGGTGTGTTGCTAGGGGTTGGTTTTGGGTGTTATAGCCCAGCTTCCTTTAGCTGCTTTTGGTTGGATGCTTTTTTCCAGCAATGCAAAGGTAATGGCAACATAACCCATTTGTCCATTTGACTAGCATGTTCCATCATGAGCTCTCTGAAGCTGGGATAGTATCAGGAGCAAAGCTAGATTAAGTTATTTCCTCTTTTGGGAATCTCTGAGTGAGAGAATTATTTCTTTTGTCTAAAAATAGAGGTGCAAATTCTAATCTCCTTTTGTCTTCAATTACATAGCAATGTTTATTGTGGAAGGACTACAGGTAGAAAAGAACATATTTCTTCTGTTTACTGTCTATGGTAGTTTGAATAGATGGCCCCAATATATTCAGTGTTTTACTAGTTTGTAGTTTGCATCTGCAGCCACCTGGCTGGGGGCAGTGTCTCTGGGTGGATCTTAAGGTGTGGTGGTGGATTTGAGATTTCCATCTAAAGATATGCAAAGTGTGCCTAGCTGGAGTTCCTGAAGTGTGCTGTGCTGTGTAGCTTTTGGCTTTGCTTTCTCTCTTGCCTGATCCTATAAGAGCAGGTCAGCTTCTTTTGCCATTATGGACCTTCCCCTGAACCTGTAAGCTTCAATAAATCCCTTCCTCCACAACTGTGCCTGATCTGGAAGTTCATCTCAGTGAACCTGAAGCTGTCTGCTGCACTGTCTTTCTGTAAAGTGAGGATATGGGCTATAGCCTGTTGTTTTCTATTCTGCGTGCTTTGTTGTAGCTTACCTGTTATCCCGCTACAATGAATATGCTCTAGTTAATATTGCAGTATGCTCTGTGTGTTAGTCCAATAGATGTCAAGAATTCAGAGTTTTTACCCCTAGAGAATATTTTCCTGCAATACACTCCAAATTTTCATTTTCACATCTCAAAAATTTACATTGTTAGCCAGGCGTGGTGGTGCACGCCTTTAATCCCGGCACTTGGGAGGCAGAGGTAGGAGGATTGCTGAGAGTTCGAGGCCAACCTGAGACTACATAGTTAATTCCAGGTCAGCCTGGACCAGAGTGAAACCCTACCTCGAAAAACAAAAAACAAACAAAAAAAAAAAATTACATTGTTTATACACAAGTTAATGCACAAGTTCTGACAAAACTGGGCATGGGAGAGATGGCTCAGTAGTTAAGGAGCTTGCCTATGAAGCCTAACAACCCTGGTTTGAGTCCCCAGTACCCACATAAAGCCAGATGCATCTGGAATTTGTTTGCAGTGGCTAGAGGCCCAGGCATGCTCATTCTCTCATGTCTGTCTCTCTTCTCTCTGCCTCTCTCTCTGCTTTAAAATAAATAAAAATATTTTTGAAAAGATACATACTATCAGTGCATATTAGTATATTTTTTGTCTTTACTTTTTAAATGAAGTATAGATAATATATAGCAAAAAGTTACTACTCGTTTTGCACAGCCCATAGCTGTCAGCATTCCACGCATGCCTTCCCAGGTATCTTAGCTCTCTTCAGTTACGTGATGCATTTGGTTTGCTTTCTCCTCATTCATGTCTTAGCTCATGATTTTTCTCTCTTCTTTGCCTGCATCTATCTTACTGTTGTCTTGGACAGTTTTAGTTCTTTTCCATTCTATTTTTTTTAATCTTCTCCCTCCCTTTTTCTCTTGCTTCCTACAATTGAACCTAGAAGTGCTCTAACACTGAGCAGCTGTTTCCCCAGCTCCTTTTTACTTTTTTAAAAAAGATTTATTTATTTATTTATTTATTTATTTATGAGAGAGAGAGAGAAAGAGATTGAGAATGGGTGTGCTAGGGCCTATAGCCACTGCAAATGAACTCCAGACGCAAATGCTACCATGTGCATCTGGCTTATGTGGGACCTGGAGAACAGAACCTGGGTCCTTAGGATTTGCAGGCAAGTATCTTAACCACTAAGCCATCTCTCCAGCTCCTCTTTTACTTTTTATTTTGAGACAAGAGTTTTAAGTTGCCTATTCTGGCCTTTAATTCACTCTGTATCTCTGGCAGGCTGTCATTCTCCTGCCTTAGCCCCCTGAGTAGCTAGAATAACTTCTTTAGACAGTATTTCATTGGTCTGGTGCTCACAATTAGACTAGACCAGATGATGAGTAAACCCCAGGGATCCTTCTGTCTCTGCCTCCTCAGCACTGGGATGATAAGCATGCACCAGCATGCCCAAGATTTTTTTTTTTTTTTTTTTTTTTTGGTTTTGCAAGGTAGGGTCTCACTCTGGCCCAGGCTGACCTGGAATTAACTATGTCTCAGGGTGGCTTGCACTCTCAGCCCTCCTAGCCTCCCGCTGACCTGCCCGAATTCACCCAGGCTGACCTGTCACTCAGGGTGGCCTCAAACTCATGATGATCCTCCTACTTCTCCAAGATTTTTTTATATGGGTACTGGGGATGGAACTCAGGTTCTCATGCTTGGAAGGCAAGCACCTTACTGAGTGAGCTATCTCCTCAGTCCCATCATTTCTGAATTTTGGATTTGTATACTATCTGGAGACACTAGGAATCAGAACCATCTGATTTTCAAGCTCAGCAACTTTATACTGAACTACTTGTTCTTCAGTGCATCTTATCTATGACTGTGGTCACATTCTGAGGTGTAGAGGTCATAAATTCAACATATGAGTTTACGGAGGGGTGTCAAAATTTAGAATTTAACATTCTCTATAGGAAAATTAAGTTTGAGATCTGCTAAATGATATGTATTCTTTTTGAAAACTTAGGAAGTATATCAAAATAATAAATTAATTAATAACAATTAATTAATAAATAAAAAGATCCATAGAGAAAGATTATACAAAATTTTGAAAAATAACCATTATTCATTATCTCTATTAATATATTATATATCAATAATCTTTAACAATTTCATTTTTTAATTAAAAATTTAAATTTACTTATTTATTTGAGCAAAAGGAAGAGAGAGAGAAAGGAGCAGCTAGAGAGAGAATAGGTGTGCCAGGGCCTCCTAGCCACTGCAAGTGAGCTCTGGGCACATGTGCCACCCTATGCTTCTGGCTTTACATGGATACTGGGGAATCAAACCTGGGTCCTTTGGCTTTGCTGGCAGCTGTCTTAACTGCTAAGCCATCCCTCCAGCCCTATTTTATTTTTATATAGTGTGTGTGGATATGTGCTCATATGTGTGGATGTTTGTGTGTGGGTGTGTGTATGTGCAGAAATGCATGCAAATGTGTGTAAAAGTGTGTAGATATTGGGTATCTTCCTCTACCCCTCTCCATTTTATTTTTATTGAGGCAAAGACTCTCCCTGAACCCAGAATTTGCCTTTTTGGTTAGTCTTGTTAGCCAGCTTCCTTTGGAGATGTCCTGTCTCTGCCTCTCTCTGAGAATTGGGATTACAGATGGGTTGCCACACCTGCCCAGCTTTTATGTGAGTTCTGGGGAGCCACACTCTGGTCTTCACACATGTATAGCAAGTGCTTTATCCACTGAGCCATCCTCCCAGCCACTCAACTACTTTCCTCAAGACATTGACATATTAAGATGTTGAGGATTGGAGAGATGGTTTAGCTGTTGAGGCCCTTGTTTGTTAAGCCTAAGGACCCAGGTTCAATTCTCCAGAACCCACATAAACCAGATGCATAAGGTGGTACATGCATCTGGAGTTTGTGTGCAGTGGCTGGAGGCCCTGGCATGCCCATTCTCTTTCTCTATCTGCCTCTTCCCCGCCCCATCTCTTCCTCTCTCTCTCAATAAAAATAAATAAATAAATAAATAAATAAATAAATAAATAAATAAATAAAAATATTTGTGGAGCAAAAACCTTCTCCCTGTAGACCAGCCAACTGAAAGCTGGAAAAAGCTGCACTGCATGCAGTGTATGGGAGACAGAAGTCATCAGCAGTGAAAACAGTGGACACTGAATATTCAAGTTTGGCCAGACAGGCCCAATGACTGAATGGGTGCAATCGTGGCATGTCTACTCTTGGGGTAACCAACTGCTCCATAATTGGACTGAAGGCCTTCTCTATGGGAGGGAATACATGTCTGGTACTGAAAAACCTAACCAAAAGTCTATGGCAGGTGAGGTCATGAGCCTTAGGGGTATAAAGCCTCTTGTCTGACTAAATGTATATATTATTCCCACCAAGCTGCCCTGAAAATACTACACTTCATGTTCATATTCACATATTAATGCTACTCTCACTTCTGGTTAGAGAAGCTTCTCTTTTCAGATGGCGATGGCCACTGGGATGACCCAAAAGGCAACATAGTGCTGAGAAGAAGGGATGGAGGATTGCCCAGCACTGAAACACCTCTGTCACACCCTCCAAGGCTCAGGGACCATTGCGGAAGAGGGGCGGATAGAATGGAAGAGCCAAAGGAAGGGTATGACTTCTTACAAGGCAACTGCCCAGACAGAAATTGGCCTCGATATCCATGACCTTGCAGTGCCTAGCAATACCTCCGCAAGACCCTCAGAATAGAAGAAAAAGATGATGACATCAAATTAAGAGAGAGACTAATGGAGAGAGGGAGGGGATATGATGGAGATTGGACTTCTAAAGTGGAATGGGAGAAGGGGAGGGAAATATCAGGTGGTTTTTTTGTATGTAAGTATAAAAGTTGTCAATAAAAAATAATAATTAAAAAATAAAAAAATTTTTAAAAAAGATGTTAAGGGGAAATGCCACTTGTGGCTATTGCTGGAAGTCAAGGAGAGGAGACTGGACATGAAGAAGGGAAGGACAAGCACATGCTGGAATCTGAAGGGAAGGAATAAGATTGGGATTTATATCTTATCAGGTCCCATATTAGTCTCACTACTTTCAAGTCTCAGGATTTGAGAGAATGGGGTTGTTGAGTGTTGGTAAGAGGATTGGGCTTTGCCAGGTGGACTTAAACCTTCAGTTTGTTTCTAGGGGCCTGATGGGTCCTTGTTTACCGATAGCTGTTGACCAACGTGAGTGGTCCTTCTACTGTGCCTTTGTTTCCCTTGCACTTTGCAAATAAGGAAAGAAGCAGAGATGTGGATGCTCTGGAATGTATACAGGCTGGGCAAGGTTCCACACAGGAAGGTGTGGGCAGGAGCAAGTGAGTGGGATGAGTAGTAAGCACACTGGCTTCAGTCAGTGAACTAATTCAGCACTGGAGCCCCTTCTGTGTGCTAGCACTGAAGCTCCCACAATAGCCAGCTTCTGCCTGATCTCTGCTTTCAGTGTCCTACTCCTACCCATCCCACCTAATATTCAGCCAGCTACTATAGCTCAGTTTTTGGCTTTCCTTCTTGCCTGCAATGTTCAAGTCCTCCATAGGCCCTGGACCGCTGTTATGAATGGTTCCACTGACTTTGGCTCTACATCAGTCCTTTGACTCTGATTCCCCAGATTTCTACCCTTCAGCCAACTAAAGTTTCATTGTATTACCTGGGTACCCAGACAACCAGATGGTCCTCTCTGTTCCAGCTGCGCTATTATCATGAGTCACCTCTACATGCCCCAAGACAATCTTCCAGTTAATAATACCAGCTATGTTTCAACACTGGTCTTTGCAGTCTGCAAGGGGGTGGTTTTAAGGTCATGGTACATCTTGACAGTGACTGTGCTGGCAGCTGGATTAGTACCTACAGCTTCCCTTGATCAGGACACAGGGCCAGTTGCTTTCCAGGTATTAATTTTACTCCTCTAGTCTACTTTATTCCCTGGGGGTAAAACATATTGTCCTAACTTTACAGAGGAAAAGTTGGTTTTCAGAGAACAATATCACACTGCTAGCTTGTCAGAGCATGGACTGGGCCCACACCACCACAGTCCCTCATATCAGCCTAAGCCTAGCCTGGTCATCACTCTGTAAAGTCTGACTGTTTTCTTCTAAGTCCCAGCACAAAATTTCCCTAAGTACCTCCTGCCAGAAGGCTCCCCTTGGCATTTGCTACACACAGTAACATTAAAATAATTCCCATAGTGCACCCCACTCCTGATTTGCTTTGGGATATATAGGCTTTTTAAATTAAAACTGCTACATACCATAAGAGGGAAGTTACTGAGGATATCTTTCTCTCTGGTTTGGTCTTGACCTTTGATTTCTTCAGTTTGTTTTTTCAGCACTTTCATCTCTCATTTTTGTCTAAGACAGACAACTCCCTATGTCTCATTGAATGCTTTTGCATTATAGAACTATTCATTAAAATCTCATACGTAGCCGGGTGTGGTGGCGCACGCCTTTAATCCCAGGGAGGCAGAGGTAGAAGGATTGCTGTGAGTTTGAGGCTACCCTGAGAATACAGAGTGAATTCCAGGTCAGCTTGGGCTACACTGAGGCCCTACCTTAAAACAAACAAAAAAATAAAAATCTCATCCATATCTTTTCTGCCTATATTTTATTTTATTTTTTAAACATTTTATTGACAACTTCCAGAAATATAAATAATGCATTAGGATCATAGCTCCCTCCAACTACCTTCCCTTTTCCCCTTCCTAGCCCCCCTCATTGAATCCCTTCTTTCCAACTAGTTTCTCTTCTATTTTCTCATCATTTTTTCCCCTCCTGTTATGTAGGTCTTCTGTAGGTAGCATTGGCCACTTTGAGGTCATGAATAACAAGACCATTTTGTGTCTGGAAGACAGTAGTATAAGCAATCTTTCCTTCCTTTAACTGTTACATTCTTTCTGCCACCTCTTCTTCAATGGCTCCTAGCCTTGGAGGGTGTGATAGGATGTCTCATTTACTTCTGACCACTCCACTGTCACTTCTCAGCACTCTGGTGAGTTTTGAGTCACCCCAGTGGTCACTGCCATCTGAAAAGAGAATTTTTGCTAATTAAAAGTGAGAGTATCATTAATATATGAGCATAAACATAAGTGTTTATTTAATTTTGTGGGCATAATATATCCATTTAGCTAGACAACAGTTATAGTTTCCCCCTTAGGGCTTGTGATTTTTCCATAGGCTTTAAAAAATATTTATTTGGGCTGGAGGGATAGCTTAGCAGTTAAGGTGCTTGACTGCAAAGCCAATGGACCCAGGTTTGATTTCCCAGGACCCATGTAAGCCAGATGTACAAGGTGACAAATCCATCTGGAGTTCTTTTACAGTGGCTGGAGGCACTGGTGTACCCATTCTCTCTCCCTCTCTCTCTCTCTTAACAAACAAACAAACAAACAAACAAATAAATAAACAAATAAAAATTAAACAAGTATTTATTTATTTATTTGCAAGCAGAGCGAGATAGAAGAGAGTGACAGAATGGGTGTGCCAGGGCCTCCAGCTGCTATAAATGAACTCCAGATGTATGCACCACTTTGTTCATCTGGTTTTATGTGAGTCCTGAGGAATTGAACTCCAGTTGTTAGGCTTTGCAGGCAAGTGTCTTAATCACTGAGCCATCTCTCTAGCTTTCCATAGACTTTTGATCAGGTTTTCAGTACCAGGAAGGAATTCTCTCCCATGGAACAAGCCTCAAATGCAATCCGAGAACAGTTGGTTTTCCTTGTAACAGACATATTGTGATTGCTCCACTTGGTACATTTGACTGGGATGGCCAGCCGTAGAGCTTGCAGGGTCCACTGCTGGTTAAGACTGTTGATAATTTTTTTTCCTCGATGAACTGAATAAGACTATCCACCATCCTGAAAGCTACTCAATAGGGAGGAGGCTTCCAGCTCAGCTCCAGCTTGATTTCTCAGTGTCTTACAGACCAAGCATGTGGAGCCTTTAGCAATAGGGTCTTACCATCTAGTTGTGGTGGGCCACTGAGAGCCTTGACAATAGCCTGTAATGTTTTGGGAGCATCAGGAGGCTCTTTGGCCAACAACTCTCTAGAAGATATTCCACCCCTTTAATGCCTATATTTTAAAGCAAAAAGGTATACGTTTTAGAATGTGTGAGCTTAATTAAATTCCTTTAATGTATTTTATGCAGTGTTTGTTTATTTTTGGGGGAGTGGGTATTTCTTAAGCCAAATTTTGTATAGCTGTTTTTATGGTATTGAGAGAGCCAGTTACATATTCTTGTTACATATTCTTTCAATACTTTGCTTCAAAAGGCAGTTTTACAAATACTTTCTCATTTGAAATTAAATAATCTCTAAGAGGATTGTGTTCTTTCATATTTTATGGAATGGGAATCAGGCTCAGAATGGGCCAGTGACTTGATGTGGTCCTGCCGCTGATGTGGGTGGAGGAGGTCTTCCCATCTCAGGTCTGTGCACACTGACTGTACCACATATTAAATAACCTAATTTTGTCCAAAGGGCCTTCTGAATTTTTCTTGGGCAGAACAGTTTGCTATAATGAAGAGAAGCCCTCTTTTCTGTTGAAGGTTCCATACCCATAGTTTGATTATGAATTCTAGGCAATGCTTATTGCCTTGCTGGTCACAATGGGCTGGAGCTGAAATGATGTGGGGGTTTCAGTGACATCTCCTTTGGTGCCCTGAATCTTAAGCTTGGGATATACAGCCTCTTCCTTCCAATGCCTAACTAAGTGTGTGTGTGCAACAGGTGAGGAACATCCATCCACACCCATCACTGATGATGTCACCATATCAGTGGAATTTTAGAGCTACTCATGATCCACAAGGAAGCTTCTCTTTCCCTTACTACTGCTAAACAGCAATAAAAGAATATTAAACTGAACCTCTCAATATAGGATTCAGAACTGGTCATTTTATGGCAAGAGATGGTCTGATAGTATATGACCTGGTTTTGTGCAAGTCCAGTGAGACCTAATAAGAACAAACCAGCTGGAAGATCTGGGCATGGTGGTGCATGCCTTTAATTCCAGCACTCAGGAGGTAGAGGTAGGAGGATCACTGTGAGTTGAGGCTATCCTGGGACTACATAGTGAATTCCAGGTCAGCCTGGGCTAGAGTGAGACCCTAACTCAAAAGAGAGAGAGAGAACACACTCCAGGAAGGCACAGTCCCAAGAAGGGTTTGCACTGCTGAATTTTAGGAACAGAAAGGAGGCCAGAATGGCTAGTGTAGGGTTTGGCAAACCTCCTTTGCAGAGGGCCAGCTGGTAAATATTTTAAGCTTTGTGGGCCACCCAGTCTTGGTCGCAATTGCTCAGCTCTGTTATTTTAATGCGAGGCAAATGTGGACAATTTATAAATGAATGAGCATAGCTGCAACCTTATTTATGGACACTGAAATTTAAATTGCATTTCATTAATTTTCATGTGTCACACAGACTGTTCTTTTGATTTTCCCCCACCATTTAAAAACCATTTTTAAATGTAAAAAACCTTTCTTAGTTCTAGAGCTGTACAAAATCAGGCTGTTGGCTAGATTACATGTGTGGACTACAACATGCTGATCCCTATGCTAAAGCATGGCAAACAGGAAGAAGGTTAGTCCCAAGAATAATTATAGAGAGGTAGATAGATCTTAAAATATGAGGGGGAGGAGAGATAGAGATAGAGATAGAGAGATAGAGACACACAGACAGAAAGAGCTTATAGGCCATTGAAGGGAAGGTGAATTTTATTCTAGTGGCTGAAAATGTTTAAAGAGGTTTAGAAAGGAAAGTGATTTGATATATTTTAATAACACCCTGGTGCATCTGAATGGAACTAGCTGTTGGGAAATAAAATAAGAGTGGAAATACCAGTAAGAACCTGTTCCAGGACATCAAGCAAAGAGGATAGAATACCCAATTGAGAATTAAACCCGCAACCTTCAAGGGAATGACTATCAGAGGGAGGAAAGTGTTTAAACATTCAACAGAGTGCCTGCTATATTCTTTACACTTAGTGAATGCTGGTTCTGTAAGATCTTCTTCCTTTGGTGGTAAATAAAGCTAAGGATATTTGGCTTGGTTCAAATCTTTCAACAGTCTCAGAAAAAGGTTCATTCTATCAAAAATGGATCAGATAATGTTAAGAAAAGTCAGTATCCATATGGTAAAGTTTTGTTAGTGACTCTGTGTCTGGGTATATATTTATATATATAGATGTGTGGGGACATGCACACAGTGACCAATTTTATGTATCAACTTGATAGAGCTAGGAGGTACCCAAATAGCCTTCTGGGTGGTGGTTCTATGGCAGTGTTTCTAGAAGAGTAACATTTCTTTAAAAAAAAAATTTTTTTTTTGCATTTAGAGTTTTAAAATTTTGAACATGGGTTTCATGGTAGCATTTTCATACATGTATGTCATTTTACTTAATGTTCTTTTTCTCCCTTCCCTAAGGACTAGAACTTGAACTGCTAGACTGAGTAAAGATGATCTGCCCTCATTAATGTGAGGGAGCATCATTCAGTATGATGAGGGAGGGCCAGAATAGGACATAATGACAAAGGAAGGAGAAATTCTACTTCTCCATCAAATCTGGGGTGTCCATCTTCTCCTGCCTTTTGATATCTGTGCTCCTGGTGCCTAGGCATTCAGATTTGTACCAGCACTTTCACCATCATATTGCTAGGTTCTCAGGATTTCAGACTTGGACTTATTTCTGCCACCAGCTTGCCTGGATCTCCAGTAGGAAGACTACAGATGGTGGAATTTCTTGGCCTCTAAAATCACTTAAGCCAATGTATATGTATATGTAGCATATATGTATATAAAGTATGAGTGATATACATGTATAGACATATACACACATATCAGGGTATGAACATACTTATATATTCATGTTTTGTTGAGCCATATGAAATAGCTCAAAATTTTCTAGTGATTAAAATGTATTGAGGGCTAGACTCAGTGGTCAAAAGCATCTTCTTGGTTTGATTCATCCACTCCTACATAAAACCTGTCACAAAAAGTAGCATGAATATCTCATATTTGTTTATGGCCACAAAAGACCCTGGCATACACACACACACACACACACACACACACACACACACACACACAGAGAGAGAGAGAGAGAGAGAGAGAGAGAGATTGTGCACATGTGTGCACAAAATATTTGAAAAAATATTGAGATCTCAAGATCACTGGACTTATTTTTGCTATGAAAAACATTTAGTATTTTTTCCTGTTTCATGTTTATTTGTGCAAATAGTAGATAAGGACACCAGCTTCATGTGCACCCTACAGCCTAGGGGGTGTCCTCATATTGGGAGACAAAGTCCTTTCCTGTGGAACCCTCATGAGAGCCTGGACAACTATGGAAGCCCAAGCTGAACTGGGCTCTAGGAATATGGTATCAAGTATATGGGTAAAATGTTAGTACTCAGGTGTTCTGGTTGGATGACCATAATAAGCTAAGCATCTGGACAGAAGACATTTTCTTTGGTTTCCACCAGATCTTTGTTACGGAATAGACACTGGCATGTAATTAAAGTAACTTAGGAGTGAAATGCTGAGTTAACAAATAACTTGAGGCTACTCTTCTATTCATCCTGAATGTGATCATGAACAAGCCCAGCACTATCATTACAGCTGCCTAACTACTAATGAATGCCCTTATGAGGGTCCAAGAATTCATGTCTACTGGCACTCATCTGGTGACCCTAACTATTCCCTTTCATTCTTTAGGATTCTGTTAAAGTGTCACAAGCAAACAGTTTTCAATCTATAGCTTCAGAGGCCAAAGAGCTACTTTCATATCATTTTTAAATGCACATATTTCTTTCATATATTGGTTTCAGATTGGTCCCTCCCATCCCTAGTTTTTAGCTAAAAGAAAACTAGCTTCATTTCTCTACCAATTATCCTGAGTATATGATTCAACAAAATTTATTTGATTTAAAAGCAAACTCTATTTGGACTTTAGGGCCAAATAAGGTTGTCAAATTAGTGCTCTGTGGGGTGAGTTGATGTTTAAAAGTCTGAAAGCTTCCATCAAGGTTTTGAAAGGCTAGATATTAATAATGTATGATATACACTATAAATCTCTTTTTAATTACTCTGCTGTTTACTTTTAAGCTACTATGTAAGAAAGCTCAAATACCACAATGTGCTAGGCCTTTCCATTGGTGGTCTTTGTTATGTTACACTGTTTACTATTTGTAGCCTTAATAGAATTTGTTGCTATATTAGGATAACCAAAACTCAATATTTTATAAAGAAAAGAAGTGTATTTAGCTTTCTGTTCTGGTCATTCCATAGCACAGTGCTAACTGCTGCTCAGTTTGGGGGAGGACCTTCCAGTTATAACTAATATTGCAAAGGGGATCAGTGTGGGAACTTATGTAAGAGGGAAAGACTAGGCAGCAAGATAGAAAGTCAAAAGAATTCAGGCAACAGGCTTGAGTATTTTTTTCTGATGACAACCCACTGTGTTAGGAGTGAACCAGGGTCCCAAAAGAACTACACTGACTCTTTGGAAGATGGCATCCAAGACCACATCACCTTCTACTGGGTCTCACCTCTTAAAGGTTCAACTACTGCCACACTGGGGACCAACCTCCCTGCACATAAATCTTTGGGGGACACACTCAAGCCATATCCAGACTACACTGACTGTTTAGCTTTGTGCTTGACTGATGAGTGCCATGGTAATATAACATGGTAATATAACATAGATATCTCCTTGTAAACAATTGTTCAGGTCTGTGCTCAGGGTGTGGGCTTCCAAGGTGTGCTGAGCATAGCAGTCATCCCAAAGGATACTCTGTGGACTGGAACTAACAGTTCTATAAGGCAGTCATATTGGCCCTTAAAGGTGACGAAGAGCTCTTTAGTACAAAGCATAATAATACCTTTAGAGTAGAGCCAGACTCAGGCTGGTCCGAAGGGAATACCCAGAATAGCCCTCAGCCCCTGTAGTTTTACACACTAGGAAGCACTGATCTTTTAGATGGCAGAGATATACACAGAAGACAAGTTGCCCCTTTTCACAGGGAAAGTATGGATCTTATAAGAAAATAAAATGACTGTTTAAAAATTAACCACAGAGGATTTTTGGGTGACTTGGGTTTAATGCCTGCATCCAGAAGGCCCCTGGAATGATAAAAGCAGTAGGTAGTCAGGAAATATCTATTTATAATTAATTACCTAAGTTCATAACACACACACACACACACACACACGGAAAGAGAGTGACTGAGTCTACCTAACAAATAAGATGGAAATCAGATATTAAAATGATTTTGGGTTTTCTCTTTAATTTTCTTTGCATTTCTGCATTTTCACTGTTTTAAAATTATATATTTTTCTCAACACATAGGTTTATTTATGTTTTTAAATTTAAACTTCTGTTGTATTTGCATAAGAGATCATCATGTGAATATTTCTTTGCATCTTTTAAAAATAATTTATTTATTTGAGAGAGAGAGAGGCTAGATGGGTACACTAGGGCCTCTTGTTACTGCAAACAAACTCTGGATGCATACACCACTTTATGCATAGAGTTTTACGTGGGTACTGGGGAATCAAACCTAGGCTGTCAGGCTTTTTAAGCAAGCATCTTTGGAATCAGGGTCTACATAGCCTGAGCTGGACTTGAACTTGTGTTCCTCTTGCTCAGACCACCCAGCATGATTCTTTAGAATACAGCCTAAAATGTGACATCCCTTCCAGATCAACAAGTCTCTTTTTTAAAGCAATTTATTTATTTGAGAGAGAGAGAGAGGCAGATGGAGAGAAAGAATGGGTACACCAGCGCCTCTAGCCACTGCAAACGAATTACAGATGCATGTGCCACCTGTGTATCTGGCTTATGTGGGTACTAGGAATTAAACCTGGGTCCTTAGGCTTTGCAGGCAAGATCCTTAACTACTAAGCTATCTCTCCAGCCCAACAAGTCTCTTTTGTTGGTACATAACATTCCACAGAATGGATCAGCCATAGTCAGTCCATTCAGTGATAGACCTTCAAGATTTTTAAAGTCATTTTACTACTACAAATAACTGTGAAGTAGCTGGAAGTTTGCTCCTATACATGTTCCTGCTTATATGTTACACATTCCTTTGAGAGGGAATATTTAAACTTTCTTCTCTGCTTCCCTGACAATGATATGGAATTGAAGTATGACTAACAGTTGATATTAATGGTTTTAATATTCTTCCTGTTTTATTACACAGTTTCTTTCCCCCCCACCAATGACATTTTATTTAGAACTTCAACATGCCTGGCAGAAAAAAGTGGATCTCCTTTGGATTCAGGAGGTGGAGGCAGGTGGATCAGAAGTTGGAGGCAAGCCTTGGTTACATAGCAAATTTGAGCCCAGTCTGGGTTACATGAGATCCTGTAAAAAACAAACAACCAAGCCGGGCGTGGTGGCACACGCCTTTAATCCCAGCACTCGGGAGGCAGAGGTAGGAGGATCGCTGAGAGTTCGAGGCCACCCTGAGAATACATAGTTAATTCCAGGTCAGCCTGGACCAGAGTGAGACCCTACCTTGCAAAACCAAAAAAAAAAAAAAAAAAAAAAAAAAAAAAAAAAACAAACAGAAAAAAGAAGAAGATCCATAGTTTGAAGTTGAAAAAAGATGTGACAAACTGTTTAATACTTATGTTCGTTTTTTTTGTGTGTGTGTGTGTGTGTGTGTGTGTGTGAGAGAGAGAGAGAGAGTACATGTGTATGTGTGTTTTGAACTTTTGTGTATGTGCTTTTGTATATGTGGGCATGTGCATGTGAATATGCTTGCAAGTGAGTGTGGAGGACAGAGGTTAATGTCGGGTGTCTTCCTCAATTGCCCCTCACCTTATCCTTTGAGGCAGGGTCTCTCCTATTATACCTATAGCCCACCATTTTTGCTAACAAGCCCTAAGGATCCTCCTGCCTCTGCCTCCTCAGTGCTGGGATTATAGGTATATATCATCACAGATACCATTTCATATGAGTGTTGGGGATTCAAATCAGGCCCTCATGCTTGAACAGCAAGTGCTTTATCCACAGAGCCATTTCCCCAGCCCAATCAATACTTGCTTTCAAATTACAAAATATTCAAGTTGAATCATGAAGTTTCATTTATACTAATTGGCCAAGAAATATTCAATTTTTCAGAAGGTATCACATAATAAATTTCTCATGGACAAAATTAAAAAATTTAGAAATTGAAAAGTGGGGGGCTGGAGAGATTGCTCAGTGGTTAACGACGCATGCGTGAAAAGCCTGGTGGCCCAGGTTCAATTCTTCAGTACCCATGTAGAGCCAAATGCAATAAGTGGCACATGCATCTGTTTGTTTGCAGTGACAGAAGCCCTGGCAAGCCCATACTCACTTTCTCAATCTGCTCCTCTCCCTCTGTTTTTCTTAAAGAAATGAATAAAATAATTTATTTATTTATTTTTTTGAGGTAGGGTCTCACTCCAGCCTAAGCTGATCTGGAATTCACATGTAGTCTCAGGGTGGTCTTGAACTCATAGTGATCCTCTTACCTCTGCCTCCCGAGTGCTGGGACTGAAGGTGTATGCCACCATACCCAACTAATAAATTATTTTCCAAAAGTGAAAAACATTGAAACTCTACAATTTTTGAATGATTATTTTTATGATGATATAATCTCTGATAATCATCATTTTCCATCCAAATACATTGAGGAAAATAATGCATACCTGAAATCCTCAGTTGGCTACATATTATTTTTCTTTTCTTTTTAAAAAGTTGTTTTGGGTATGTCTGTGTGTGTGCCAAAATACATTAACTAATTTAACTTCATTTATTTGTACAGGTAGAAAATCAGAAAACTAAATGGAAACAAATATTTTGACTTAGTGATTAAAAAATAGAATTAAAAAAACTGAATAGGAAAACAGTTTTTTTCTCAGCAAATTCATCACATCATGGCCTGAGAAACAATGGACAATTGCAAATTCCTCAAAAAGATCAACAAATGACTTTGTTGATGTTTAGCAGACAGCATGGTTATTGTAAAACTCACAAGTGGATACTGTGTAAAACCCTTCAAAATCTCCTCACTGCCCATAGTATAAACCCTAACTTCTGATTCAGCCTCTGCCCATCTGCCTGCCACATCCCATGGTCCTCTTACCCTCACACTCAATCTAAGTCCACACATATTTTCTGTCAGTTCTCAGAATATGCCAGACCCTTGCTTCTTGTTGCCTCTGTTCCCACTCTTTGCCCCTGCTCAGGTACTTCACTCACAATTGGTACTTGTTATGAGTTAAATTGTGTTGCCCTCCCCTAAATCCATATGCTGAAGTCCCAACCTTTGATATTTAGAATGTGACCTTATTTGGAAAGATGGTCATTGCAAATGTAATTAGTTAAGATGACATCATACTGAAGTGGAGTGGGCTCCTAATCCAAGATAACCAATATAGTATGTCTTCATAAAAAGATGGAAAATTTGGATATACTTATGCACACACACACACACACACACACACACACACACACGAGGAGAATTCCCTGTTAATGTCAAAGTAAAAGATCAGGATGATGTATTTACAAGTCAGAGAACATTGGAGACTGCTGGCAAACCAGAAGCCATGAGGCTTAGAAGCAATTCCCCTGTACAGCCATCAGAAAGAACCAACCCTGGGACCTTGGTCTCTGGCTTCTAGCTTCCATGACTGTGAGATAATACATTTCTGTGATTTAAGATATTCATTTTGTGGTACTGTTGTGGGTTTTGAGAGTGACAGAGCCTTTCTCAGCTCTGGATGAGTTTAGCTTAAGAGTTAGACAGTCAGTTACTCCCTGGTCACAAAAACTCTCTAAGCCAGTGACTCTTGAGTTTGTTGTCTTGTGACTTGAGAAGAATGACAGAGCAGATATGGCAGAAAGGCAAGTTAAGCAAGAGTTTATTAGAGAAGAAAGTGAAAGTAAAGCAGAAAGCTCTGGCGCTGGGAAGGGTCCTAAGCAGGTAGCTGGATAGTGACTTGCATGGGGTTTTTCTACCCTCAGGGATATAAATTGTCGAGTCAGGGTAGATTGGATTGGTTACTTTGAATGTGTGTGGGGCTCTAACTAGCTGATGAGTTAGACAAGGGATTGATTACTTTTTATGTGCTGACTTCTGACAGTCAGCAGGAAAGTGACCCAACAACTGATCTCTTGGTGAGTCAGCATGAGTTAGGGCTTTTGACTTTTTGGTGAAGCAGGACGCTTTTGATTTAGTTTCTGACTTTGTTCTCTGGACTTATCATTAGGAATACACAACTCACTATAAAATCTCTGTGTTTGTTACTCTGTCAGGACAAATGTCTATTTGTTTATTCTTTGGGGCCTATAGCCCTGATGAGCTGCCTGTAAAATAGGGGCTACTTTACTCCTAATCCCTTGTTATCAGTACTTTGTTATTGTTATAGAAAACTGTTATGGAAACTTCTCTTCCTCAAATGTTGGCTTTCCTTGGAGAAACTTCCTTCACCCATGAGATGTACATACTTCATGCAGAATGCTAGGTTTGCTTATTTGTCTGTTCCCCTCAACCTCACTAGAGCCTAGACTACAATAACATAGAGACATCTGGTCTTTTTCTGCTGCCTTCCCAGCATCCCTAAGGGTGTCATGCTGCATTGTCATGGTGCTCATTCATGTAGTGGAAAAGGATGCCCAGAGCTGCAGCAAAGGGGAAGAAGGAGCCCCAAGAACTGTGTATGAATCATCACACACACTGGGTTCAGTAGAGATACTTTAAGGAAGTGAATTTTGGGGGCATGAATGTGTGTGGGCACACATGCATCTGTGCATGCATGTGTATGGCAGGCTAGAAGTTAATGTTAGGTGTCTTCCTCAATAGCTCGCCACCTTATTTATTGAGACAGGGTCTCTCACTGTACCCAGAACTTACTGATTTGGCTAGTCTAGCTAGCCAGCTTGCCTTGGACATCTTCCTGTTTCTGCCTCCCAAGCAATGAGATTACAGGCATGCATCTTCACTTCCACATTTATGTAGGTTCTGGGGATCCAAACTCAGGTCCTCATGCTTATGCAGCAAGAGCCTTACCAACTGAATCATCTCTCTAGCCCTGAAGTGAGAGCACTTAAAAATGTTGTCAATCTTTTGTTTTACACCAGTCTAGTCTTTTTTTAAGAAAATATTTTATTATTTATTTATTTGAGAGAGAGAGAGAGAGAGAGGGAGGGAGGGAGAGAGGAAGAGGAAGAGGCAAATAGAGAGTGAGCATGCCAGGGCCTCCAGCCACTGCAAACAAACTCCAGACACATGTGCCCCTTTGTGCATTTGGCTTAGTGGGTCCTACGAAATAGAACCAGGGACCTTAGGCTTTGCAGGCAAATGCCTTCACCACTAAGCCATTTCCTCAGCCCCACTCTAGTCTTTTTGATTATCAAACTCCCAAACACACATTCAGAATGCTATGAAGTTTGTGGAGGAAGAGAACAAACTGAGAACATGGTTCACCTGCTATGGTTGAGGAAATTATGGACATACAGTGGAAGTTTTGGCAAAACCTTCTTCAAAGGTTCCGATGACTAGTGGGTGGAGTGGTTTGCTGAAACTAGGCTACAAACTTAAAGTTTATATCTTTAAATCCTCAAACTATCATAATTCTTTCAAAGAATTTCAAGCTAAAACTACATACACATTTTCCAATTATATCTAAAGGTGAAAGCAATATTGTTATGGGATTGGAGCTCTAGAAGAGATTGGATCTCCATAGTAATGAGGAAGAGAGAATAGGCTCTGGTGAGCTTGGAATTCCCAAGCCAGTGACTCTCAAGCCTCAGGTTTTTGCCCATATTTAGCAAAAAATTGTAAAACATGGATACTATGTTATGAGAGATTTATTTTAAGAGAGAATGGAAACAGAAGAGAATTAAAAGACAAAGTTCCCAAAACAAGAGGAATTTCCTTCTTCCTCCCAGTAGGGTTGGGAGTAGAGAGTGGGAGTGAGGGGAGTGGAGAGGTGCTCTCACATGTACAAGCTTGGCTCAAGTCCATTTACATGAATTAAGCATCCAATCAAGATGTCTCATTGTTTAAAAGTATATGAAGAACCTTGATTGGTTTTGGGGCAGGATGGCTGACTCAAGAAGGGCCTGCCTATGGATGCTTAGGCCTGTGAAAAGTTCAAGAAGAATCAGGAGGAACCGGGAAGCTGCTGCTGGTTTGTCATCTAGGATGAGACTGAATCAGACTAGACCCACCTCGGCAGACAGAGCAGAGTTTCCTTTAGGCCCATGTCTCTGATCTACTACCAGTAAAAAAGTTATCTTGTTCCTAATCTGTATTACTTTGTTGTTTGATGCTGTAGAGAAAATAAATATTTCATAGTCAGTTGAAAAAATATTCAATGCATAATATTTTCAAGGTTGCAAGCCTTTCCTTTGGACAAGAAAAGTTCTTTCTCAGAAAATAATAAAATTATATATATATATTGCAACAAAACAAGCTTAATTTCAGTTTCTAGTAAAATGGAAGCAATGGTCAACCATGCTGAAGATTTTTTAAAATTTTATTTGTTTGTTTATTTATTTATTTATTTATTTGAGAGAGAGAGAATTGGCATGCCAGGATTTCAGCCACTGCAATAGAACTCCAGATGCTTGTGCCACCTGGTGGGCATGTGTGACCTTGTGCTTGCCTCACCTTTGTGATATGGCTTACCTGGGATCTGGAGAGTCAAACATGGGTCCTTAGGCTTTGCAGGCCAGGTGCCTTAACCGCTAAGCCATCTCTCCAGCCCATACTGCAGATTTTTTCCAACTTGTTGCCAGTGATCCTTGAACTTGATTAGCAGCTTTTACAACTTCATCACAGTTCTTCCTCAACTAGCCTTTAACTTAGCTCTATTTTATTGACTTTGCACTTCATCATAATGTTCTTTGCAGTGCATGACTTTTGGCTATGGCTTTGTATTGGCCACCTGCTCTGGCAAGTTGTGGAATCCTCATTTTCCACACTGTTGTAGATCCCTAAATTATAGCACCATGCAGGAGAGCCTTAGTGGCCAGCACAGAAGTGCTACTGGTGATAGTGCAGACAAAATGGGAGCACCAGCTGACAGACTGAAGGCTGTGATTATAGCTAGTGGCAATGTTCCTACCCTACTGGGATGCTAGGATGGAAATTAGCATGTCAATTGACCAGACTACTGTAAGAAAATAAGACAGCAGTTTTCATTCCTTTGCTTCACTGCTGTCAACCCAGTGCTGAGGAGCTTTCCTGGTAACTCAGCAAAGGTTTGCTACTTGAGTGATTATTTTATTACTACCTCTTTTATTAGAAAAATAAGGGGCTGAAGAGATGTTTCAGTGGGCTTGCTGCACAAGCACAAAGACCTGAGTTTAGATCCCTAGCTCCCAAGTAAAGCTGGATATGGCAGTGTGTGTCTGTAACCTCAGCTGGGTAGATGGAGATAAGAGGATCCCTGAAGCTTATTGGCTCGGTAGTCTAGCTGAATTGGTGAAACTTTGGTTCATTGAGAAACCTGACTCAGAAAATAAGGTAGAGAATGATTGAGGAAGATACCTGATATTGACCTCTGTTCTCCACATGCATGTTCACATATATGATTACACACACACACTCATACATACACACCCAAAAGAGAGAAATAAATTAAAAGTCCATTTTCAAAGTAGTTCACTTTGTATATTCTTAGTGAAGATATACTCATGGAATGATCCATCAGTACCCTGTAATCAATCATTGTTCTTAATCCACTCCTGAAAAGAATAAAATCAATCCAAATGCATCCACAAAGACCCCTCAGGATGTTCCATTTCACAGGTGCAATGTACCATGCTACACCCATAGGAGTATTCTAGTTCTAGTGTGCAAGATATCTCAAACAGTAGTTTTTATATTAGGCTAAGATGATTGGTCCAACATCATTGTGTGGCAAATGAAATTTTTTCCACAAGCTACCAAAAAGAGTTGTATTTTTCTATATTGATCTATTTCTCACAGAGATTTATGACTATATACATTTCATCAAAACACCATGAAGCACTTCTTGACTATGTATATCAGTTCCATGTGCATATTCTGGGTCATATTTATGTCTTTGGTCTGTAGTGACATTTCATCAAGGGCATCAGAACAGAGTGAAATTCATCCTATGTTTTATGAGTTTAGGAGCCTGGAAAATTGAAATCCCATGCCTCAAGGGACTCCAGGGGCTCAGACAAGGAGGGAGTCTATGATGCCTCCCAGTTTTGTGGATAGTCAATGAAGTGACAAGTATGAGTTTGTGGGGAAATCTGTTATGAGTTTAGTTTTAGATATGTACATTTTTTGGATTTGATGAATATCTAAGGAGTAATATGTCTGGAGCTCAGTGGTAGATTTTGAGGTTATTACCAAATACAGATGCTTTTCAACTCACAGTGGGCCAGACCCTCATAAACCCCATGGTAAATTGAAAAACACTGCATACTGAAAAGACATTTGTTATACATAACGTATGGAGGATTACAGTTTAGCAACCAGTACCCTGCAGGGTGTGAATTGTTTCACCTCGTGATCTTGTGGCTGACTGGGAGCTGTGACTCCCAGCCATTACCCAGCCAGGCAATACAGAATTGTATAACATATTGCTAGTGCAGTGAAAGACCAAAATTTGAAATCTGAAGTACAATTTTTACTGAATGTGTATTGCTTATGCACTGTGGTATAATTTGGAGATTGTAAGCAAAGTGATTGTAAGTTTTGAGGGCCATCTGTAGTGATATTTGAGGCTTTGGGTGTGGAAGAGAGCATCCAAAGAGAGAAAGCATGTAAAATGAGAAAATGAGATGGCTGAAGATAGAATGCTTGGAAACACCACAATTTAGGGGCTGGAAGCATAAAAGGATCCACCCAAGAAATGGAAGAGGACAGAAGGATATCACATAAGCACCGAGGAATGGGAAACACAATCAGCATTATTAAATGATGTTGAGAAACTGAGGATTGGAAATACATATAAATATCAATATTAAAAATTTCTGATTGGTAAGGTTCCAGGTGGCTTATATTATGTGTATGTAGGAGACTGGACACTAGGCCTTTCTCATGCTACAGAAGCTGTCTATTGCTGAGTTACACCCTCCAGCCCTCTCCCCACTTTTTAAAAAAATATATATTTTAATTTATATTATTCTGATTTTACATTCATAGTATTGGTTCCATTGTCCTCCTCCCTGTCCTCCCTCTTTCAAAGGGACCCTCGTCAATGGGGAATGTGGGTCATGCATTGTGAGGTTAGTCAAGAGTTCTGGGGGGTAGGCCCCAGTCTCTGTGCATAATGCCCCAACTTATGACTCTAACAATCTTTCCGCCCCCTCTTCTGCAAGTTTTCCTGAGCCACATTGGGGTCATTTTAGTTCTGCTTCAGTGATGAGGTTTTGGAGCCTCTGTGTCACTGGATATCTGGCTTAGTTGGAGTTGGATGTTCTCTGTGTTTATCTCCTTCAGCCTTTTTCTGGTGTCATAATCGCCATGCAAGCTGTATTCTTGCCCTTCCCCTGCAATACTCTAAGGTTTAAGCTGGGGCCCTGGTGAGGTGTGGTTAGCTGATCCTCCCTTCAGGTTCGCTATCCATCTGAAAAAAGATAAGCAAATTCTCCATCAGAGAGAGAAGTTAGTATTAGATAGAAGGGATGACCATATATGTTTTGGAAGGAATTTTATATGCGTTGGCTCTCTTCTAGCCCACATTTGATGGTATCTTGATCTTGGAGACTGAGCTCATTTTTTGTACCTGGTTTTGACTTATTTCCCAGTTCCAGCAATGAGTTCCATTTTACTGAAGTGGATCTATTAGCTAAATCAAGAGCAGTTGGTTACCCACCATGGCTGTTTGCCACTACTGCTCTTGTATGAGCATTACGTCAAGTTGTTTCCTGCTGGGTATCTTAGACTGCAAGTTGTTTGGATAGACTTCGGCCATTTTCCCCCAGTTGCTCGTGTAGCACCCTCTGGTACTAGACTAGCTAACTGTCTGGGGACTGACCCTCTTCCAGATTCTGGCCAGCTCTGTGTTTGGTCTCACACACGTATGCTGTCTTCAACAGTAGGGTCTTGCCATTAACCTTTGGTGGGTCACCAAGAACTCTGACAGAAGTCTGTCTTTTGGGGGAAACCTTGTAGGTGTTTCAGATCAACAGCTCATTACGGAAGTTCACCCCGTGCTGGCACTGGGAGTTATAAGTCTGCACCTAGGAAGGTGAGGGAGGAAAAAGATAGATAATATAAAAGAAGAAGTGAGTATAGAGTGGAGAGGGAGAGAGAACGAGAGAGAGAGAGAGAGAAAAGAGAGAGAAGCAGGACAAGATTAAGGTTGGCCTTCATGATGCTCTCTCCAGGTTCCTATGGTTCGGGTGTTCCCTCTGCGGGCCTGCTGAAGGATCAATGTTTTAACCTGTTGTTCAGAATAAAGGGTTTTATAGTATCTTTTCCTTTTGGGTCCCAATTTGTATCCCCCCCTTGTTCTCCCTCCCACCCTCTCATGCCCTTCCACCCTTACCCTCCCTCCCTCCCACCCTCCCTTTTGTCTGGGCCTCAGAGTGTTTATTAGGTTTGGCCGCATGTCACCCTCTCCCCACGTTTTTGAAGTAAAAGTCTTACTATGGAACTTGAGTCTCCGGGAAGCTTTAAAAACGTAGATTAGGAAAACTGATCTTAGGGTCCACTACTCAGGGCTGACTTGTCTTTCATTTTGTAATTTTGGTGTGTTTAGGTTGCAAAGATGTAATGGGAGGCTGCAAGAAGATTTTCTAATATGTAAAAACCATTTCCATATAACTTGATAAGAATGCATTATCAACAGACATAAATTTTTAATGGTTTTATATTAAAATGTTTGAACAAAAACTAAAAAGAAAAAAGTCTCACCCCGGCTGCCTCAAATTCAAGATCCTCCTGCCTCAGCCTTTCAAGTGCAGGTGTTATAGGCATGCACCACTATAACTAACAAGGTGGTTGTTCTCTTCTTCCTCATCCTCTGCTGCTGCTTCTCTTCTTCCTCCTCCTCCTCCTTATTCTATGACTATGACTACTACTACCACTTCTTCTCCTTCTTTTCTTCATCTTCTTTTGTTTTTAGTGAGTTAGGGAGGTATGGGCTCACTCTAGCCCAGGCTGACCTGGAATTCACTATGTAGTCTCAGTCTGGCATTGAACTCATGGTGATCTTCCTACCCCTGTCTCCCATGTGCTGGGATTAAAGGCGTGCACCACCATGCCTGGCTCTTCTTTTAGCTGTTCTACATTTGAGTTCTATTCAGTAACTATTAGATATGTTTGTATTAAAAGATTATTAAACTATATTAAAATATAAAACAAGTGCTGTGATAAAGTCTTTGTATGTGTGTGCGTGTGTGCACATGCACATGCAAATTTGTATGTATAAAGTGGAAACCAGAAGACAACCTCAGATGTTGTTCTTTAGGAACCATCTACTATTTTTCAGATAGTATCTCTCACTGGCTTGGAGCTATAGGAATCTGTCTCTGCCTTCCCAGTGCTGATGTCATCACATCTGGCTTCCTTTAAAAAATATTTTATTTATTATTTATTTGAGAGAGAGAGAGAGGCACATAGAGAATGGGCATGCCAGGGCCTCCAGCTGCTGCAAAAGAACTCCAGATGCATGCAACTACCTTGTGCATCTGGCTTATGTGGGTACTGGGGAATTGAGCCTAGGTCCTTAGGCTTCACAGGCAAGTACCTTAACTGCTAAGTCATTTCTCCAGCCCACATCTGGCTTCTTTTATGAGGGTTCTGGGGGACTGAACTCAGGTTCTCATGCTGACCTGGAACTCACTATGTAGTTTCAGGGTGGCCTTGAACTCTTGATCCTCCTACCTCTGCCTCCCGAGTGCTGGGATTAAAGGCGTGCACCACCACACCCAGCTAGAGGGCATGTTTTGAAGGGGGTAAGAGAGAGAGAAAGAAGGAAAGAAAGAAAAGAAAAGAAAAGAAAAGAAAGAAAGAAAGAAAGAAAGAAAGAAAGAAAGAAAGAAAGAAAAACTGGAATTGTGTTTAAGTGAAGGTAATTTTCTGCTTAACTTGGATGGTAATGTGTTAACTAGCCAGGAAGAGCCCAAGGAAGGTGACAGGAAGCATGGTTCCCAGGAGCATCAGTAACTGAAGACAGTGCTCTAAGGATGGTCCACAGCCAGAGATTCTGGGACATAGCATCAACAGGCTGATGAGATATGACTGATTAGATATATATTGGTACACTTGGATATATGTTGCAGAAAGGCAGCTATCAAGAACAACTGAAATAGAATAGTGTGACAAAGACCTCAGGGCAGTGCCTTTTTCCTGAAACAATGAGGCAGGACTGCATTTAGGCAGACAGGTCTAGTTCCTGATGGATCTTCATAGTGAAGGAAAAGGCAAGGGGAGGCCAAGAATCACAATCACATCAGTCGGAAGCTTTTGGTATCCAGCAGGTGAGTGTCAAAAACCAACTTTTATGCATGCAGTAGGACATGAGGATGCAGAGTAGAAATTTGTGGGCATGGCCTTGTCTTGCTTCCTGGAATTTGCAAACTGAGGCAGCTACCTGTCACAGACATCAGAAAGCCAGCATCAGCTGGTCTCATTAGACCTTATCACTTCTTTCATTCCTCAGGCCTAGACACATAAGATGCTGAAGTGAGATTGGAATCCCCTGTGTCAATGAGCAAGAAGTTGAGAAAGACACCTTGCATTTTCCAATTTCTCTACTCATCTTCTGAGTTCCAGGGGAAAGCCAACTGTTTTGGCAGATTAAACAAAACAACAAGCAAAAAATGCTCTGCATGGTGGCACATGCCTATCATCTAGGACTTAAGAGGCTGAGGCAGCAAATCACTGGTTTGAGAGTTCCAGCCACCCTGGGCTAAATAAAGGGATTCTGAGTAAAAAAAAAAAAAAAAAAAAAAAAAACAACCAAAACCACAGACCAAATAACAATTTCTGGGTTTTATAATATTTATGGACTGGAGAGAAGGTTTAGCAATTGAATCCTAAGGACCCAGGTCCAATTCTGCAGTGCCCACATAAGCCAGATGCACTAGGTGGTGCACGTGTCTGGAGTTTGTTTGCAGTGGCTGGGGGCCCTGGTGTACCTATTCTCTATCTCTCTGCCTCTTTCTCTCAAATAAATAAATAAAATATTAAAAAATTTATTTATTTAAGAGAGAGAGATACAGCAGGAGGGAGAGAATATGTGTGTATAGGCATGCCATGGCCGGTTGCCACTCTGCTGTAAATGAACTCCAGACATATGCACCTCCTCTGTCTATGTGTGGGTACTGGGGAATTGAAACAGGCTGCAGGCTTTGCAAGCAAGCACACTAACAGCTGAGCCATCTCCCTAGTCTAATTGTTGAGTTTTAAACACTGGTGTTTTAGTGGATGAGGAGTGATCAATATCTTGTAGTTTGTACATATTAATAAATTAAATATGACAGCAAGTTTCATATAGTGTTAGTATAGTAGGAATAAAGAACAGTGTGTGCATATGGGGGATTTATTTGGAGATCACAACCATGATACAGTCCTAAATCTCACCTGTTTCCACAGATGCACATCTGGATATTTAATGAAAGTTTAAATTTATTTGAGAGAGAAAGAAGTAGAGAGATAGTTGAAGAGCCACTGCAAACAAATTCCAGACACATGCACCACCTTGTGCATCTGGCTTACATGGGTCCTGAGGAATCGAACATGGGTCCTTTGACTTTGCAGGCAAGTGCCCCAACCACTAAGCAATCTCTCCAGCTCTTGGACATTTTTCCTAGTCAAAATTCAATACTTCCGTGACAAAGAGGAGGTGGAGTTATTTTTCAGGAAAATTTCACACATGCATATCTATGATCTCCAAGGATGAGACTTTTTTCTCATGGCTTGAGAGCGTCAGTTGAAGGCTGCTGAATTGGGGAAGAAACAGTATAACTGAACGTGAATCTATTCTTTTAAAACAGGTGATCAACAAGGTGTTGGTCCAAAATAAATTGTCCTAGTTAGAACTATTAGGTGACAGTTGCTGCACCTGTCATAGGTGCTGTGTCCGTTTTCTTGAATTAAAAAAAAAAAACTTTATTGTACAGCATACAAGACAGAGGCCAAGGATGCACACAGCTAGTAAGTCAAATTTGGAGGTCAAATATGGCCGGAAGTCACAGCATAACATCTCCCTGCAGGACCAGCAATATCAAGACATGTTAAGTACAAACAACTCACTCCCCTACCCATCTCATCTTGCAGGAATGGGACATGTGTGGTAGGGGTGATAACTAGGCTTGGGGTATGCAGTTGTGACTTTAGGAGAAGGCCTTATCTTCTTAGTTCCCAAACAGAGCGCCACCTGGCCCCCTCAAGCCACTGATAAAAGTTCCAACAACAAAAGGACACAAGTAATGTTTTCTCAGCTGGCAGTTACTTTCATTTGAAAAGGCACTGCTCCAAAAAGAATTTGTGTATTCACTCAACACAGCAGTTACAAACAATTTTACCCAGGGCATGTGAAAGGACCCTTTGCTACCAGGCATCTCCCGCCTACCCACACCTTCGGATAATCCTTGAGACTCGGAGTCAGGTACCTCTCTTTTCTTCCCTACCGTCTCTAGCTTCGGGCTAGAACCCAGACCAGCTCTCGCTCGCCACCAAGGAGTCTTCACTATAGCCAGCGAGCAAGCGGCAGACGTGAGCGCCCCCCTGAGCGTCGGGGCGGTGGACGTGAGCGCCCCTCTGGGCGAGCAACCACAGTCTCACGCGCTGCCGCTTGTTGCTCCCGCAGCCGCGAGGTGGGGAAGTGAAAATGAAATTGACTTTTCCGAGAAATGATGAAAGCGGCGCTACAGGCCAATGAACGGCGGCGGTGAACTTCCGCACCTCGCGCCTGGCCGCTCGCGCCCTCCCTCTGCCTCCACCTCCCGGTTGCACAAGCTTGAAACAAACACTGGGGAGGAAGGGCGGAGGGAGGCGGACGGGCGGAGGGGAAGGCGAGGGAGGGAGCGAGGCCCGGAGGAGGGCGGGGGGTGGGGGGATTTCCAGCCTCGGCTCTTCGCAGTTTCCTCTCCTTGTTTTGCTTTCGGTCTGGACTGTTCTCAGGCAAACCGGGGAATAACTTTTAGTTTTGCTCCTGCGATCATTCAACTGACGGGCTTTTATTTCCATTTCACACACCCTAGCAACACTTACACCTTGCGGAATTGTATTGGTAGCGTGAAAAAGCACATTGAGAGGTAAACATTTTTTCAAATAATAGTTGTGACTGTGCGTGTGTTTCTCTCGAGGGCATGTTTATGGGGATTGGAGATCTGTATGTTTGTGCGTCCTGCTGCTTTGACACGATGTTTTGCAGACGGAAAAATGCCAGGGTTCATAAATATTAATACCGATTTTTGGAGAAACACGTCGGCGCTATCATGGATCATCTGATTTTAGGGGAGGCAGATTCAGCTGTTGTTGCTGTTGCTACTGGGGCTGCTGAGTGAGGCTGCAAGGAGGAGGAGGAGGAGGAGGAGGAGGTAGAGGGAGGAGGAGGAGGTTAGTAGAGGTTTAATTTCACTTTTGGATTTGCAGATGCCGAGAGGTGGCTCCATGGACACAGACCTGCTGTGTGATTAGGCGCCCCAGGTGTTGTGTGTGTGGGTGTAGGACCGCTGGAGTCAGGCCTCATTTAAAACAAAATTCTGTGTGTGTTTACAGCTACTGTCGCCACTAGATCAGGAGGAAGGGGACTGGGTCCTTCTCGGTGCCCGGCGGTGGCCCTTCTCTCCCGGTAGTCTCCAGTGTAAATAGGCAGGCACCCGTGGTTCCCAGCTGCCCGCGCCCCGGCAGAGAGGGACGCCTCCCCGTGTGGCGAGAGTAAACTTGATGGGGCGTCCCGAGGTGGTCCCGGGGTGCGCGGGGCTCTGGGCAGGGTCTCGGGCGTCGGGTGTCTGCGGCCGCAGTCGGCGGGCGGGCGGGCTCCGAGCGGGGCTGGGCGCGGGCCCGGCCGACGCGCCCAGCTTCCTGGGGCCGCGTCCTCGCCGCCGGCCAGCGCCTCGCCAGGCCCTGAGGCTTTGTCACTGCACTTGTCCCCGCGCGCAAGGGGCTCGGGAGGCGCGTCCCGGGAGGAAGCCGCGTCGAGGGGGTCATCCGCCCCGGGCGCGGCCTAGCACTGGGCACCTCCCGGTCCCCGCCGGCGGCGCTCCCAGGCCGGCCTGGCGAGCTGGGCCTGACCCGCCTCGGCTTCGGCGCGGTGGGGGTGGGGAGCCTCGGGGGCCGGCGTCCCCTCGGGGTCCGGGCGCTGGCGACTGCGCCGAGGGGACGTCAGTGCCCGCCCCGTGCCCTCCGACCCGCCGGCTGACATTCACCCGCCCGCTGGCCGAACATGGTTGGTGCACAGCCGCGGCGGCCGCCACTTCCTTTCCGCCTCGCCGGCGGGGCTCGCCCACCGAGCGATGCCGGCCGCGGCCAATCGCGGCGCCCGCGGGATCCGGGCTGCCCGGCCTGGGGACCGGCGCCCCCGAGCGGCCCGGGAAGCCTCTCCAAGTGCCGAGGGGTCGGGCGTCACTCGCCAGCTCCCGGGGACGCGCGGGCCGGTGTCTCCGCCGGGCCCCAGCTCCGGGAGCGTTTGGCACCTTCACCCTGCGGAGGGAGGCGAGGGAAGGCGCCTGGCCGCCCCAGTCCCGCGCGAGGACTGCGTCCGCGCACCAGGTGAGCCGCTGGCGTGGGCCAGTGGACTGTGGACCCTTGGGATTTGCGACCCCTGGGACTGACAGTCGAGCTTGTCAGTTTCGCGGGAAAGCCTTTAGTCCTTCCTAATCCCGTTGTGTTTGAAAGTTGGGGACATAAGACCTGTCCCCTCCCCCCTGCTGTGTCGTGGGCCCTGTCTAGGAAGTGAGGAAATGCAGCGGCTAGGACATTAGGAGAAGGGGTGCTGGCCTGAGCCGCTGGCCTCCCGGTGGCTGTGGCTCGGTTTGCTCTTGACGAACGAGGGTGGAAGATAGTTATATTTCCTGTTGTGGATTTTCAGGAATTACAATTGCTGTCAAACTCGCAGGCATCTATTAGTTTTCAGACAGACTACAAGTAACATTTAAAATTAGCAGCCGGCCCTCAGGATTAAGGTGCTTCAGGGCAGGTGCTGGTGGTAGCGGTGGTAGTGGTGGGGGAGGATTCTGGCAACAGACTGTGTAGAAAATGTGGAAGGGGTTGATGTTAGATGTGCTTTGCCAGGCCAGGGCCCCCAGTTACCCTGTTTAAGTTCATACGTACAAGTTCAGAATTCTCTTGAATTTCTTAACCCATTTTTATTCTTTTCTTTTTGCGCGGGGGGGGGGGGGGAGCGGGGGAAGGGGAGGGCAAAGAGAGGCAGCAGCAAAAATAGAAACTTAAAAAAAAATTCCTGGAGAAACTTGTCTTCTAAGCTTCAAGGAAGGAATATTTAGGACTTTACTTGGCATCTCTCGGGGTAGTGTTGGAACATATATTGATTGATGGGGCAAAGTTTAGAATTTCACTGTAATTAATCAATTATTATAATTTACTATCTAGCTTGTTGTGCAAGAAGTTAAATTTTGGTCTTACTTTGATCCAAGAGATCTTGTCAGAATTTAAAACTGCTTAAATTTTTTTTTTGTTTTATTTATTTTTGGAGAGAGACACAGAGAGAGACAGACAGAGAGGGAGAGGGAGACAGATAGAGATGGGCGCGCCAGCAGTCTCTCAGATGCTGTGAACGAAATCCAGATGTGTGCGCCCCCTTGTGGGCAAGTGCGACATTGCGACATTGCGCCCTTGCGTCACTTTGCATCTGGCTAAACGTGGGACGTGGAGATTGGAACCGGGTTCTTAGGCTTAGCAGGCAGGCTCCTTAACCGTTAAGCCATCTCTCCAGCCCATAAAACTGCTTTGTAAAATTAAACATTTACATATTTCATTCTCAATGAGTTGTCTTTTTTTTCTGTTGACCTTCAAAAGTTAAGAATAGTTCCACCTATTTCAGACTGATTTATCTGTAAAAAAGTCATCCTTATAAAAAATAAGGGATTATAGTCAAATTGGAAACAAAATAAGGCAAACAAAAGTTTTCCATACAATCCGGACAGTTCTATGAACTATGGCCTCACCCCCTGCAAATACTTTATTAGGCAAATATTTGATATATCCAAGCTAGTTAAAGATATGTAAACTTAGTGGAAGAATTGAAACTTTAGATATTCAACATTTGATATGTGTTGATTTCTTTATATTATACAAGGACATTGTATTTTTATTCTCAGTTATTTAGTAAAAGCTTTTTTGTTTAAAGAGCATTTTTACTTATTTTTCTTTTGATAATGAACAGACAACTGAGTGGTAAATGGGGTATTTGGATCACAGTTCCCTTATCTGCCTTCTACCAAAAAGGGCTTAAAGTAATCAAAGGAATTTCTTTATACATTTAGTAAATATTGTATTATTTATTTATTTGAGAGAGAGAGAGAGAGAAAGAGAGCGCACCAGGGCCTCCAGGCACTGCAAATGAACTCCAGATGCATGAACCACCTTGTGCATCTGGCTTACGTGGGTCCTGGGGAATCAAACCACTGTCCTTTGGCTTTGCAGGCAAGTGCTTTAACTGCTAAGCCATTTCTCCAGCCCCATTTAGTAAATATTTGAGGAGTGGTAACTGCATGCTATACACAGTGCTAGGCTTTGTGGATTCAGCTGAAGTAAAGACAGCCTCTTTGCTAAGTGGGTGAGCTGACTGACCATCAGCAACCAAAAATGAATGCATTAATTACCTTTAGGGATCAGTGCTAAGGAAGGTAATATGAATTATATTGATAAGGCTGCTTTTGGAAACCATTGTAATACTGTGTGTGAAAGAATATTAAATTATAGCACAATTTAATATTCTTTATGTGACCTATAACTGTGTTAGGTATTAACTTTCAACATGCTATTAGATTGTTAGGAAGGTTAAAAAAAAAAAGCCAGGGGGGCTGGAGAGATGGCTTAGTGGTTAAGGTGGTTGCCTGCAAAGCCAAAGGACCTGGGTTCGATTCTCCAGGACCCACATAAGCCAGATACACAAGGGAGTATATGCATCTGGAGTTCATTTGAAGTGGCTAGATGCCTTGGCACCCCCATTTTCTTCTTCTTCTCTCTCTGCCTCTTTCTCTCAAATAAATAAATAAATAAATAAATAAATAAATAAATAAATAAATAAAATATATTTAAAAAGAAAAAAAGCCAGGGAGCAAAGTGTGGTGTTGCACACCTGTAGTCCCAACACTAGGAAGACCAAGACAGAAGGATCTTGAGCCTGAGCTATAGATTGAGTTCCTTCCTGCATAGGGGAAGGCGATTAGGAAGACTTTCTACTTCTACCCTATTTTTTTCTTTTTCTTTTTTTGGTTTTGTGAGGTAGGGTCTCACTCTGGTACAGGCTGACCTGGAATTAACTATGTAGTCTCAGGGTGGCCTCGAACTCTCGGTGATCCTCCTACCTCTGCCACCTGAGTGCTGGGATTAAAGGTGTGTGCCACCACGCCCGGCTTTGCTTCTACCCTATTTATGCCTGTCATTTAGCTTGTGCAGATTGACACACGCACGCACGCACGCATGCATCGCACGCACACACACACACACAGTAGAAGAAAAAAATAAAAATGGGAATTCCATCTAGAATTTTTATTTTCTGAGAGTATATAAGCAATGATAAGGTATAAAATACTGAATTATTATTGTATGTAAAACGTCAAGAAAATATTTAACAACTTTTTTCTGGCAGGAGACAGGTTGAGTGGTATGTATGGAGAGACCATATAATATGGTGTTAGGATTGCACAAGTGTGTTTTCTGTCTTTTATCAAGCCTCACTGCTTTTGTCTGAATTTTCTTCACCATTATGTCAGACTCTTCAATTCATTGTTATTGCAGGTATCTATATATATATGCATTCGGTATTCTGTTGCATCACTGTTAATGGGACTTTATTAACTTCCATTTATTGAATTCTTGAGTGCCCAACACTATATATGTAAAAAGAATATAATATTACAGGTGAAAATTAACATAAATTATATATATTTATAATAGCTATATGTAAAATACATAAAATAATATATACAAATAAGATAAATTGCTGTGAAATAATCATTATTAATAATAAAACCATCTCTGTTCATCTGTATGGCACACCATATTCCTTTCAGCATTGGAGTAGGAGGTGAGAAGGACTTTCTATCCCTTTCTGTACCAGTTTTGTCTTGCTGTTTGTTCTTTGTGGGCTAATATTTGGTATAGAATGTTACCTTCATGCACAAAGGGCTGAGTTGATTGGCTATTATGGTGGGGAGAACTGGTAGAAGAGGGGGCTGAGGAGGTTTGATTAAACTTTGATCTAGCCAGAGAAGAATAAGTTATTTATAGGGACCAGATTTAAACCTGAAAGTAGTATTTTTAAATAAGATACCAAGAAAACACACAGCCTGTGCATCTTTTCACCAAATCCTTGTTCTGAAGATACTCATGGCACTCTTTGGATTCAAGCAACAGGCCTGTGATCTCCAGCCTTCAGCCTTCAGAGAGCTCTTTAAATTGACTACCACTTATGAGATCCATCTTTGGGTTGACTGTCTCTGAAACAAATTATGTTCATTTAGAAAGCCTTATGTGCCTATTTTTATCACTCACAGGCACCTGTGACTTCCAATCACAACTTCTTGTCCACTTGAGACAGCTAGTATCATCAAGTGTAGTTAATCTCATCCCAGCCAAACAAAGGTAGAGAAACTTTGTGTGCTGACACTGTGGGAAGGTCTAAGTTTATTTCATAGTCCTGTTAGTCTTCCTGAGGTACTGGAACCAGCTGAGGCCTTTCCCTCAGGAATCCCATGCAATTATTATTATTATTTATTTATTTTAGAGATAGAGAGAATTGGTGTGCCAGGGCCTCAGCTACTACAGTCGAACTCTAGATGCTTGTGCCACCTAGTGGGCATGTACAACCTTGCAATTGCTTCACCTTTGTGCACCTGGCCTACTTGGGATCTGGAGAGTTGAACCTGGGTCCTTGGGCTTTGTGGGAAAGTGCCTTAACTGCTAAGCCATCTCTCCAGCCCCCATGCAATTATTTTAAGTGATTAATTACATGTAGTAAGTCATGTAGTTTTTTTGTTAAATGAATACAAACTTATTCTGTTTTCATGTATCAAATATTTGTGGACAACTGGTTTCATACATAGCTTATATAGTGGAAGGTGCAGGGACTCAGAAGCCTGGAATACATATGACTTATTATACATATCTAAATATGCATAAAATTTGTATGTTTATAGATATACATATTATATATACATAGATTGCTTTATTTCAAGTTCTCTGTATATATATCATAAACATACAGATTGCTTTATTTCAAGCTCTCTGTATATATAACATAAACATACAGATTGCTTTATTTCAAGTAATATAGACACACACGTGTGTGCATGCATGTGCGCACACACACATGTGTGCATGCCCTGGATTTGAATCCAGGATCACTTGCATGAGTACAGATAGGAATTATTTACTAGAACAGATGGATCTTATCAGTGTCTATACAACTCTAATCCACTCCTCCAACCTCATTAGATGCCATTAACTCCTCCGAGAAGAGGGGGAGCCTTATGCCCTCCTCCATCATTCTTGATGAAACGTTGATGGGCCCAATACTGTGTGGGTCTTGTGCAGGTTATGGTAATCACTGTGAAGTCATGAATGCAATGGCCATGTCATATCAGGAAAATAGCAGGGAACAAAGATTTATGCATAATGATGTTTATGGTACTAGTTTTTGTTATATGAAAACTTGAAATCAGTGCTAAGGAAGGTAATATGAATTATATTGATAAGGCTGCTTTTGGAAACCATTGTAATACTGTGTGTGAAAGAATATTAAATTATAGCACAATTTAATATTCTTTATGTGACCTATAACTGTGTTAGGTATTAACTTTCAACATGCTATTAGATTGTTAGGAAGGTTAAAAAAAGCCAGGGGCTGGAGAGATGGCTTAGTGGTTAAGGTGGTTGCCTGAAAAGCCAAAGGACCTGGGTTCGATTCTCCAGGACCCACATAAGCCAGATACACAAGGGAGTATATGCATCTGGAGTTCATTTGAGTGGCTAGATGCCTTGGCACCCCCATTTTCTTCTTCTTCTCTCTCTGCCTCTTTCTCTCAAATAAATAAATAAATAAATAAATAAATAAATAAATAAATAAATAAAATATATTTAAAAGAAAAAAAACCAGGGAGCAAAGTGTGGTGTTGCACACCTGTAGTCCCAACACTAGGAAGACCAAGACAGAAGGATCTTGAGCCTGAGCTATAGATTGAGTTCCTTCCTGCATAGGGGAAGGCGATTAGGAAGACTTTCTACTTCTACCCTATTTTTTTCTTTTTCTTTTTTTGGTTTTGTGAGGTAGGGTCTCACTCTGGTACAGGCTGACCTGGAATTAACTATGTAGTCTCAGGGTGGCCTCGAACTCTCGGTGATCCTCCTACCTCTGCCACCTGAGTGCTGGGATTAAAGGTGTGTGCCACCACGCCCGGCTTTGCTTCTACCCTATTTATGCCTGTCATTTAGCTTGTGCAGATTGACACACGCACGCACGCACGCACGCACGCACGCACACACACACACACAGTAGAAGAAAAAAAATAAAAATGGGAATTCCATCTAGGAATTTTATTTTTCTGAGAGTATATAAGCAATGATAAGGTATAAAATACTGAATTATTATTGTATGTAAAACGTCAAGAAAATATTTAACAACTTTTTTCTGGCAGGAGACAGGTTGAGTGGTATGTATGGAGAGACCATATAATATGGTGTTAGGATTGCACAAGTGTGTTTTCTGTCTTTTATCAAGCCTCACTGCTTTTGTCTGAATTTTCTTCACCATTATGTCAGACTCTTCAATTCATTGTTATTGCAGGTATCTATATATATATGCATTCGGTATTCTGTTGCATCACTGTTAATGGGACTTTATTAACTTCCATTTATTGAATTCTTGAGTGCCCAACACTATATATGTAAAAAGAATATAATATTACAGGTGAAAATTAACATAAATTATATATATTTATAATAGCTATATGTAAAATACATAAAATAATATATACAAATAAGATAAATTGCTGTGAAATAATCATTATTAATAATAAAACCATCTCTGTTCATCTGTATGGCACACCATATTCCTTTCAGCATTGGAGTAGGAGGTGAGAAGGACTTTCTATCCCTTTCTGTACCAGTTTTGTCTTGCTGTTTGTTCTTTGTGGGCTAATATTTGGTATAGAATGTTACCTTCATGCACAAAGGGCTGAGTTGATTGGCTATTATGGTGGGGAGAACTGGTAGAAGAGGGGGCTGAGGAGGTTTGATTAAACTTTGATCTAGCCAGAGAAGAATAAGTTATTTATAGGGACCAGATTTAAACCTGAAAGTAGTATTTTTAAATAAGATACCAAGAAAAACACACAGCCTGTGCATCTTTTCACCAAATCCTTGTTCTGAAGATACTCATGGCACTCTTTGGATTCAAGCAACAGGCCTGTGATCTCCAGCCTTCAGCCTTCAGAGAGCTCTTTAAATTGACTACCACTTATGAGATCCATCTTTGGGTTGACTGTCTCTGAAACAAATTATGTTCATTTAGAAAGCCTTATGTGCCTATTTTTATCACTCACAGGCACCTGTGACTTCCAATCACAACTTCTTGTCCACTTGAGACAGCTAGTATCATCAAGTGTAGTTAATCTCATCCCAGCCAAACAAAGGTAGAGAAACTTTGTGTGCTGACACTGTGGGAAGGTCTAAGTTTATTTCATAGTCCTGTTAGTCTTCCTGAGGTACTGGAACCAGCTGAGGCCTTTCCTCAGGAATCCCATGCAATTATTATTATTATTTATTTATTTTAGAGATAGAGAGAATTGGTGTGCCAGGGCCTCAGCTACTACAGTCGAACTCTAGATGCTTGTGCCACCTAGTGGGCATGTACAACCTTGCAATTGCTTCACCTTTGTGCACCTGGCCTACTTGGGATCTGGAGAGTTGAACCTGGGTCCTTGGGCTTTGTGGGAAAGTGCCTTAACTGCTAAGCCATCTCTCCAGCCCCCATGCAATTATTTTAAGTGATTAATTACATGTAGTAAGTCATGTAGTTTTTTTGTTAAATGAATACAAACTTATTCTGTTTTCATGTATCAAATATTTGTGGACAACTGGTTTCATACACAGCTTATATAGTGGAAGGTGCAGGGACTCAGAAGCCTGGAATACATATGATTTATTATACATATCTAAATATGCATAAAATTTGTATGTTTATAGATATACATATTATATATACATAGATTGCTTTATTTCAAGTTCTCTGTATATATATCATAAACATACAGAATTGCTTTATTTCAAACTCTCTGTATATATAACATAAACATACATATTGCTTTATTTCAAGTAATATAGACACACACGTGTGTGCATGCGTGTGCGCACACACACGTGTGTGCATGCCCTGGATTTGAATCCAGGATCACTTGCATGAGTACAGATAGGAATTATTTACTAGAACAGATGGATCTTATCAGTGTCTATACAACTCTAATCCACTCCTCCAACCTCATTAGATGCCATTAACTCCTCCGAGAAGAGGGGGAGCCTTATGCCCTCCTCCATCATTCTTGATGAAACGTTGATGGGCCCAATACTGTGTGGGTCTTGTGCAGGTTATGGTAATCACTGTGAAGTCATGAATGCAATGGCCATGTCATATCAGGAAAATAGCAGGGAACAAAGATTTATGCATAATGATGTTTATGGTACTAGTTTTTGTTATATGAAAACTTGGAAATGATTTCAATATCCAATTAGAAGGACACATGTAAATGAGTTATAGCATATACAGAGCATAGAAACTATACAAAATTCCTATTTTTAATATTTTATTTATTTATTAGAGAGGGTGGGGGAGAATGGACACACTAGGTCCTCTAACCACCACAAACAAACTCCAGATGCATGTGCCACCTTGTGCATCTTGCTTATGTGGGTCATGGGAAATTGAACCTAGGTCCTTAGGCTTTGCAGGCAAGTGCCTTAACTGCTAAGCCATCTTTCCAGCCCCGATTTCCTATTTTTTTTTAAAAACATTTTATTATTTCTTTCTTTATTTATTTGAGAGAGAGAGATACAGAAATAGGTAGAGAGAGAGAGAGAGAATGGGTGCGCCAGGCCTCCAGCCACTGCAAACAAACTCCAGAGACATGTGCCCCCCTTGTGCATCTGGCTTACGTGGTCCTGGAGAATCAAGCCTCGAACTGGGGTCCATAGGCTTCACAGGCAAGCGTTTAACCGCTAAGCCATCTCTCTAGCCCCCCTATTTTTGATAATATTTAAGATGAGGAAGTATTTATGATGCATGTTGTTTGAGTGGGGGAAAAGGATATTAAATTGTGCCCCTAATTTTAATTTAAAATAGTATCTAATCTTATTTTAAAATTGTATGTATTTGTTCATGCAATGTTAAAAAATTCTAAGAGGGGGCTGGAGAGATGGCTTAGCGGTTATGGCGCTTGCCTGCAAAACCAAAGGATCCCGGTTTGACGCTGCAGGACCCCACATAAGCCAGATGCACAAGAGGGCACATGCATCTGGAGTTCATTTGCAGTGACTGGAGGCCCTGGCCCACCCATTCTCTCTTTCTGCCTCTTTCTCAAATAAATAAATAAAATACATTTAAAAAATGCTAAGAGAAAACATATTTTGTCAATAGGATTATAGGTATTTGACTTTTTAGGGCCCTTGAAACATTTTGTATTTTCCAAATTTAATACAACAAGCATTTTATTATAACCAGAAAAATGTTCTCAAGACAATGCTACTGTGTTCCCACTGACCCACCTCTTAAAAAAGGTAAGATGAGAGAAGACAAACAGGATGTTGTCGAGGAGGATGTTGTGCATGGATTAGCCATTCTCCAGCTCCTCTCCCTCCCTGTGTGATCCAGGCTCTGGACTTGTGGCCTTGCTATCCAAGGCACTATTACCCCACACAACTCTAGCTGCTTGAGGTCACATAGTCTGGTGGTTCCTTGGCAAACTTGGGGCACATTGTTTTGTTTAGACTTGCCAAGGGTCTGAGATGTTATACCACTTGATGATTATGTTTTTTTTTGTTTTTTTTTTTAATCAATGAAAATACCACAGACACTCAGAATGCCTGAACAAGGGAGAAGAATAATGTAATAAGTTACCACCAGGTCAACAAGAGTGAAATTACAGTGTTGAGCCCCAAATCCTCAACAGCTAGATCCTGATGGAAGGCTGGGGTGATTTTTCACTCAGTAGACAGGGAGAGAGAGAGAGAGAGAGAGAGGAAGAAGAGGAGGAGGAGAAAGAGGGAGGAGCTGCTGCCACCACTGGCCATATTTCAGCTTCTTTGGTGGGAAAGATGTAGGGTTCTTCATACTGAGTCTTCAAATTTCATGTCTTCTATATCTACTACATGCCTTAATTCAGCTGAGTTTCATTTCAGGCCCTCTGTAGACATATGTGGCTAGCAGCTATCATACTGGCTGGTGCAGGTTAAGGAAATGATGAAAGATAGAATGAAATATATGGGGAAAGATTTAATACAAGGACTCATCATTAAAGGCTTGAAAGAGAGAACAACATGAATTGCCTTTTGCCTCTCCTTATCAGCTTGATCTTTTCAGCTGGAAACAGTAGCTACTCTAAATTCCTACCCAAGGGGCACACTGCATGAGCCATTCCTATGGCGACCAGTTGTATCTATCTTGAATGTTTCTTAGCCTCTGGTCTGTTGTGAAACCATTTGATTATTTGTAGTTTTTCATTTCTGTCATCTCTGTAAACATGTTACTTGAGAGCTAGTATTGTGTTATGTTTGTTTGCATTCCTCACCAGCTTGATATGCAGTAGGAGCTAGATAAATATTTGTTGCTTCGATTGTCAATTTGAAGCAAAGGTTAGCTCAAAAGGCTGAAATCCAGCAGCTCATAAGAAATGGTACAGACCTGCCATGGGTTAGAATCTAATAGAATCTGTACATCCCTGGGTCTTCTCACCCTGCCTGAGGACTTGTCACTGTATATTATAGGTTCAGCACCCAGAGGGCAAAAAACTGACTTTTCTCCTGTGTACCCAGTCTTTTAAAAGAATCTGACATTTTAGTCCCAAAGATGATACTCATGCCTTCTTGTACATATAAATATATTTGGTAGTAAGCTAGAGATAGGCATTTGTGAGCTGGTGCTTTTTCTGTGGTTCCTTATTAATTAACCTTTGTTATTATTAACACTTTCAGCCTATAAAATGTATGCAGGGGAATTGTTTTGAAATCAAGTGCTGCATTTTATAGCAGTCTTCATTTATTCTCTTTAACTGTAATTGTTGAGTTGAAGCAATGGTCTTGTTCAGAACCAAGACAATTTATTTTTACTGAAGCCAACCTAAGAAGTGCTTAGGTAGCTTTACACTACAAGATTAAATGCAACCTTCATGTCGTGTTAGCAGGGCCAGCAGCTAGAAAAATAAAGACTAAACCAAACCATCAGCAATGAAATTCCCAGCTGTGGGTGAGAGCTTTTCTGATGACGTCCAATAAAAATACTATAGGTTAGTTTTAAGTGAATTCTAGTCAGTTTGAGGATTTGCAACTGACAAAAAAAAAAAAAAAAAGAAAAGTATAATCTCATTTTAAAATAATGGTCCAGAGGCAAATCTGTATTGACTCTTTGTTGGGGTGGTTGGATTTTGCTCATACAGGAGAATTTAACTTATATTTACTGTGTAGCTGATTGTTCACAAAAGCACCTCTTAGTAGGAAGAAAGAGCTAAAATAGAGAAGTCAGACATGAGGCTGTTGTCCCAAGAGCATGTGCCTGGGATGCAGGTGTCCTGGCACTCCCAAGGACAGAGCATCATACTACTGCTCCTCTTCTTCTTTCCATTGTAGAATGAAGGTGGAAATTTGGGGAGCTAGCAAGAGAGGCTCCATTAGATTAGATGTAGATGAATTCTTTCTTCCCCTTTGGGGCAAGGTCATACTGATGATATGTGCATTTAGGGTGAGATAAAAATATAATAGGAGAGGTTTTGCTACATATAGGTGTCTTTAATACATCACTTTGTTTGGTAATTTCTTTTTTTGAGGTAGGGTCTCACTGTAGCCCAGGCTGACCTGGAATTCACTATGTAGTCTCAGGGTGGCCTCGATCTCATGGCGATCCTCCTACCCTTGCCTCCTGAGTGCTGGGATTAAAGGTGTGCACCACCACACCCAGCTTTCCTGTTATTTTTTTTTTTAAGAAGGAAGGAGTAGAAGGGGTGGAGAGTAGGAAGATACTTTTGTTGAGGAATACAAGAGTGAAGAAATACTTTTTTTTTTTTTGGTTTTTCGAGGTAGGGTCTTCCTCTAGCCCAGTCTGACCTGGAATTTACTATGTAATCTCAGGGTGGCCTCAAACTCATCCTCCTACCTCTGCCTCATCAGTGCTGGCATTAAAGGCGTGAGCCACCACACCCGGCTTTTGTTGGTAATTTTTGAAAGTCAGATTATAGTTTTGGAGATGGGATGGAGTAGGGTACTTGTTGCAGACAGCTTCAGGTTCGCTGAGATGAACTTCCAGACCAGGCACAGTTATGGAGGAAGGGATATTATTTATTGAAGCTTACAGATCCAGGGGAAGTTCCATAATGGCAGGAGAAGCAACTGGCCTTCACAGGGCCAAGCAGAGAGAGCAAAAGCCAACCAGCCACCACAGCACACAGAGCAAAACTACAGCCAAAAGGTCACACAGCACACTTCAGGAACTCCTGCTAGACACATTTGCATATCTTTACAATGGAATCTCAAACCATCACCACACCTTAAGACCGGGGCCCCCAGTGACCTTGCCTCTAGCAAGGTGATTGCAGATGCAAACTATAAACTAATTAAAGCACTGAATATATTGGGGGACATATATTCAAACTACCACAGTACTCAACAGGAACAGTTGATTATTTTGACTCAGTCATTTAGTTGGGTATTTATACAGTGCTAACTGTAGAGGGAAGTATAAAAAGGGGGAGAAAAGGTAGGTAGGTAGGTAGGAAGGACCTTCATTCCCTATAGTTTGGAGGCTCAGACATACATACAGAGAAAACAGAATTAAGCAATAGGCAACTGAGAAGATGGTTCCAGGCACTGGGGAGATGGCTCACTGGATAAAGTCCTTGTTACTCAAGCCTGAGTATGGATCCCTAGACACCCATATTAAAAATATCCAGAAGCCATGATGAGTTTCTGTGATCCCAACTTGCTCATGGTGAAATGAGAGGTGGAGACAGGGATTTCCTGGAAGCTCGTGGTCTAGCCAGCTTCGCAAACATAGCAATGAACAACAACTAGAATGAGAGACCGTGTCTCAAACCAGGTAGAGGGTGAGGACTGACACCTGAAAGTTGTCCTCTGACCTCCATGTGTGTCGTGGCATGCAAGCAACACCCCTCCCCTGCTACATATACATACAGACCACAATAAATAAATAAACAAAAGAATAAATAAAACAATGATTCTAGAAGTTACTGTAGATTGTCTGTGAATCCCTTTTAGATTTCTTCCATGGATGAATCATTTTATCTCCTATTGTAGAGGAAGCCACAGAGCACATAAGACAGATTTTTAATCAAGGCTGTATATCTCATTCTTGGTACATTGAAAAGAATAGCATATAGCCACATACTATTTTGTTCTTGGTGTTTTCCCATGATTCTTTTACATGCAGTTTGATGTGTAGATCTGGTGTCTGTCAGAGGAAAACTGATGTGGCTAAGTGTTGACAGTTATCTCCCTGGAGGTCTGTGCTGGGAGAACCTAGCACTTTGTATGATTAGCAAAGACCTCCTTTGCACTTGGCTTGAGAGGACATCACTGTGAAGGGGAAATTGGCTCTTAATTTAAAAAATGCATTATCATTGTATATGTGCATGCATGGACACATGTGTATGCACACATGCACGTGGAGGCCAGTGGAAAGCCTTCGGTGTTGTTCCATTCAGTCACTCCACCTTTTTAAAAATTAAAAAAAATATTTTATTCATTTATTTGAGAGAGAGAGAGAGAGAGAGAGAGAGAGAGAGGCAGATATATATATATAGAGAGAGAGAATGGGCGTACCAGGGCCTCTAGCCACTGTAAACAAACTCCAGATGCATGTGCCACCTTGTGCATCCAGGTTTACATGGGTACTAGGCAATAGAACCTGGGTCCTTTGGCTTTGCTAGCAACAGCCTTAACCACTAAGTCATCTCTTCAGCCGAACCCCACCTTTTTTTGAGACAAGGTGTCTCATTGTTCAAGTAGGCTGGACTGGCGAGCCATTGAGCCCCAGAGATCTGCTTTTTTCCACATCCGCAGTGCCAGGTTTATAAGCACACACTACCATACCTAGATTTTGTTTTTTAGATGGGTTTTGGAAATCAAACTCAGATCTTCATGCTTACAAGGCAAGCATTTTACTGACTGAGCCACCTCTCCAGCACCTTTTTAATCAGGCTTTATCATCCTGTGTGCATATGTGTAGCTGTAGTGAGTATCTCAAGTCATCTGAATTAAGAATAATTACCATTCAGGGTTGGGGAAATGGCTTAGAGGTTAAGGTGTTTGCCTGTGAAGCCTAAGGACCCCAGTTCGATTCCCCAGGACCCATGTAAGCCAGCTGCACAAGGGGGTGACAGATGCATCTGGAGTTCGTTTGCAGTGGCTAGAGGCCCTGGCATGCCCATTCTGTGTCTCTATCTGCCTCTTCCTCTTACTCTCTCTCTTGAATCAATAAATAAAACATTTTAAAAAAAGAATAATTACCATCCCTCTAGCCCCCTTATTTACTGTTTTTTTTTTTTTGATAAGAGTTGTTTTGATGGATGTAAGGCATATCTCATATTGGGTTTTGATTTGTTTCCCTAATAAGTAGTGAGTAGAACATCTTTTCATGAGGAGGAATGTCTACTCAAGTCCTGTGCTTAATTTTTAATTCTTTTTTTTATTTTTTGGATATATTGAGCTATTGAATCAGGTCATTCTTTTTGAGGTTTCCAAAATGACATTAATACACTGAAAAAGCCAACCTCAAAATGTGGCACAAAATCATCAGAATCTTGAGCTGTTGTAAAGGTGGTAAAATATACATTGGGGTTATGATGTTATACAGTTATGAGGCAAATCAGAATGCATTGGTAAATGGCAAACCAGATGAAAGTAGCCAACCTTCTTAGAGAAGGCTAGAATTGGAAGTTTATTGTTGAAATTAGCCTGTCCAGACTGCTTATTTTGTTGGACTGTGTTGTAGATACTTTTTCTATCAAGAGGCAAAACACCAGTGCTTGAATATGGAAGTAAGTTAATTGTAGCCAGCTCTTGAGTGGGGGTGGCTTCTTGGGACTGACAAAGCAAATCCACTGGACCCTGGGGCCCAACATTCTGCAGTACTTCAAGGGAAAGGTGAGTCAGAGCAGCCTCAGAATAACAATGTGGGGCTGAAAAATGTAAACACAGTCCTCTCAGTGGTGGTTCAGTAACCACTACTGAGTAGATGGGGACACTAGATGACTGTAACAACATCTGTTGAGTAAAATGAATAAAGGCACTTGAGTATTTGTTATGAATTGTCTACAGAATGGGAAATTTCTTTGTGTTTTTCTTTTTCTTCTTTTCTTTTGGAGAGAGACACAGAGAGAGATAGAGGGAGAGGGAGACATAGAGAATGGTTGCACCAGCAGCCTCTCAGCTGCTGTGAATGAACTCCAGATGTGCGCCCCCTTGTGGGCAAGTGCTGCATTGCGCCCTTGCATCACTTTGTGTCTGGCTAAATGTGGGACCTGGAGATTGGAACCAGTGTTCTTAGACTTAGCAGGCAGGTGCCTTAACCACTAAGCCATCTCTTTAGCCCTTTCTTTTTGTTGGAATAGGGTCTTAGCATGTAGTCCAAGCTGACTGACCCTTGTGATCCATCTTTCTGCCTCAGCTCCTAGTGCTAGATTACAGGTGCACACCACCACACCCAGCCCCAGAATAAGGAACTTGAATTTGTTCATACAAGGGCTATAGTAGATGAAATTAAATGGAATATCAGTTGTAACATAGAAAAATCCATTGTTTGCTTACTTTTATAATCTGCTCAAAATTTTCACTTCACTCATTCCTTCCCAGAAGTTAGTTTTATTGAATGAACATGGCAAGCTAACATACAGGTGACAGCTAAGAAGGACTGGGAAGAAGATACATGTTTGTCTTTGACTTAAGGTGGAATAGTAAAGGGAACTGCAAATCTTTTTATTTCCTGAAGGCTTGGGGCAGACGTTAAAAAAGAATCCTTAAAATTAGCTGGAAGTTCTTTGGAAACAAATAGTAATGAAATGAGATTGAAGAAATTTCTGCAAATACTTTGAATAAAGCCGCTCTCCCTGGAGTTAATTCCTTTGGCAGATGCTCTGGAGCAGCTGTGTCTGGAGCACTGTGCTGTGAAGTTGTAAAGGAAATTTTCCCAGCCATATTCTCCAACAGTTCAGTGAGTGGGGCAACAGGTACATAACCATCTTCAGTAACAAAACTACTGAAGTGTGAGCATCAAAGAAGCATAGCAAGCAAAAGGCTGAGGGAGGGAAGAAGAAAGAGCTGAGAAGCCCGGTTGTACCTTACCCTGGACTTTTGGAAGAAGAGACAATACCAGCGTCTAATCTGTAGCTAATGGCCAAGCAGGCTTTCAGGTGAAAGAATAGCAAGAGCAAAGGGAAAGAAGGTTGTAAATTCCTTTTGCTCTTGCTGTCTAGAAAGCTAGCTGTCTCCTATATCTGGATCAATGGGGAATGTCATTGCCTGCCCTTGGTGGCAACTTACCTGAATCAGGACATGCTTTCCTGTTTCCCAGTAAAGAAAGGTTTTTTTCTTCTTCTTCTTTCTTTCTGAGGATGGAACGAGGTATCTGTGGGGAAGGGGAAATATTACTGAGTATTTGAAATATTTCAGGAAAATTTTTTTCTCAACTGCTAGTTGACTGCTAGCAGAACTGTTCCCCAAGTGTGAGAGGAGATAGAAGGGTGTGAATCCTTGTCATCTACAGAGATGAGCTCTGCAGAAAGGGTTGGATTGTGCCTTTGATAATAAACAGGCCTGTCTTTGAGGTTGCTTCCTTTATTTGTTTCCTTCTCTTTCTTACCTTTCTTTCCTTCTATTCTCTCTCTCCTCTCCCCTCACCCTTCTTAACTTTCTTTCTTTGCTGGTGGTGATGAAAACCACAGGCCTTGCACCTGCTGGCCAAGTGCTCCCCCACCAAGGTACACGCCCAGCCCCACTCTCACATGTTTTTAAAAGGAAGTTATACACAGATAGAAAAAATATTTTTTGTGCTCTCATTTATTGGTTTTGGTTTGGTGTATAAAGTGAAGTGCTCTGAATAGGTTTATAATACTCAAAGAAAGAGGAGATAAGGATAGTGATCTCTAATTTGGATAAGAAACCCAAGTTAGAGAGCCAAGAGAATGGCAAAGCACTGTAAGCAATGCCTTAGCTGGGCAGCAGTTTGTAGGATAGGGCCTCCTCTTGAGAAGAGAGCCCATCAGCTCCTCCCTCCCATCAGTTGCTCTGCATGTAGTTTGCTTCCAGAAGCCAGGGCCATGTGTGGCCAGACAACACCAGAGAATGGCTCACACCTCAGGTTTAGGCTTCAACACTGGAAGACAGGAGGAAGCCCTGTGTTGGCTGTGCCACAATGTTGAAGCTTCTTCCCTCCACTTCCCCATGTGACTGAGGTGAAAATGGTGCTGCCGTTGGCTGTGGTGGTCATGACCCCTGGGTTGATGAGCTGCAACAAGAGCATTTATTGGGTGATTGCTGGATCCTTCACTGTAGGAACAAGGTTTGAAGGTCTATTTCAATTTATTATATTACACACTGTATTATTAATAACTACCTTTTAGAACCAATGATGAATTTTGGAGTTAAGTGTTTCTCATAGACTTGAGCAAAGGGGCTCCCATGTACACATGCAGTACCCCATAAATGTTGATTGGATTCAATTTTAAAGCTTGACTTGGTCCCCATTAGAAATGGACAAGGCAGCCGATTGGAAGGCACAGCAGCTATGTTTGAATATGTTGTTGGTGTGTTGGGTGTTACTTTCAGCCAGTCAATAGAGACCTTTTTTTTTTTTTTTTTTTTTTTTTTGAGGTAGGGTCTCACTCTAGCCCAGGCTGACCTGGAATTCACTCTGTATTCTCAGGGTGGCCTCAAACTCATGGCGATCCTCCTACCTCTGCCTGCCGAGTGCTGGGATTAAAGGCCTGAGCCACCACGCCCGGCTCAATAGAGACCCTTTGAAGGTGGTTGCAGGTCAATAGTTTCTCTGTGAATCAGCCAGGATGTCAAGCCTTCCTGCTGTTTCTCTACCACATCCTTCCATTTTCCCTGTGACATAGCTTCTTCATATCAATAATTCAATAATGGTTCAAATGCATCCTTATACTTCTTCCCTCTTTTTTTTTCCCCCTGAGGTAGGGTCTCACTCTAGCACAGGCTGATCTGGAATTCACTATGTATTCTCAAGGTGGCCTCAAACTCATGGTGATCCTCCTACCTCTGCCTCCTGAGTGCTGGGATTAAAGGCGTGCACCACCATGCCCGGCTTCCTTTTTTTTTTTTTTTTTTTTAACCCCTGGAATCTTTTTTCTTCTTTTTCACCTGGGGATTCTTTATCTTTCAGGCCCAGTTCAGATGCCTCCTTTCTTTGAAATCTTCTAGAAACCTTTCTGTCTTCTGGGCTTTTATATAACATAACAATTCCCAACAATTCACCTATGTAAAATATAGGGTTATATTATTATAAATGTGAGTAAGATAATGAGAGTGAGTCTAGTGTGAAGACTGAACCAGTGACCAACTGTGTTAAATGTCTGCATTTGGGATATTTTATCACAAGACATTGGCACAAGCTTTGTTATCCCCAGTCTGCATTTCTGTTTGCACCTTCAGGAAATTGTGTCTTGTCTTTGTGTTGACATGTCTGCCTTCAACATTTCAGTGTACTTTTTTTGAGAGCAGATGTCCTGTCTGCATCCTCTTTGGTCCTCCACAGCTCTAAATAATGCTTGGTACACAGTGCTTCTCATGTTGCATGGCTCAATAAAGATGTTTTGAATGAAATGTTGAAAATAAAGGTAATACACATTTTGTTAATGTACTTAGCTTGATTTCTCTGGAAAATGTCATGAAAAATAGTAAACTGATATTTTTGATTTTTGAAGTTATTTATTTTCCTTACTCATCACTTGTTCATAATAAGTTTATCTGTCACAACAGAGAGTTAGTATCATCTTCTCCATCTTCTGTCAGTCTTTCAGATGGTATTCACCCCTACTTCCTTATGGATAAATATTTACCACATATCATTACATGTACAAGGTGCTGTGCTTAATAATTGGGGTGTTCAGAGATGTGTAAGGTGAGACTCTTATTTACAAGGACTTTGTACAGAGATAGGCCAATTTTCAAGAACATGAGGTTATGAAATTTTGTGACATCAGAAGGTGGAAGGATGAATGGGAGAAAGGGTTGAGGTAGATGAAGGTAAAGTATCTTGGCCAGCAGTACAGATTTTATTATTTGGCATTGTGGAGCCATTGTGAGATTTTGAGCCATGAGGCTGTTTGGTGACATTAATTTGGCCATCCCTGTCCAGGGTGAAGGTATACTTGTGTTCTAGCAAGTGGATTTCAGGTGCCCTTTTGCTTCCTGTGGCTTTGTCCTCTGCTGTCAAGTAGAGCCTTTACTCTGGTATTTGATATTTCTTTGAGTGAGGAATCTTACTGGAGAGCAATGCAATCTTATTTTATACTTTCCCTCCTAATATAAACTACCCTTTATGTCTTCTCACAGTAGCTCTGCCAAATTTCTATTTGAGATCTTTTTGTAGATGAAGACTGTAGACAGACTATGGTTTAAAGAAATCATGGTCTGAAGGTGGGAAGTCACATGTGCTTGACAACAAATCTTTTCACCATATTATGTTTCAATAGGACAGTGAAATAAACCACTGATTTTGAAAGGGATTAGCTAGAGAAGGATGTAGAGATAGTGAAGTGGATACCAAATCTGACTTCTGGCAACTATATCGAAATTGCTGAGTAGCAGGAGGTGTCTTATAAAAATTTGAAGACAATTCTGTAGCTTACAGGGGTGAGATGCATTCCTGGGTAAGAGGTATTCCTGTATATAGGAGTCGATATCAACTTTGGCTTTCTTTCTGGTTTATGTAGTCTCTTTTTAAAGCTCTCCTCCAGTCATCTGGTAGGGAGGGGTAAGAATGATTTTCTTGAGGCAAAACTTCAGGTCTTTACATTTATTATAAAACTATAATTTGGGGCTGGAGAGATGGCTTAATGGTGAAGGCACTTGTCTACAAAGCCTTAAGGACCCAGGTTTGAGTCCCCAGTACCCAAATAAGCCAGGTGGCGCATGTGTCTGGAGTTTGTTTGTGGTGGCTAGAGGCCCTGGTGTGTCCATTCTTTTTCTATCTGCCTCTCTCTCTCAGTCTCTCAAATAAATAAATAACTATAATTTGCAAAGTATTCTTTGAAAAAGAAGCAATGATCAGTTTGGGAAGTGAGCCCCTCAATTTTCCTCAGCTCCCCTTGTTTCCTTCTCCCTTTTCTGTTGGTTACCACACCAAGAAAGGCAAGACAGTGCTCTTTCTTACTCTCAGAGCCCCTCTTCCTGCCTCATTTTCTTCCACTGAAGTGATGGTGAGGATCCTGCCTGCAAGTGAGGATGCCCTTTGGGGTCTCCATTGGCTTACTGCTTCCCTAGAGAGGGATGTCAAACAGAGAGGCTTTACCCTCCATGCATATATGCTTCTGGATTTGTTGCAATGAGTTGCAGAGATTTTTTTTTTCAATTGGCACAGTCCCAGGTTCAGGTAGGTTCACTGGATTTCCTCTTTTAGGAAAAGACAGTTAACTTATCTTCTTGCTGCATGGGTTTGGGGGTGATTTGCCTTTACTCTGAACAAAGACTTAACCAAGGGGCTGGAGAGATGGCTTAGTGGTTAAAGCGTTTGCCTGCAAAGCCGAAGGATCCCTGTTCAATTCTCCAGCACCCACATAAGCCAGATTGCACAAGGGGGCACATGCATCTGGAGTTCATTTGCAGTGGCTGGAGGCCCTGGCGTGCCTATTCTCTCTCTCTCTTTCTCTCTCTCAAAAGAAAGACTTAACCAAGCAAAACATGTTGGGCACCGTTTTGTCTTTGTATATTTGGATTGTGGCCCTGGGGGACTTTACTTTTCATATTCTTGCTATAGGAGACAGAAGCCAGAACCAGTAAGTTGTCCAAGCACACCCACTGTTTTCTAGCATTTATGTCTGAGGATCCCAAAGGCACATACAGAAAAAGATTGTCCCATAGGGATTTCATATCAGCAAGAAGAACCTTAAAGGTTAAAGCCTGGTTTTACAGACCCAGCTCTTATGATAATGAGTTCAGTCATTGAGCCTCAGCCTTTGGTATGGGACTGAGCCACAGCATCCTTTTGGTTAACATGATGATGGCAATGCTACAGGACCCCACAGGATGAGTGCAAGGCTTAGGGAGAAAACGTGTCCAGAGAGTTGAATGCCAAGTGCATCTAGTTGCTAAGTCATAAGCCGCTACTAGTATCACATGAGAAACCTGGAGAACAAATTTTTGAGGCAAGTTTTTTCTTGGATGTGTGTATGTGTATGATGTGTGTGTGTTTTGTGAGTGTGGATGTGCTGCAATGTGAAAGTGGGGATCAGAGGATAACCTCAGGTGTTGGTCCTTGCCTTCCAGTTTGCTTGAGGCAGGGTCTTTAATTCTTCACCACTGTGCTCATCTGCTAGCTGGCCCACAAGCTTCCAGAAATTCTCTTTCTGCCTTCTTTCTCTCTGTAGGTGTGCTGGGAGTCAATGTAGGGTCTGTCCAGCTTTTACCTGGGTGCTGGGGATCTGAACTCAGGTACTCATGCTTGCAAAGCAAGGGCTCTATCCACTGAACCATCTCCTAAGCTGTGAGGCAAGTTTTGACTTTTGTATATATGTATTTGTAAGCAATTCAGTTCAGTACTTTTAAGCATAAAAGTTGGCTTTAGTTATTTTGGTTCTCTTTAAATATTAGTGCTTTTTCTTTCTCTATCTGGCCAGGAGGACATCTATGTCCAGGAATCTGATATAACTGAAGCAGTTCAATGTATATTATTCCCACATTTCAAGGATATGTTTTTCCTTTTCATTTAACATGAAGTGATAAAAGAAATGAATGAGGTAAACTTTCTAGATTTTATTTTGGTATAAATTTGCACTTGTGCCACTGTACATATTCAGTCTTTGTTTCATACCATAACTTCCCCAGAGGAGTAGGGCACATATCTGTAAAAGCTCTTGCACCAATTTCTCCAAAGGCTGTGTATCTCATTCTATATATATAGAATATATATATGCAATTTAATGTTCATAATGATATTCTTTATAATAAATGTTGTTTTTGAAATCAAGTATTTTAAATGCAATAAAAGACTGAGCAATGACATGGCAAATGTGATTGTAAAGGAAATTTAGGATAGGTTTTATTTAAACCTTTTTACAATAAATAAGTATTCTATGTATTAGATTGGTAAAGGAGGCCACTTATTAATACTGCTAAGTAAACCAAATTTAAAGGAAGTTATAATTTTAAGTGGCTACTTAAGATTCAAATTTTATAAAATTATTCAGGAAATATACATTCCTAGTTTTTTAATAGGCAGAGGTAGTTTGTATTAAGATTTACATTTCAGAACCAAAAATGATATTATTCACTAGATTAAGCCTAGTGTGTGCCAGATTCTAATGTAAGTATGATGTAAGGAACAAGATGCTGAATTTCCTGTATAGCATAATAACAATAATAAATTCCAAGGATAGAAATAACTTGAAATCTATTGCAGGTCCCAAGGCCCTTATTTGTAATCCAAAGAGCTCTGAAAACAGAAAGTAATTATCATGACTCATTTGGCAGTATAGTTTGCCCTGAGTTCACATGAAGCTATTCTTAGCCTTTATTTATCCCAGTAAGTATGAATGTATACAGTTTGTTGAAGAATATTGTGTTAGAGTAAGAGGTTTTGCCCTAAATATTATTGGAGATGTTAGATACCATATAGTATATGTGCTGTATTATCTTTCTAAAATCTAAATACTTGAATTCTTAAACATTCCTGGACAAAAGATTTTAAATAAAACTTGGTGGGCTTGTTCTTGTGCAAGTAGCTTTTCTAACCAGAGGATCTTCATACCATATATTCCAAGAACAGTCTTTATTTTTTTGCTTGCTGGTATGTGTGTCGTATATGCATGTGTATGTGCCCTCATGGCACCCTGTTCACTCACATATGTGGTGGGGTGCTTGCCTGTGGTGGCTGGAGCCAACTGTCATGTGTCCATACCATTGCTTTTCACCTGTTCTTGTTTGAGCTGGAGTCTCTTACTGATATCAGAGCTTGCTGCTTTCATGAGCCTAAGCTATTCCCTGGTCTCTGCTCCCCTTTATGGGACTGGGGTTACAGGTGTGTGTGGCCATGATCAGCAGTTAACGTGGGGTTTTTGGGTTTTGGAGATTCAAACTGAGGGGGTGGTTTCAGGTGCCCTGAGGCCCTCATGCTTGTGCAGGAACTGTTCTTAACAGCTGAGTCATTTTTTCAGTCTGTAGTCCCTAAATTTTTAAAGACAGGATTGCACTTAATGTTGCCCAGACTGGCTTCCAACTGTTGATTAGCCTGAGGATAGTCCAGCTTTATATCTGTTCCTAGGATAGCTATTAATAAGGTTCCATTCACACTCAAAAGTGTCCCATTTGGGCAAATATGGCGTATGGTCTTCATCACCATACTGATCACCTCTGAGTTCTTAGTAATAGGCATCCTGGTACTGGAGAGTATTAATGTGTCCAGTGAATTCATGCAAATAAAAATCTGTCAGTCAACAACATTTCTGATTGTATCTTGAAAATCTAAAATAATGAAACTTGTTATTTGTAACAAATAATCCAGAAATCTATTTCCCCTGTCTTCTTGGGTGGAATTCCCTACAGTATTTCCTTTTATGGCAGTGCATCATTTTCCTCATGGCCACTGCCCATGAACCAGCCCTCTCATCCTCTTTATCTGAACTCCCTTACTATCCCCTTGCTCATCTTGATGTCCTACATTAGTGTAGTGGTCACATATCCATGGGGGATACTTTGCAAGATTCTCATTGGATGCCTGAAACTGTGGTTAGTACTGAAATACACACACACACAAACACACATATATGTATATGTATATATTATACATTATTTTTTATATACATGCTTATCTTTGATAAAGTTTAATGAAATGGTCCAAATAAGAGATCAAAAATGACAATAATAGAATAATTATAGTATCATAAGTTACTTATAATTTATGAACTGTTTAATTTTGGAACTTTGTATTTAATATTTTCAGTCTGCTGTTGACCCCCGGATAAAACCATGGAAAGTAAAACAGTGGATAAAGGAGACTATGGTTGTAAGCTATTGCCCACTTATTTAAAATTTAATTGAGCTTTGGCTTTTTCCATGCTCTGTCTATGCCCTGGAAAAAGAATGATGAACAAAGCAGACTTGATCTTGGTTCTCATAGAGATTCTCGTCTAGTGGGGCACACAGATATGGGGCCTGGCCTAGGGAGGCTGAAAAGGCTTGCTGAGGAAGGGATTTTGATCTAAATCTGAAAACTGAGTAAAAGTTACCTAGTGTATTAGTTACTTTTCTTGTTGTTCTGTCTAAATACCTAACAAGAACCAAAGGAGGAAGGGTTTATTGGCTCCTGGTTTGAGTATTAAATCATAGCAAAAAGGCATGTGGATGGAAGTGGCTCATGGCTTGGAATATGAGTCTGCGTGCTCACATCTGAAATTAGGAAGCAAAGAGTATACAGGAAATGCCACTGGGCTATAAGCCTCAAGGTCTACCCTCCAAGCAACTGACTTCCCCTAGTTGGACCACATTACCTCTTAAAGGTTCTAAACAAGGAACTTCTTAAACCCTGCTCCCCCACTCCCACAAAAAAACATACTTGAGGACCAAGTGTTCAACCACATGAGCCTGTGGAGGACATTTCACAATCAGACCATTACAGCAAGTTAATGGAGATGCACCTAAGGCTGTGGGACAACAGGTGGAGAAGCCTTGGGGCAGAAACCCCTGTGACCCTTGTGGCAGTTTGGAGAGCAAAGACAGCACAGGAATTGAAGGGGAGCCTTTGCATGTAATATCAGTCAGTGGGCTTTGATCAGTATAGTGAAAAGATATTACTTGTGCTTTTAAGATTGTTCTGGCTGCAGGGCCAATGCTGGGGTAGGGTTGGGAGTGATGGAGGCAGTCAGAATGGCTGCTGGGTACAGTCTTTGTAGAAGGAAGCAATTGTTCTTGACCCCGCTGGCTTCACTTTCTAGCCTCACAGTGTCGTAGCTGTTCTGCTGGACAATAGTTACATGTACTCTGCTTGGTAATCTGAGGTCAAAGCAGTGGCTGCAGTTTCCAGCCAAGCTGGAACAAGAACTGGTTTATTCAGGCTTTCCTCCTCTGCAAATGAGGAAAGGTTGCAAATGGGAAACAAAAAGCAAAACCCTTACTCATGGTGGGCCTTTTTGGAGTCAAATGCCTGAAAGGCTGTGAGAGTAGGAACTATTGTCATGCTAGAAAATGAAACTATGTTTGGATTGTGGAAAATACTAGGCTGTTGGAAACTGTCCTATTGAGAATCAGTGGTGTGGGGGTTTCTAAGATAGACAGCCTGTGGTAGGCTAGGGAACAGTGCCCATGTTTTTTTTTTTTTTTTTTTTTAACCAATTTAACCTATATGAGGTGAGGCAGTGCTGTTAGAAAATCAACTATGTTTTCAGTCTGTAAATAACCTCACTTAAATGCTAGTATAGATGTTCCCTGAACGTAAGTCTTTGATATCTGAGAGCCTTCATGTGTACAGGGGAGCTTTTTAGTTACCTTATTTTTAGTTTTCTATGCAATCTAGCAATTTAAATGAATTATGGATTGGTACTGCCCATCTGTTTTTATTTTGAGACAGTAAATATCCCATTTCTCTTACCTACACTTTAGCATAGCATCCATCAGTTTAATTTTGTTCTTCTTCTTCTTTTTTTTTTTTTGCTTTTTTTTTGGAGGTAGGGTCTCACTCTATCTCAGGCTGACCTGGAATTCACTCTGTATTCTCAGGGTGGCCTCAAACTCATGGCGATCCTCCTGCCTCTGACTCCGAGTGCTGGGCTTAAAGGCATGTGCCAGCCACTATGCCGGCCTTGTTCTTTTTCTTTTCTTTTCTTTTTTTTTTTTTAATATTTTGTTTATTTATTTGAGAGAGAGAGAGAGAATGGGCATGCCAGGGCCTCCATCCACTGCAAATGAACTCCAGATGCACACGCCCCCTTGTGCATCTGGCTTACATGGGTCCTCGGGATCCTTTGGCTTTGCAGGCAAACGCCTTAACCGCTAAGCCATCTCTTCAGCCCCCAGCCCCCCCTTTTTGGTTATTTATGTGGGTGAGAAAGAGGGGGGAAGGAGGGAGAGAATTGGCACACCAGGGCTTCTAGTTACTGCAAATGAACTTCAGACACATGTGCTACCTTGTGTGTATGTGTCACCTTGTGCATCTGGATTATATGGATTCTGGGGAGTTGAACCTGTTTCCTTAGGCTTCACAAGTAAGTGCTTTAACACTAAGCCATCTCTCCAGTTCTTGTTCTTGTTTTTTGAGATAGGGTCTTTCTGTGTAACCAGGCTGGCCTTCATCTCACTGTGTAGACTGGGCTGGCTTTGAACTTGTGATGCCCAGATGTTCTTTGATCAAATAATTGTTGTTTGCTTGAACTGCCCCTTAAAGATGGATGGATGGATAAAGCTATTAATGTGGGAGTCCTAGTGCCTGGATTAGGAATAAACTGATAGGAATTTAATTTAAATACTATATAGAGAATTTCTAGGGTTTGCAGAAATCCTGTTGTTTTCCTCCTGTCTTGTAAATTGTTTACCTATTGTATTGTTTTTGCCAAATCTTTTTCTCTGAGCTAATTTCAAAGTTATATTAAAATTGCAAGAATAGTACAAGGAATTTTTTTCCCTGAACCTTTGGAGAGAGACTTTCTCACACGGAAGTCCTATCTCTCCCGAATAGTTGAATATGTCTGCTGGTTCAAGAACACCCTTCACAATATGACCATCAGAACCAGGATATGAACATTGGTACCATAAATCCACAGAACCATTCAAGTTTGCCAGATGTCTCATCAATGTCCTTTGGGTCAAGAGTCTGGTCCAGGGCCAGGCGTAGCATTGAGGCATCCTACCTCTTTAATCTTTCCTCAGCTTGCATGAACTTGACAGTTTTGACAAGTACAGGCCATTATCTTATAAATGTCCATTAATTTAGGCTTGTTGGACATTTTCTCATGTTGACATTCAGGTCATGCACTTTTTAATAACGTTATCATAGGCATGATGCTCTTTTCTTCTTTCGTTCTCATAAGTTTTTTTGTTTGTTTTTGGTATTTCTGAGGTAAGATCTCACTCTAGTCCAGGCTGACCTGGCCCTATACTGTAGTCCTTGAACTCACAGCGATCCTCCTACCTGTGCCTCCCAAGTGCTGGGATTAAAGACATGTGGCACCACACCCAGCTTCATTCTCATAGGTTTTATATGACTTTAATTTGTGCCTTTACTGGTGATATTCATTTGATCATTTCATTAAGGAGTTATCTGTCAGTCTTTTCCATTGTAAAGTTGTTTTTCCCTTTGTGCTAAGAATATTTTGTAAGAATTAGTTTCAGACTATGTAAATATTCCATCTCTCATCAGCCTTTTAACCTATAGTTTAGCATCCATTAATATTTGTTTGTTGTTTTATTTAAGAGAGAGAGAAAGGGTCTCTAAATAACAAGGCTGGCCTCCAATTCACTATGGGCTGGTCTTGAACTCATGATCTTTCTACCCTAGCCTCTCCACTGCTGAGATTATAGGCATGCATCTTCCCCAACCCTGGCTCCATTGATTTGCTTTTTTCTTTTTCTGTTTGAGACAGATTGTCACTTTGTAGCCCAGGCTGGCCTCAAACTTACTATGCAGTCTATGCTGGTCTCCTGGTGACAATTCTTCTGAGTGCTGGGTTTAGAGGTATGCCCACCCCCCATGCCTGGCTTTCCATTGATACTCCTTAACCTCAGTTACTACTTTGCTAGCTACCAAATATCAATCTCATGTTCTCATCATTCTTTCATGTTTATTGATTGGCATCTTCCTTATGAAAAGCTTACCTTCTTTTTACTTATTTGTGGATTCCTCTAATTTTGTTACCCATTTTGATGCCCAAATTTTGTCAGATCTGGCCAGTGCAGCTTTTCAACTTCAAGCTCTCCACTGAGTTCTCTTGATGTGATTTTCATACTTTGAGAATTTCCTTATTTCTAGCCCCATATTAGTATGTTAATGTTCTGGTTGGGGCTTATCTTTCACATTCCCAATCCTGGCTTTGGAAGTAGCTATTGCTCTAAGAACCTCTGGTTCTGCTTATTGGAAAGAAGAGTTTAGAAACTAAGATTTGGGTACTATATGTGATCATTGCTATTCTTGTGTTGCTAATCCTAGCTTGTCTAGTTTAGAGAGTATATTATATGTGTATGTATGTTATACATATGTGTAGGTGCACACATATACACATTTTTAACATTTGTATTATTGAGATAGATGAAAAACTCAAACCCTTGCTTTCTTTGCAAACCTAATACCCTTCATTATTCTAGTTTTCTTTCTGTCTGTGTAACTCCTTTCCATCATCCTTATTGCATTCTCTACTTTACTCAGTTGTCTACACATACCTATTGGTGAGTCCCATGGCTGCCCCACTGCAATAAGGATGCCCTCCCTGCCCCTGCCTCCAACTCCTGCCTCTAAACAGGGCTGCTGCCTGCTCATATAGGAGTTTGTCTCTTATCTGCTGTCTCCCTCCTGCATCTTTCCTGGTGGCTTCACATGGCCTTTCTTACTCCACACAAGGATCTTCTTCCCACCCTGATGACGTTCGCTCTGTGCAATCTCCCACTGACCACAATTGCCTTCTCTCCCCACCTGTTTCTACTATATTAGTTTCCTATAGTGCCACAACCTAGGAAGCTTAAAATAACATAAATTGATTTTCTCATCGTTCTGAAAGTCATAAGTACACAATCAAGGCATTGACCATGTTGGTTCCCTGGGGGAGCTCTGAGGGAGAATCCTTTTGATGCATCTCCTGGCTTCTGGTAGTTTCTGGCAGTTCTTGGCTAAGTGTATATCTGAGTGTGTCAGTGTCCAAATGTTCTCTTCATAGAAAGACACCAGTCATAAGGGATTTAGGGCCTATGGAGGTTTAGGACATACCACCTCAAATATAACTATAGCATGATACCCCTCAAATATGCTTCTTGAGTATATTTTATGTTGATTATTCTGAAAAACTACAGATATATAACTCTGGGAAGTAATGCTTTTGTAAAATAAACAAAATGTATATTTATAGAGGAAATCTGCATTCGAGAGAGGGTTGCTCGAGGCCACTTTTATTACCTAAGAGATTGTATCTGGCTAATAAGACACCTTTTACCCTCCTCACCCATCTGTATTGTGACAACCCTGCTAAAGCCCATACCCTTTTGCCACTCAGAATGCTGCTTAAACTTCAAGTACCTGCTTCTTCTTTGACTCTTGCATTTAGTAGGATGCTGTGCATAAGTAATTCTTTATAGTTTTCTCTTATCAATCTGCTTTTTCCCATCTTAATTTATAGGCCAGCAAAACATAGAAGGATAGAAGGAACCATTGTCCCCACCCCTATAGGTGCATTTTAACTTAGTACGACCTCCTTTTAACTTGATTACATTGCAGAGACCCTGTTTCCAGATAAGGTCACATTCATGTTTTTTTTTTTTTTTTTTTTTTGAGAGAGACACAGCGAGAGACAGAAGGAGAAGGAGAGAAAGACAGATAGAATGGACGCGCCAGCAGCCTTTCAGCCGCTGCAAATGAACTCCAGATGTGTGCACCCCTTGTGGTCAAATGCGGCATTGCGCCCTTGCGTTGCTTTGCATCTGGCTAAAAGTGGGACCTGGAGATTGGAACTGACGTTCTTAGGTTTAGTGGGCAGACGCCTTAACCGCTAAGTCATCTCTCCAGCCCTACATTCACGCTTTTTAAATCATTCACACAGGAAGGGAGGAAGGACAGGTAGAGGGAAGCTATCATAATTGTTTTGAGGAGAATGTTCTCTATTGCCATATTCTTATTTTCTGATCTGAAGTTAGGATACTCTGCTGTTGTCTAAACTGTCTTGGAAAACTCAGAACATTGAGTGAGCAAAGGCTAGCACCCATTGTGAGGGCATTGACCATCACCTCTCAAGACACCCCACACTATAAAGTATTGCATTCCTCTCTTTGTTCAGGAAATGTGTTAACCTTCTGGATGGGCTACCTTAGGGTTTGGACATGTACTTGTTCCCCAGCTGCCCAGTTCCAAGTCAAACAACTGTCTGTGCCTGTTGCTACCCAGGGTGTATCCTGCGTCTCATGAGGGCCATTCAGCTGGAGCACTTGTGATAGGTTAGCTAGGACTGTCACCAGCATGGTTGGAGAAGACAGCTGTGTCACCATGGGTCCACACTGCTCATGGGAAAGTCTGCCACAGTATAGCACAGCACTAATCATTTGTGTGTGACCCTTAATCAGTCTGATAACTTCATTTTTTCACTTCATTTTCTGAGCAGTCACATACAAATTATTATTTTGTGTGCATGTATGTGTTCATGAGTGTGAATGTATGTGCCCTTGTATACACATGTGTGTGGAGGCCAGAGGTTGATTGATGTTGGATGTCTTCCTCAATTGCTTTCCACTTTGTTTTTTTTTTTTTTTTTGAGGCACGGTCTGTCACTGAACTCAGAACTCATCAATTCAGCTAGACTAGCTGGTCAGCAAGCACTAACGAACTTCCTGCCTCCACCTCCCCAGTGCTGGGAATACAGCATGCACTGCTCTGCCTGGCTTTTTAATGTGGGTGCTGGGAATCTGAACTCAGGTTCTAGTGCTTATGTGGCAAGCACTTTCCTGACTGAGCCATCTCCCCAGCTCCAGTTGTTCTTATGTTCCCAACATTCCTTTATTTGACTCTACCACATTAAATGTTTTGCTATTATACATAATACTTCTTAACAATTCTATTAATTTTGTGTCTGTGAAGCTGATTATTAATTTTCCGTTGTTGATCAGTTACTAAGTTAGGTACTTTGTACGTCTTACTTAATTCGTACCACAAACTCTGAGGAAGTGACTCCCATTTTACAGGGGAGAAAATGGAGGCATAATGCTCTTGGGCTCTGCTACCCTTTGTATTTGGTTCCTTAAGCAGTGCCTTAGGAAGTGGCTGTAACTATCCAGTGGAGTCCCCACCTCCAGGCTAGAACAGCTCTACAGATGTGGAGAGAGGGGAGGAGACTAGAGGATTTCTGAGTTATAGAATGGCAGGTTAATTTCTCAGTTAGAATTCCCAGCCCTTATCTCATATAAGGAATAGTGATAGACATGACCCTAACTACAAGCTCATTCTCTGCCCACTTGTGAGAGAAGTGTAGGAGCCAAGGATGTCTTTCCTGGTCCTTTTCTTACCTGTGAGTAGCTGTGCTGTTCTAGTATTTCATTCTGGTGGCTGACAGACCATCCTGCATCCCACGTTATGGGCACTGTCCTACTCCATGATAATTAACGACAGTGTTGGGCCCTGTGGGGGTCATGGTGGCTCATTAAGCAGTTCCATTTTGCTGGGCATGGTAGTGCATCCCTATAATCCCAGCCTTCTGGAGGCTAAGACGTGAGGATCCTGAATTCAAGGCTAGTCTCTGCTATACAGCAACGTAATGAGACCCTGCTCAAAAATAAATAGTACAAAAAGGATAAAAATTAAAAAATTACAAGTTGTTAAATTAATTATCTAAGAGCTAGACAGAATGGACTGTTACTAACATTGAAATATTAGTGCTATAATATTAGTAATGTAATGGTTATAACTCTGTAGGTCTGGGAAAGCTTTCTTGGAAGGGGAGCTTCAGAGCTGCTCCAAAGGCCAACAGATAAGTGACTTGACATTGAGAAGTAAGGGGAGGATGAAAGGCTGAGATACTTCAGTGTTTGAAGTAGGTTCCAGAGTCTGTCACTCCTAAAAGGTCCCAATCATGTGCAGAATGGGAAGCAAATGGCCCCAGAGCTCAGTGTTTGTTCTCCCCATATACTCCATGGCAGGTGGAAATGTCCCAAAACAAAAAGTGTTTAATTCTTTGTTTTTAGTACATTAATATGAAATTAACGTTAGGGTAATGGGACATTATCCTTCTGTAGGACTTGTGCTCCTGAACTAGCTGTCCTGATTAATCAAAAAGTGGCCAAGCAGCACACACATTTCTTTTCTACTTTCAGAAGAAGATCTTTCTAAGACTGAATGACGTGTGTACTGGGCCAGGTGACCCTGCTCTATGCAGCAGAAATTAAGGTAAAGCAACTAGAGAATATACCAAGTGATGCAACTGGAAAAATCCCCTCTGGATCTTTACTGTTGCTTTTTTTTTTTTTTTTTTTTTTTTTTAAGGTAGGGTCTCACTCTAGCCCAGGCTGACCTGGACTTTACTATGTAGTCTCAGGGTTGCCTTAAACTCATGGTGATACTCCTACCACTGCATCCTGAGTGCTGGGATTAAAGGCGTGCGCCACCACACCTGGCTCTGTTTTTTTCTTATGCAAACTACAAAATTATAATTCTGGTTGGACAGTGTATACAGTACCTCTGCTGTTCCCACTTGCCAGGAAGACATGGATGGGGCAGGATGTGTAAGTTTAAAGGAGGATAGCAGAAAAGTTGGGAACTTCTTCCTCTTCATCAGGCTCAGATACTGGAGGTGGCACTGGGATTGCCATTCCACAGGGTCCTGTTTGTGGCCCCTGCAGCACCGGCTGCCAATGCAGATATGGGATCAGATGGTGGCATCCAACCCTGTGTGCTTCAGAAAGTGAATTTGGGTTTGGCCTTCATGTGTGGGCCTCATCCAAAGTATAGATGAGGGTCAAAGATGTCTGTCTATTCAAGTCCAAACATTACTACTCAGTAGCTCTATTATCTCGGGCAAGTTATTTAACTTAAATGTATCCATTTGTTCATCTATAAAGTAGAAGCTCTAGATGCACCTACCTGAAGGTTTGTGAATCCAGTGAGCTAATACTCTTAACATGCTTAGAACTCGCCTAGCAGTATTAAACACTTCATACTCATTAGCTGTTGTCAATGAAGGTGAGGAGTGCTGGCCCTGCCAGCTGCTGGTGTCTTCAAGGGCTTGTAGGTCTAGACCTGGATCATTATTCACACACAAGGTCCCCTCACCAACAGGCTTTTTTCTAAGAGGTGGTAAGCTTGCAGAATCAAGCTTTTAGAACTAAGCTGACATAGAAACTGCCTTTCCATCTTTGGTGACAAGGGCTTACTCATTTATGCCAGTCATATTTGAGGTGTATGGTGGTTGTCATAAAGGATAAGTCCATTATTGCACTAATGGGTAGGGTTGATCAGTACTTCTTAGTTGCCATGTGTGGTGGTTTAATTCAGGTGTCCCCCATAAACTTAGGTATTCTGAATGCTAGTCTCCCCAGCTGATGGCAATTGGAAATTAAAGCCGCCTGGAGACAGGGTATTGTTGGGGGTGGGCTTATGGGTTTTATAGCTGGTTTCCCCTTGCCAGTGTTTGGCATACTCTCCTGTTCCTGTTGTCCACCTTATGTTGGTCAGGGGATGATGTCCACCCTCTTCTTATGCCATCGTTTCCCTTGCCACTGTGGAGCTTCCCCTTGAGCCTGTAAGGCAAAATAACCGCCCCCCCTTTTTTTCTCCACAAGCTGCTCTTGGTTGGGTGATTTCTGCCAGCAATGAGAACCTGACTGCAACACCATGTATAAGACTTTAGCCACATGTATTAACATGTGGCCATGTCAACTTAGGCTTCCAGCTCCAGAAGAGCCTTTCTTAATATGTTAAAGCATCTAGAAATAAATTGGAGACTGGAACACAGTTGAGTAACTATTAAAGGCAATGCATGTTATAAATTCAAGGGAAAGGAGTATGCATGTCTTAAGTTGTCAAGATAGACATTGAAAACAAGATGACATTGGAACAATCTTCATAGGGATAGTTGAATATTTCCTGACTGGGCTTTTCATCTGAGCTCTATCCTTATCTTTTTTAGTATCCTAAGGATATGTGAATTCTCATTGACTAGAAACCAATCTCCTAATTCTTTTGCACTCCCTGATTCAGAAAGTGAGTGACATTAACTCTTAGTCCAAAAATTAAGAAAGGAGGCCACAGAAGTCCATATAAGTTTAAAGAGGGAGGAATGTTTGAGAAAGAAAAGCTTCTATTTTCTCCATGAATTTAGAGGCAAGATTATTTGATGCAATTGATAAAGGTAGAAGTGAATTAGGAAGCTTGAGGAGGGAAATGGCTGAACTTGCTTCTGTGGGGAAATGAGCATAGGAGCTGGGGAAGGAAAAGTAGAGGAGATCTTTAGAGACCTTAAAAGCTCAAAGGAGGTGATGAACCATGTGTCATTATATTATTTGGCCTACCATGATTTCTTTTGCATGTGTATGTGGCATATACATGCATGTATATTCAGATATGTTTATGTACAGTTGTGTGTGTGTGTGTGTGTGTGTGTGTGTGCGCGCGTGTATGGAAGCTAGAGATTAATATTGAGTGTCTTCTTTAATCACTCTGCAATATATTTGTGAGACAGGTCTCTCACTGAACCTGGAGCTCATGGATCCTGCTAGTGTAGCATATTAGTTACTTTCTCTACTTGCTGGAACAGAACACCAAACCAGAAGCAGCTTATGGAAGGAAAGGGTTTATTTCTGGCTTACAGTTCTGAGGGGAAGTTTCATCATGGCAGGAGTAGTCAATTGAGCATCACATCAGCAGAGAGGAAGTGGAAAGAGCAAGCTGATTGTAGCAAGTGTGGTTGGGCTATAACGCCCCATGGAAGCCCACCTCCATGGTACACTTTCTCCAGCAAGGCTCCACCTCCCAAGGGCTTCACAACCTTTCCAAACAGTACCACCAACTTGGGCATTCAAACACATGAGTCTATGGGAGACATTTTACATTCAAACCAAATTTAGTTGCATGCTACTGTGATGGTTTTACATGGGTGTTGAGGATCCAAACTCAGGTCTCAAGGTTGCATGGCAAGTACTTTATACATGGAGCCATGTCTGCAGCCCTCAGCCATCTTTGCAGTCATGAGCAAGTGCGAGTGTGGTGATGAGACCCATTTGTAGTGGGGAAGTGATAGAGCAGGGAGGTGCTGGGAGATGAGTAGGGTGAGAGAAAACATTCTAGGGGAACCAGGTCAGGCCACAGAAGGGAAGTTGGGGGGGGGGCGTACTTGCTGGACAGTGCTGTATTCCTCGGTAGCATTGTACCAAAGTAGACAGAGGATCCTTGAGAGTATTGGAGACCTGAGAAGTACCTTTGCAGACCACAATAAGAAATCTGGGCCTGAAAGAAGCAACACATGGGCAACAAATGGAAAACCATGGAACAGGTTTCTAAGCACTTGAGTGACCAACATAGATGTGTTTCTGAGATTGCCATGTAGAATGTGGAAATGGGCTGAAGGTAGATGGCCAACGCAGATGAGAAAGGAGGAGTCTCTGACCAGGCTGCACTGGGAAGGATGTAAGAGGATGTGGACAATAGAAACAGCCTGATGGAAAGGAACTTCCATCTTACATTTGTCTGGGAAACAGCCCTTTGTGTATCCATCAGGGCTTGCCTCAGATCAACATATATCTGCATGAGCATGACATGTTGCAGGCATTTTCAAGTTTTACTCTGGATGAAGAGTTCCTTTTCTTGTGAGGCTTCCTAGTGAACTGTTTTCTGAAATGACCAATGGATTACTTGTTATACCAAGTATATGGTTGTGATGAAGCAGTACAAATTACAATCTGAGGCTGAACCACACTGCTTTGGTGTGGTCAGAAACAAGGTAATTTTTGTGAAATAGTTATGGGAGTATCTTTCAAAAGGATACAAAACTAACCTAATCAGAAAACTGTGACAAATGGCAAATGTACTAAGTTTTAATCTGAATTATCCTTAGCATGGGAAATATGTTTTGTGGTAAAGGTACTTTAGAATTTTAATTTCATAAGCTTTGTTTTTCCACTGATAATTAAATTTAAATTTACTCAACATCAGCTTCTCCCTTTTCCCTGGTTCATTTGGAAATGTTTGTTATACATCAGGGAACCAGAAGGCCATTAGATTAATGGTTACTAATTCCCATACTTAAAGACATATCAAAATTACTCTAGGATAATAAAAGAGATTTCTGTTTCCAAGTCCTGAAGATTCTTATTAGAGTGGGGCCTAGAATTATGTTTTAAAGTCCCCCAGGTAATAATATTGCAGAGCAGTTTGGGGATATCAGTATAAATCTAAAACAAAGGTATGACTATGGTTTATGATGTATTTGGAGTGGCCATTTGCAGTGATTCTGTAACAATTCATGTGAAAAATCTACCTTGTAGAAGAATTCATGGCTGAATTGCTTAAATGTTATGTAAAAGTAATCAGGCTGGAGACTCATTTTTTGTTTGTTTCTTTGTTTGTTTGTTTTTTGAGGTAGATCTTGCTGTAGCCCAGGCTGACCTCGAATTCACTATGTAGTTTCAGGGTGGCCTCAAACTCTCTGTGGTCCTCCTTGCAGCGAACCTCCCGACCAGCAGGAAAGGAACGACCACAAACGAGGAGGATTCTTCTTGTATCACACTTTATTGGAGAGCCCTTGGTTAACAGGAAAGCTGATGGCGAGGGGCGAGGGGCGCAAATCTGCAGCTGCTTTTATAGGGCGTACTGCTACGAGGCGCTTACTGATTGGTTGCGAGAAGCTTGCCACAAGCAGATACCACGGGATAGGCTCGGGACAGGTTGCGTCATGCGTGTGCGCATACCTTGAGTAAGGTTGGCGCCAAGGCACTGCCTAATATGGAGACGTTTTCCTCAACACCGGCAGGAAGCCAGCGCCATCTTGTAATGGCGTTTGCTCTAGCTCCCTGCACCTCCTACCTCTTCAGTGCAGGAATTAAAGGCGTGCACCACCATGCCCACCTAGAGACTCATTCTTTAATGAATCTATAACCTGTATCTTTAAAAAAGTTTAACAAAACAATAAACACATGAAATGACGATTATATCAGTGAGATAATGACTATTATACAACTAATTCTTATTGCTTATTAACTTTCCTGAAGCTCAAAAAACTTGAAAAAGCTTTGTATTGGTGTAGATATTTTATGCATGTGTTTCTGTGTGTCTGACACTCCACTGAAATATCAAAACATCTTTCTGATTTCATGACTGGCAGTTGTTGACTTACCTCTTCAGGGTCCATCTAGAATATGTTGTGTGCACTATGTATAAATACTGTAGGTAGAGAAGTACTAAACACAGTCAGATGTGAAGGTCTCACACCTCCTCCTTAGTATACAATGTCATATTGTCTTAGCTATGAATATGACATTTGTATGCCAGGCAAATGCCATTAAACTTCTCTTGCATGTTCATTTCTATCTCTCAGTACCTGGACAGTACTAAGGGTGGGTTTGCTTCTCCTTGTCTTCTTGTATCTCCCTATTTTGCCTCTATTCTCACCCAGATTCTGCTTCTACCTGCCTACACACACACACACACACACACACACACACACACACACACCTTTGCACAGACCATTGTGAGGCAGTTCAGCTCAGTATAATGCTAACTCTGTAGTACATCAGTATGTTATAATGCAATATGATATATGATACAAAATTGAAACAAATTTCTTAAAATAATGTTTACTCTTATTTGTGATGCTCTCATTATTTCTTGTTTTTCATTTTTAACATTTTTATTAATATTTTTACTTATTTGAGAGAGAGAGAGAGAAAGAGAGAGAGAGAGAGGGAGGAGAGGGCATGCCAGGGCCTCCAGCTGCTGAAAATGAACTCCAGATGCATGTGCTACCTTATACATCTGGCTTATGAGGGTCCTGGGGAATCAAACCTGGGTCCTTTGGCTTTGCAGGCAAACGTCTTAACCGCTAAGCCATCTTCTCCAGCCCTGATTTATTTTTAATGTATTACAATGTACAATAGAAAACATGAGGGCTGGAGAGATGGCTTAGCAGTTAAGGCACTTGCCTGCAAAAGGCAAAGGACCCTGGTTTGATTCTCTAGGACCCATGTAAACCAAATACACAAGGGGGCACATGCATCTGGAGTTCATTTGCAGTGGCTGGATGCCCTGGTGCACCCATTTTCTCTCTCTCTCTCAAATAAATAAATAAAATATATTTAAAAAATTAAAAGGTGCTGATTATAATAAAAAATATCTTAATGAAAAGAAAATTGATTCCTTTGTAACCTGATGGCCTGTTCCAGAGGCTTAAAAAACACTGGGTTCTTATGGGTATGGTGGCCCATGCCTTTAATCCCAGCACTAGGGATGCAGAGGTAGGAGTATTGCTGTGAGTTTGCTTAAGGCCAGCCTGAGTTACATAGTGAATTCCAAGTCAGCCTGGGCTAGAGTGAGACCCTACCTCGGAAAAACCAAAACAAACAAACAAACAAAACTAACACTGGGTTTTGAGATGGTGAGATGGCTCATTGGGAAAAAGTGCTTGCTGTGCAAGTCTGGTGACCTGAATTTGGATCCCTAGAACCCACATAAAGCTTGACCCAGCAGTGAGTGTCTATAATCCCAGTTTTCCTGCAGTGAGATGGGAGGCAGAGACAAGAGAATCCCAGAGGCTTTATAGGCCAGGCATCCTGGCAAATGCACAGTAGTGAGCAACAAGACTGTGCTTCAAGCAAGGTGGATAGTGAGGACCAATACGTGAGGTTATCCTCTGACTTCCAAACATGTGCCATGCAAATATGTGCCCACACTCACACGCACTTACACTTTCATGCACACAAACATGCCACACATATATTCAAGGACAATTAAATATTAAAAAAAAACTGGACTCTGATATGGCCTGTTGAAACAGGCAGATACAGATTTGCATCTTAGTTTTGCTGTTTTACTGAAGTTGAATTTGGTTAGTTTTGTTTCCTTGACTATAAATTAGAGATAAGATACTGTATCTAATGGAGCTTATTGGAAGGTTAAATGAAATGCATGTGGCTCCTTGTAAGCACTGGAATGAACACCATTGTTTTGGATGCAGTTGTGACAATGACTTTCAGTGTAAAACTCTAGCTTTCTCTCAGTTCATGTAGTTGTGTGTGGAAATGCTTACTCAGTAGCACACATTATTAGTCTGTGTGGAGGGTATAGAATATCATGCAAGAAAAGCTTGTATTTGGGGAAGAATTATTGCATGTTCAGGAAAAATTACTACTAAAAACTGCTGTTATAATCCTCTAAGCTTATAGAGTTGTTTTCTTTCTCTTGTACATTACCATAGTCACTATCCTACCCATTCTGAGCAGGAGTTTCTGCCCCATCACCTGACTTCATGTAGCACCGTGTAGTGTGCTGTATAGCTCATGATAAGACTTTTCTCAAGTGACACTCTCATAAGTCTTTAGTAGTTTACACTGACATGTACAGTTTCTAGCCAGGTGTTTAAGAGCCTTTAGGAGCACCCAGGTTCAGACTTTAGCTTCTTATATAGAGGGTTGTGTGACCTGCACATTCATTTCCTTTCCTTACCCCTTTATTTTCTTTCTTATTTATCATTATCATTTGGGATAGGTGCCCCTTTTAGCTATATTTTAACTCCTCTCTCTAATGGGATGGTAATATTTAACTCATTAGGGCTGTTGTGTGCATTGCAGAGTCTTGATGTTAACTATCCAGTACTTGCTTCTCACACGGTAGACACCTCTGAGGAGCATCACCCATGATGGTGTGAAAGTCAGTTGCTCTTCCCATGTCAGTAAACACACCTCCTCAGTCCTGTTTGGGTTGTCTTTTTTTTTTTTTTTTTTTGCCTGGCTTGTCTGTTACCTTATCTCTTCCCAGACAGTGTCTCCCCATTCAGCTTGCTCACCCTTTGCCATAAAGCTTTCCCTTACAGATCCAACTAGTAGTGACTGATGTACTCCTTATGAACTAGTTAATTTTGCTAGCATTTAATCATTGACTGCCTTCTGATCTCTCTTACATAGTTTTATTATTATAATTACAGTATTATTAGTTGGCTTTATGTTATGTGATTTATGTCTCATATCCCCAGCAGATTACTAGTTCCCTGAAAGTAGTGGTCTCTATATCTTTCAGTCCCTGTAATATTATGTTTTTAAGAAATGTCTGTGACTGGGGACTGTGAGAGAAGGTTTCACAGATGAAATTGCATTTATACTAGCTTTTGTTCAGAGGAGAAAATTTCTGGAAGTTGATAAGAGGGGGAGCACATGGATCTGTAAGGAAGGCTGTTAAGTAAAAAGAACCCTTGATGGTTACTAGGGGTTTGTAACAAATCACTTGTGGATAAGCAGGGGTCTCCTATACCTATCCCAGAATATGCTGAACTGATTTGTAGCCACCTGTCATGGTTTTAAAGAAAAGCCCTAACTCCAGTCTCATAGGCACAAATAATAGCTGATTTTGTTTTTTACAGAGTACCTTTGGTCTAGGTTGAGGGTTGATGCCTCAAGTGTTACTTCCTTTGAAGCAGAGTTTACATGTGTTTTAAATTTATAGAACTATAAAATATTAACATTTTACTTTTACCAACAAGCTAGTATACAAGAATAAAGGGTTACAAAAAAGTTATTAACCTTTATGTTTTAAAAGGATTCACAGAATCATGGATAACCTTGGAAATCATCTCTTTGAAGTGTCTTGTTTTCTGGATGATCAATATGTATGTATACCAGAAAGCTGGAATGTTGAGCCCAAGAACATACACCATCAATGACTGTTAGGACTAGAACACAAGTATCTCTGTGAACTTTGGTTCTCTTAGTCAAAAATAATTCTTCCCCTTTGTTTCTGCCTTCTCCAACTCTGTTCACATTTCATATGTCCTGGGTAACTTGATGTACAAAAAGAATAATGTGTCTCCTTGACCTTTAATAATAGGAGCTAGAAAATATATGCCATGTTGGCATCATGTCTTTTTGCCCTCAGTTCCCTAACCCTCTGTTTATGTTATCCCACTCTTTTAACTCTGGAAATAGATTCTGTTTTCAGTGTTTACTGAAAACAATGGTTGGTAGGCTCAATTTAGAATTTCCCCTTTGCTTTTCTTTAAAGAAAGAATCAAGGGTATACATTCATCTTCTCATAGTCAAGAGAAATCAAGAGTAAACAGCAAACTTTTTGCTTTGTTGGTTCTTGTTTGTGACAAGGTCACTAGCAATTTACTACATACTTCATGTGTTGGGATAGGGACAAGGTATAAAATGAAGAAGAGGTGATACCTTCATGCAAAAACAAGTTAGCTTTGTGTTGTGTATTAATGGGGATGTCCTAGCTATTAAAAATTAGAAGTCAAACCTGAAATAAATGACGTTTGTGTTTCCTCTACTCTGAAAAAAATGCTTATTCTATATGCTTTTCTTAAAAGTCTATTTATTGACAGGTATGGTGGTACATTTCTGCAATCCCAGTAATAGGAGGCTAAGATAGGAAGATCATGAGACCATCCTGGAAGACATGGAAATATACTGTCTCAAAAAACAGGAAGAAAGGCTGGGGAGATTGTTCAGTGGTTAGGAATGCTTGCCACTTAAGTATGAAGACCTCTCAGGCTGGAGACTGCCTAGTACGACTCTCCACAACTTATGTAAAAAAACAAACAAGCAAACAAACAAAAACTAGATGTGGTCATGCACATCTGTAACCCCAGTGTGTAGAGTTGTGGGGGATGGGGATCGTAGAGAACAGAAAATTGCTGGGGCTCTCTGAAGGACAGCAGCTCAAGAAAAACCACATCTCAAAAAAGCATGCAAATGAGCAATACAGAAGGCCACCTGAGGTTCTCCTTTGGCTTCTGCATTCATACACACACACACACACACACACACACACACACACACATACACGTGTGCGCGCACACACACGTGCACAACCTCTTCCCTAAAGAATAGGGGTGGGGGAGTCCATCTGCAATTAATACTAGCCCTTATTTAAGAGTTTAAAAATTTGTATGGACCAGCAATCCTTCCTCTTGGGCATTGGTTTGGTCCTTGTATGGGTGGGACAGGAACCCAGGACTTTGTTGATGCTGTAGAGTGTGTGAGTGATGCAGCTGTGATATTTTCTCAGGTTTACCTGATGACAAGACTGGAGATGGAAGAGAGTTTATTTGATGGTGGTGATGACAAAAATCCTTACATATGTTGGGCCTGAAGAGATGTCTTAGTGGTTAAGGTGCCTGCATGTGAAGCCTAAGGACCCAGGTTCAATTCCCCAGTTCCCACATAAAGCAGAGGCACATTTGTCTAGAGTTTGTTTACAGTGGCTAGAGGTCCTGGTATGCCCATTCTCTCTCTCATTAAGAAAGAGAGAAAGAAAGAAAGAAAGAAAGAAAGAAAGAAAGAAAATCCTCACATATATTATATGATTGGAGAATTTTAACTTTCTTTTATAGATGGTTATAAAACCAATGACAATTTCATCACTTTTTTTGGTTATCTATTACATATGGTAGAGGACTTCTGCCAGCATGTAACCTAACTGACTTTTTAAGGAAAAGAGAAAAAAGAATGAATCCAAGATACTTCTTCAAGTCCAGTGTAAGAATATTTCACTACACTTTTAGTATAAAGTATGAAACAAAAAGATAAAAATAAACTTTAGAAAATTCTCAAGGTTTTTTTCTCCCCCGAGGTAAGACTTCACTCTAGCTCAGGCTGACTTGGAATTCACTATTTCCTCTCAGAGTGGCCTTGAACTCATGGCAATCCTCCTGCCTCTGCCTCCTGAGTGCTGGGATAACAGGCATATACAACCATGCCCAGCTTCAAGTTTTAAAAATGTTTAATTGTATGTCTTCATCCATTTTTGTTGCTATTAAAAAAAGCAACTGAGTGTGATTTTTGAAGAAAAGGTTTAAGTTCATCTCTGGGGTTCAAGGGCATGGCTACAGCATCTTCAGCTCTGGTAAAGACCTCCTGGCAGATGACATCACAGTATTGGAGTGTATTTGGAAGTGGGAATTTTAGGAGGTGCCAGACTCACTTATAAACAACCCATTCTTACAGGAACAAATTAATCTAATAGGACCTGACTGACTTACTCCTAAGAGGCAGCATTAATCTGTTCATAAGGGTGAAGCCTTCATAGCCTAGTTACTTTCTAGTAGATCTTATCTGTTAAAGTTCCATCATTACAACAACCCACTGGGGACCAGACTTAAAGCATTAAACCTTTGAGGGACAAGCCATACAATCCATAGCTAGAGTATTTTGTCTAAAGAAGAGATCAGTGTTGAGTTTTGGCTGAGTTGCATCCTTATCAGAAAGGCATAGTATGTTAATAAATGGTGGACCAATAGGCAGATGATACAGGGAAACCTGACAGACTAGTCTAGAATAGCCAGACTATGTAGGATGCCACAGATTATCTAGGACATTCATATGTAAATGTTTAAGAGAATCTATCTAGATCCTGGCTTCTCAGAGAGTAGTCCAGGGACCCAGGAGCATATCATCTAAAACTATTGAATTAAAATTGTTGTTTGAATGAAAGGTGATGAAGCTCTGGTCTAGATTTCATTATGAGGTCTTTTAATATATATATTTTTTATTTCACACATGAGCATGCACATGAGAGAGAGAGGTGGGGGAGAGAGAGAGAGAGCGATGATTGTATGGGGACATCAGGACCTCTTACTGCTTCAAACTAACTCCAGATGGGTACTGGGGAACCAAACCTGGGCTGATAGACTTTTCAAGCAAGTGTTTACCACTGATCCATCTCCACAGCCCAGATGTTATTTTTAAAAAAATATTTATTATTTATTTATTTGAAGGCCCTGGGGAATCAAACCTGGGTCCTTTGGCTTTTCAGGCAAATGCCTTAACCGCTAAGCCATCTCTCTAGCCCCCAGGTCTTATTTTTAACCTACAGGGTCAACCTGTCTAATGCTCACCCTGTTGCTAACTTCTCTCTGGTAGCTGGTCCTTGTCCTTCGAGGCCTTTGTATTGTTCTCTTTTGCTGTTAGTTTCATGAGGTTGTTGTAACAAAGTATGACAGAAGTGTATTCTGTCACAGCTCTTCTAAGAAGTCTAAAAATCAAGGTGTTGATAGGGCCGTTCTATCTCTGAAGGCTCTATAGAAGATCTATCCTTGTCTCTTCCAGCCTCAGGAAGCCCCAGGTATTACCTGGCTTGGGACAGATTCATTTTAACCTCTGCTTCTGTCTTTATGTGGTTTTCTGCTCTCTGTGTCTATCTAAACATGACATTTGTTGCAGTCAGGTTCACATTGCTGGCAGAAATCACCTGAACAAGAGCAGCTGGGGGGTGGGGTGGGGTGGGGAAGGGTTTATTTTGGCTTACAGACTCAAGGGGAAGCTCCATGATGGCAGGGGGAAATGGTGGCACAAGCAGAGGGTGGACATCACCTCCTGTCCTACAGCAACAGGAAAGTGTGCCAAACACTGGCAAGGGGAAATTGGCTACAACACCCATAAGCCCGCCCCACCCCAACAATATACTGCCTCCAGGAGGCATTAGTTCCCAAGTCTCTATCAGCTGGGAACCTAGCATTCAGAACGCCTAAGTTATGGGGACACCTGAATCAAATCACAACATCATTTGTGTGTCTTTGTCCACAATTCCTCTTCGTACAGTGACATTGGATTCCTGTGGGCCTCTGGTCACATCTTTATCTACTGATAAAAATATAAGTTTTTTTTTTTTTTTTTTTGGAGAGAGAAAGGGAGAGGAAGACAGATAGAGATGGGCACACCAGCAGCCTCTCAGCTGCTGCGAATGAAATCCAGATGTGTGCGCCCCCTTGTGGTCAAGTGAGACATTGCGCCCTTGCGTCACTTTGCATCTGGCTAAATGTGGGACCTGGAGATTGGAACCGCTGGAGATTGGAACCAGCGTTCTTAGGCTTAGGAGGCAGGCGCCTTAACCGCTAAGCCATCTCTCCAGCCCCAAATATAAGTATTTTGTGTTAAAGACACCTCATTCAAAATACCTTATTTAATAATGTTGATTGATTAACACTGAACCTCCAGCCACTATACATAACACTAATATAACTTGTGCCTGCGTGAGGCATGTCTCCATGCATATTCTTCATAACACATATTATAGCATTCTTGAGCTGTACAAACAGGACCTCAGCACTACTTTTGGGGGCATTTTAAATGACAAGATGAACATCAAAAAGCACAAAGGTGTGAAAATACCATACTAAGTGGACCGTGAAAAGCACTTTAGTTTTCAGTAGGAGAGTGGCATCAACAACATCAAGTGTTGCTTTGTTTGACCTCAGCTAGGCACATTTATATCAGGTATTTTGCATTTTTTCCCTTTTTGTACATGTCTGCAATGACCATGAAAGCACTATTATTGTTCTTTTTCAGTTACAAATAAATTTTAGTGAACAGGCAAATTCCCATGTACAGAATATGGAAAGAAAATAGATGAACTATTGATCTATCCTCAGAGACTGTCGTTTTAATGAGAGAACACTCTTGAAATATTTCAAGTAATTATCATTTTTTCAAATAGGTTATTTGTGAAAAATATATGGAAGGAAAAATAATGGTAATTTTGTACCAGAAGCAGGGCCACTCACACATGCCTCTTTTGTTTCCATGTCACTGAGTTTAGTCACCACAGCAGCACTTCTGCACATAGTTGTCTCTTTAGAAGAAGCCAATTCTGTTGCTGTCTGTCATGGCTACTGTAACTACCTTTTCTTTTGCTTTATCCTTGGCCCCCCACTCTATGCCTTGACCTCTTCCTCTGAGGGATGATCTGGCTGAATTGTGGTTACCACCCTGCAGGGCAGAGCCCTGGTAGTGGTCACTGTGTAATCTTTTGTGAACACATTGCCCAGCACAGTAGAGCTCTTTAGTGAGTCCTTACCACCTAGAAACAGGATTGTTCGTGTTGGGAATTTTCTTTCCTGTGTCCTGTAAGACTGGGAATCAAAATAGTGGCAAAGAATTCTTTATCTTATCTTGTTCCTGGAAACTCATTCTTAGTTCAAGATGTTTGAATGGTTAGGGGATGGATGAATGAATAACAATTTGAGATCCATGAAGAGAAGCTGTTCTGGGGACACCCCAGGGTCAGCATGTCTTTTTGTAATGTGTCTAAGGTTCTTGGTACTGTCTCAAAGGATGGTGGCCTGGGACCTACAGGTGATTGGGTGGAGCCACCCTCCAATGGCAGCTTCTCCTGCGTTGAACTTCATAACTTTCATAGTCCTTGTATTGAACATTTCCTGTATTTCTACACACTTGGGCTTTGCAGGAGTTAAACATTATATATAAGGAGTAAAGTTTGTCCTCAGAAGAATTTACAGTTTGCGTGGAAAGAGAGACTACACACAGCTAAAAAGTTTACAAGTACAGTAAGAGATGAGATGACTTATAACAGCTATCCTAAAGCAGTGTCTAATTTTCATATGAGAAGTGTGAGATCTGTAAGCAGTATAGGCGTTGAAGGTGGAGGAAGGGTTACTTCAGTCTGGAGTGGTCTGCGATGACCTTGTGGGAGAGGAATGGTAGAGGCTGCATCTTGGAGGACAGATGAGGATTGGCAAAGTCTGGAAAAGTAAAGCAGAGAATTTGATGTCAACAGGAGCAGGAGGTGACTGAAGCAGTTAGTGCACCAGAACTGTGAGAGGGGCACAGTTGAAAGGCAGATGGCTTGGATGGACAAAGGTAAGGCCCCTGGTGATTCATGGGGTGATACTTGGTCTCTTGGCATTAGCTGGAGACAAGACATAGGAGAAAGTAAGATGGAAGAGAGATTTGCGAGCTATCGATCATCTCAGGCTGTATTCATCTGAATAGGATTTTCAGAACTCACTTTTGGAGGAAATGAGTTACAGAAACAAGAGATAGAATTTGAAAAGAAGATTATGACACATTATCCATGCAGTCCTGAAGAGTGGAGTCCTGAGCCAATAGCAGCTTTGCTTTCAGATGTCAGATTATACTAAATCCAGGTATACACAGGGTGAAGACGAAGGATAGAGAGTTGGAAGCTGTTTCATGTGTGATCCCACCGTGGCCATATTTGGGTGGGCAAAGGAAAGACTGTCATTGAAAGGAGTCTGAAAGGAGTGGAGAAAAATATGCAGACCATGCAAGTAATTTTCAAAGGGAAAGTGAGCAATGAAAAAGGCATGCTGTTTGATCAGAGGGGGAGGCTGGTACTGAAGAAAAGTGTTTAAGGGAGTGAATCTAAGATTGCATTAGGGTAGACACAGAAGCAAAGGTGAAGAGAGAGGTGCTGGGGAGCTCTGATGATATGTTGAGTAAGTCCAGGGAAAATGACTAGTTGGTGAAAAACTTTGGGGAAATCAAATTTACTGATTCTTTTGCAGTAAGTGCCAGTATTAGGATTCAAAGCATTTATAATACCCTAGATATCCCATAGGAATGAGTTAGTTATCATAACTTTCCCAGATAATTGATTTGCTCTGGTCATGCTTAGCTTTTGGCAAGATAATACATAAGATGATATAATATACTTGTCTTCTGAATGAAGGTTTCTGCTGTAAGCACAACTGGGATAGGAGAAGGTAAATGTTGGCTTGAGGCAAAGATCCTGGAAAATGCTTGAGCTGTTTCACCTACTCTGTCTGTAGGCTTCTCAGCTGAAAGCCAGCTCAGATAATGGTTGGCCTGGTCTATTCTACCACCTAGTGGGAAAGGATTAGCAGGGTAAACAAGGACAGGTCACTGGTGGGAAGAGGAAGCAATGGCCCTCAGTATACTTACTTAGCCCCCAACACTGAGGAAGGCAAGAAGAGGGAAGGGTCATATAGGGATGTACAACTTAGTAGTGTAGACAGAGCCATCAACAATAGAAATATCTAATGTATTTCTCTTCTCCCGAAGGGCACCATGCCAGTGGAAAGGATGCGAATGCGCCCATGGCTGGAGGAACAGATAAACTCAAATACAATACCAGGGCTAAAGTGGCTTAACAAGGTAGGTGGTATGGTGTGTTGGAGTGGGGTGGGAGTCCTTGCTGAGAGCATGCATATATGGACCACCAAAAGCAAAATTGTTCTTTGTGTTCAGAAATTTAAGTTCATTCATAACAAAAACCAACCAGCTAATAATAGTGATCATAAAACATCAAGTTATCATATTAAAAGTTTTTTTTTTTTTGGTCACCTCAGACTGTTACCTCAACTTAACGGGTGTATCTCACCTTTGGCATTTTGCATGACTTTACAAAGCTGTTTGCCATGGCTTCATTAGTGATTTATGTCCTCTCCCTTCTCTACATCCCTTTCTGCTTCTGACTTTCTAGGCTTAAAGGACATGAAAACTCCATGGTTATTTATGGGGAATGGAGCATGTTAACTTTTGTAAAGGTTCCTTATGCAAAGAACTTTTGTTTTTTCATTAATGGGCTTCTCTTTATCTTTACATGAAACCCTGCTTGCATGACTACCTATCCCCTCAAATTAGTTATTATTTACACTTCTCCCAAACACACACACACACACACAGCCTTAATTTATTCAAAACTCAATTTAATTAATCCTAGCTCTTAGGGATAAATCAGGAAGAGATATGTGAATTTTAAAAATATTTTATTTTATTTTATTTTATTTATTTTATTTAAGAGACAGAGAGAGGGAGAGTGAGTGAGAACGGGCATGCCAGGGCCTCTAGCCACTGCAGATGAACTCCAGACACATGTGCCACTATGTGCATCTGGCTTATGTGGGACCTGGAGAATTGAACTGGGGTCCTTAGGCTTCACAGGTATGTGGCTTATAACCACTAAGCAATCACAACAAAAAATGATTTTTTTAAAGTCTATAAAATATAGTTATAATCTAGAAGATAAACTAAATACAGTATATTTATTATGCCTTCTTTAAAGAGGCCCACAGGAGAAAGTTTTTTTTCTTACTGCCAGGAATGATTGCTGTTTTCCTGAGCAATGTCTGTTTCTTTTCTGCCCCATCCCCCTTACTTTTTAAATCATAAGTACATGGTGAATAATTTAATGGGTCAGGCTTTATCTTTGTGCCAGGTGCAAGAGCTTAAAGCCCGAGTACAGATTGTGGCCTGTTTTTAATGAGTGAAAAAGTTATTGCGAGGTTTTTTTTTTTTTTTTTTAACTTCTGGCTTTATTTTACCATTTCAGATATCTTTTGAATCTCATTTTTGTTACTCTTCCCTCATCCATTTTTTAAAGTTTAATATTACTCTACTTGAATATCTGTTTGAATCCTTTCTGAAACAAAGTGGGGTACAGAGTAAATAGAAATAAGTAAACGATGTGCTTATTTCATGTTCTATTTAATATTTTAAGGTTTTATGGCAAACAATATTTTTCCAGGATCACCATTTCTATAGAGTTTAGGCTTAGATATGTATTGAGTCTCTTCCAAACAGCAAATTAAGTAATTGTTCAAAAATTGCTTGCTCAGTTGCAGGGGTATATATGGCAATCTAAGGAAAGAAACACAGTGGTACAGGGAAGTAGTATAGAGAGATACAGGGCAATATATAATAATAATGAGAGCTAGCATTTGCCAAGTGCCTAGTGTCACTTACTCTAAGTAAGGAATTCCACACACCAATTCCCATAATCCCCACTCTTGGAAAGTGCTGTTATCGTCCATTTAAGAACAAGGAACCTGAAGCACAGAAAAGTTAAGTAGGATTTTGTTTTGAAGAAGAAAATAACATCACCTGTTTGGATTTATAATGCTAGGTTACAGCAGATAGTTCTCAAGTCTGAAGAAAAACAAGTGCTCTATTTGTGCCTATTCTTTTTCAAGCAAGCACCTTTAGCCACTGAGCTATTTCTCCAGCCAGCCTTTTCCTTTTCTAAAACCCCAATTGTCTCCTTTTGCATCTGTGTGTGGAGAACATAACATCATCATGTCTTCTGTATTGACAGGACACTTGATTGGGTTACAGTCAGTTGTTTCCTATAGGAAGCTGACCAGTGGCACTCCACCCCCAAAGATAAGGCCTTGCCCTAACCTCTGGAACCAGTGAATGTGACCTTATTTGAACAAAGAGTTTTTGTAAATGCACTTAAGGACTTTGTAACAGACAGCTTCAGGTTTGCTGAGATGAACTTCCAGACCAGGCACAGTTATGGAGGAAGGGATATTTATTGAAGCTTACAGACCCAGGGGAAGTTCCATAATGGCAGAAGAAGCTGGCCTGCCTTCACAGGACCAAACACAGAGAGCAAAAGCCAAAAGCCACACAGCACCACACACCTCAGGAACTCCAGCTAGGCACACTTTGCACATCTTTAGATTGAAATCTCAAACCCATCACCACACCTTAAGGTCTTCCCAGTGACACTGACTCCAGCCAGGAGGCTACAGGTGCAAACTACAAACTAATAAAACACTGACTATATTTGGGGCCATCTATTCAAACTACCACAGACTTGAAAATGAAATTGTCTGGATTATCTGTCCAGTGACAGGTGTCTTTAGAAGAGACAATCAAAGACTTCCCTTACCCCCCAACACACACAGGAGAAGCCAGAGCATGGAACGGTGAGGAAACTCCTGGAGCCACCAGAAGCTGGAAGAATCCGCAAAGATCCTCCCCTAGAATTTTTGAAAGGAATAAAACCCTACAGCTTGATTTTTGATTTCTGGCTGCTAGAACAATGCTAGAATAAATTTTTGTTGTTTTAAGTCACCTAGGATGTGGTAATTTATAGGAAATGAATGGACTTTTTAGGGGTTATTTCTTGAGTGGGACCCTAATGGAAAAGGGACCCTTTTTTGTATGATCCAGTTCTCCATTTTCTCTCTTATACTGGGGTTCAAACCCAGGATGTTGCATATTAGGGAAGTACTTTACCACTAAGCTGTTTTCCCTAGCCATGTCTATGTTTTTCTTCAACCAGAAGGCAAGAACTGATTTCTCTTTGTACAAATCTCTTAGCCTTCTCAGGTGGCAATTCCCTACTGGGCTTTCTTCATCAGGCTCTTGGTTAAGAATTCCCTTCCTGGGGAAGAACAGTGAAGGGAAGGGGACTTCCTTGCCATTCTAGGCTCCTCTGTGGGGTATGAGCTCAGCTAATGGAAGGGGAATGTGCCACTGGCTGCCAGCCACCTCTGCCTCTCCAAACAGCCTAGGCTATCTCCTGGCCTGAGGGTCTTGTTAGGCAGATAACCGCTTAGCCTAGCCACAACAGGCATGAGCCTGTGTTTGTGTACATGGACACTGCAGGCCTCAGATGGGTCGAGATATTTTCTCTCTATACCTACACTCCCATGGGATTATTTTTATAGGTTTCTGCTAATTTAGGCTTGCTGTCATTCATCTGTCCATGTAAATATTTCACTGCTATTCATAAGTTGTTACTTCCTTGCTATTCATAAGTGTTCTAAGAACCCCTTGCTTATATTTTGAGTGCATTGAAGTCATTCCAAAATCTCTTCTCCCACTGAAGAGTGTTGTGACTCTACGAAAACAGTCAGTGTTCTTGGGACTTTGTGATTCACTTATGCTTTAGTTGGTGTCTTGGTCCTCATTATGCTTCTATAATAAAATATCTTAGATTGTATAACATGAAATTTACTCAAAATACCTGTGACTGAAGCTTCCACATAGCATGGAACCTGTGTCCTAGCATGGCTGCTTTATAAGATGGCGGGGAAGCAGAAGAAAGAGACCTAGGAGGGGCCTAGCCTGCTTTTAAAAAAATTATTATTTTAATAACAGCAATCCTGTTGGGGGAACTAACCCACTGACCAGATCCATTCCCCCTAGACAGCACCAATCAATTATGGGCAAGCCTGTACCTCCTGTAGACCCCACCACTTAGAGGTTCCACCTTAGCACCTCCACATTGGAGACCATAGAAGCTTTGGAGGGCACACTCCAACCATATCCAGATCATAGTGGTTGGTCTTCAGCATGTGTTTTGAATACTGCTCCAGGCCAGAGGCCCCATGTAGTACATGGCTGTCTTGAGAGTTACTGTCCACACAGTGCCAGGCCTAGTGCTTGGTAAGAAGAAAGCACTCCATAAAGAGTGTCCTGTGAGTCCATAAATGAAGATGAAATGCTCCAAGAGGAGTAAATTGATAGCTGTGTGTTTGTTAAAGATTATCAAACTTGGCCAGACATAGTGGAGCACTTCTGTAATTTCATCACTAGGGACTGCTCAAAGTTTGAGTCTAGCCTGTTCTACAAAGCTCTGTCTCATAAAACCAAAACCAGCTGGGCATGGTGGTGCACGCCTTTAATCCCAGCACTTGGGAGGCAGAGGTAGGAGGATCACTGTGAGTTCAAGGTCACCCTGAGACTGAATTCCAGGGCCACAGTGAGACTCTACCTCAAAAAAAAAAACCAAACCAAACCAAACCAAACAAACAAAAAAAAACCCAACCAAACCAAAAAAAAAAAAAAAAAAAAAAAACCCCAAAGATTATGAAATATAAAACTAGTAGATTGGCCATTGTCCTGTCTCTCCTCAATTCAGACTCTATCCAATGTAGTACCTTCTTCTTCTTCTTCTTTTTTTTTTTTTTTTGTTTTTCGAGGTACAGTCTCGCTCTAGTCCAGGCTGACCTGGCATTCATGATGTAGTCTCAGGGTGGCCTTGAACTCATGGCGATCCTCCTACCTCTGCCTCCTAGTGCTGGGATTAAAGGTGCGCGCCACCACACCCAGCTCAATGTAGTAAATTCTTAGAAAGAACAAAGTGGTGATTAATTTTCCCATTTCTAACAAATGTGAAGGTAAGTGGTAATGGAATGGAATCTAACCACACCAGAGGAATTCAAAGGAACAGTGAGGAAGTTTGGTAAAGCAGCATGATAATGCTATGCAGCTTATGAATGAGGTCTTGGTTTAGAGCATGAACTTTTTATTATGAGCATTTACATAGTAGGCCGAATAAGCTAATGATTAGAATGATTAGGAGGGCAAATTCCCTTGCCACTCCAGAATGCCCACATAATTTCTTGCTATCTCTCCCTCCCTCCTGCCCCCTCACCCTTCTCTCCTCTCACTGTGTGTGTGTGCTCTCAGGATCTCTTGCCACTTGCAAACAAACACCAGTCACACACGCACCACTTTATGCATCTAGGAGAAGCACAGGAAGTGGATGCTGGGGAATCAAACCCAGGTTATTAGGCTTTGTAAGCAAGCACGTTTAAGTGCCGAGCCATCTCTCCAGCCCAATAATAACTTATATCATCCCTGCCCCATTCATTGTCATATGCATTGAGTATTCCTATAATATTCTTTTATAGCTGATTCATTCAAATTAGAATCCAAAGAAAATCTACAGGTTGTGTTTGGTTTTATGGTTCTGGATTTGTTTAAATGCTTGCTTGTAATTTCCTGGGCATTTATTTAGAAAGGACGAGGTGTCACTTTTAGGCCCATCACTTCTCTTGCAGTACTGTGTCATTCCTACTCTGTTGTTAGTGTTTGGATTCACATTAGAAATCCACCTGGACCCCTACCGTGGCCACTTTCCAGCAAAAGGGTCTTCAGGCAGTACTAGATCTTTCCCTTGTCTTCACTTTGAACAGGGTCGTGTGTGTGTAAATCTCAGGCTATTTACCTGCCCAGTGTAAGTAGTCCAAATACAATGAACATTGGGATATCTGATCAGTGTTTAAGGAAAGATTAGGAAGAAGATAACAGACTCTGAGGCATCAAGCTGTGTGTGTCCCACACTGTTTGAAAGAATCTCAAATGCTTTTCTGAACTCAGGTAACATTCATGCCTTCTCCCCTCAGCTGGGCAGGGTTCTGTTCATACGTACACATGGAAGAACTGTAATGCACACTGTCTTTCCATGCATGAGTGAATATAGTCCTGTGTGCAAGACTGACAACAGGGGAATTCTGAGCACCAAGGCTCTAGGTGCCAAAGGGTCTACATAGAAGACTAGTAACACTGGCCCTTGGAGCACATTTATGACCAGAATGCTTGTCAAAATCTCTTTCAGTTCTAAAATGAACCTTATTTTGTTTTTTCTTGAACTTTTTTTTATATCTGGGATACTTTTTAAAAATATATCCTTTTTATTGACAGTGTCCATGCTTACAGACAATAAACCATGATAATTCCTTTCCCTCCCCTCTCTTTCCCCTTCATAAATCCACTCTCTATCATATCCCCTCCTTCTCTCCATTAGTGTCTCTTTTATTTTGATGTCACCATCTTTTCCTCCTATTATGAGGGTCTTGTGAAGGTAAAGTGCTAAGCACTATGAGGCCATGGATAATGAGGCCAATTTCTGTCTGGACGATTGCATTGTAAGCAGTCATACCGTTACTTTGGCTCTTACATTCTTTCTGCCACCTCTTCCACAATGGATCCTGAGCCTTGGAGGATATGATAGAGATGTTTCAGTGCTGGACACTCCTCTGTCACTTCTTCTCAGCACTATGTTGTCTTTTGGGTCATCCCAGTGGTCACTGGCATCTGAAAAGAGAAGCTTCTCTAACCAAAAGTGAGAGTAGCATTAATATATGGGTATGAACATTAAAAAAGTGTTTACAGGGCAGTTTAGTGGGCATAATGTATGCCTTTAACCAGACAAGAGCAGGCATTACATTCCTAAGGCTCATGACCTCTCCCACCATAGGCTTTTGATTAGGTTTTCAGTACCAGGCACACACTCCCTCCCATGGTGTAGGCCTCCAGTACAATTAGAGAGCAGTTGGTTTCTCCCATAACAGACATGCCACTACTGCACCCATTGGCTCATTTGGCCTTGTGGGCCAAACTTGAGGCTTACAGTGTCTACTGTGTTCAGCACTGATGGCTTCTGTCTCCCATAGGGCTGCATGCAGTGCAGCTTTTTCCAGCTTTGTGTCAGCTGGTCTACAGGGAAGAGGTTTTTAGTTCAGCTCCAGTTTGATTTCTTGGAGACCTGCAGCCCAGACATGTGGTCTTCAGCAATAGGGTCTTATCATCTATTCCTGGTGGGAAACCAAGAGCCTTGGCAATAGCCTATAATGTTTTGGGGCATCAGGGACCTCCCTGACCAACAAGTCACTGGAAGTTATGGGATACATTTTAATTTTTATTTATTTATTTATTATTATTATTATTATTTTTTCAAGGTAGGGTCTCACTCTAGCTCAGGCTGACTCGGAATTCACTATGTAGTCTCAGGGTGGCCTTGAACTCACAAAAATCCTCCTACCTCTGCCTCCCAAGTGCTGGGATTAAAGGCGTGCACCACTATGCCCAACACGGGATACATTTTTTTAAGCAGTCTCTTTCCTGCAATATGAAAAACAAATTAAAAGTTAAATGCAGATTTTAAAAAATTACCACTTTATTTCAAAGTATTCAGTACAGTCATAGTGTTGTGACACCATCACTACCATCTCCAAGAACTTTTCCCACCCTATAAGAAGGAAATACCATCCTCACTAAGCAGTGACGGCCCATTTTGTGTCTCCCTGGCTCTTGACAAACACTAAGGTGTTTTCTGTCTCTGTAAATTTTCTGGATATTTCATAGAAATTGGATCATTTGATTTTTTTTTTCAGCACAATCTTTCAAAGTTCATCCATGTGAGCCAAGCATGGTGGCACATGCCTTTAATCCCAGCACTCGGGAGGAAGAGGTAGGAGGATGGCTGTGAGTTTGAGGCCATCCCGAGACTACATAGTGAATTGCAGGTCAGCCTGGGCCAGAGTGAGACCCTACCTCAAAAACAAAACAAAACAACAACAAAAGAAAGTTCATCTATGTGGTTGCATGTGTCAGTGTTTCCTTTTCTGAGCATCCAAAAAATGGAATAATACCCAGGGAATATATAAAATACAGTGGAGTAATATCCATTGCAAAGGAGGGTAGGAGAAAGCTAGCTCCTTTTAAACAGTTTCAGTTAGAGATTGAAGCCCTGAGAGAACCAGAAGATGCCACCCCACATGTCACCTCACCCTGGCATAAGAATGGAACTTTTGGCAGCAATGGAACTTGTGTCTGATCAAGACTGGTCTTCAGTGCCCCCTGCTGCCCACAGTCTAGCATGATGGTCTGGCCCAGGTGGGCTGAGTCAGGGGCTGCCCTCAAAATCTACAAACCAATTGGCTCTTCCCCTTGCCTAAAGGCTGATGGCTTCTTCCTGTCACTAGCTCTGCTCAGCGCCAATGTTATTCTGGCTCTGCTTGGCTCTGCCTGTCTGGCCACAGGGACACACATGAGTCTAGCTTCCCCCTCACTGGGCCTGGCTGGGTGAGAGGGGCGGGTTGGGAGAGTTTATCAATGTTTCTTGTTCTGAGGGAACTTTTCTGCTGGCCTCTGCTTTATAGTTTGGGATAACTTCTCACTCTGGTTCCATGCATGATTTTACTCTGGTCTCTGACTCTATCACATGTGTATTTCTTTTTTTTTTTTTGGTTTTTCGAGGTAGGGTTTCACTCTGGTCCAGGCTGGCCTGAATTAACTATGTAGTCTCAGGGTGGCCTTGAACTCACGGCAATCCTCCTACCTCTGCCTCCCAAGTGCTGGGATTAAAGGCGTGCGCCACCACGCCTGGCCACATGTGTATTTCCCTTACATGCTAGATCTACCATGTGGGTGTTCTCACTAACTTCAGGCTTGCTACCTGTGTAATTTCCATAAACTCAGGGTAACCATGAGTGTAAATCTTCATTACACATTTATCCTTTCAATTTCTTGGTCCCTGCATTGATATTTTCTCTTTGTTATTTTTCCTTAAGTCACCACCATTTGCTCTTTTGACTTTCTTCCATGGAGAAAGCAAATGGCAGATGCTGTGGGTGTTCCTTCTAAATCTCCCTACAAAAGCTCTTAAATTCTATCCTCCATGTGCTTGCGGCTCTACTCCAGTCTTTCCTTAAAAACCACAATTTCTTGTAAATGAACCTTATGAACTATACAATGTTTAACAAAGTGCATGTTTCCTACTTCGCACATGCTTATGACTCTGCCCCAGCCTTTCTTCCTAGATACCAATCTCCCTCAAATAAACCCCATAATTTGTGATTTCTTCCCAAATAAATTTAATAATTAATGATTTGTACTTCTGGAGTCCATCTCTATCAATTCATTGTCAAAGGTAGGACAGAACTCAAACTTGGGGTTCATAAATTGTGTTTATCTGTTTGTTCATCACCTGATAGACATCCAATTGCTTCCATCTTTGGGCTTTGTGAGTAGTGAGGTGCACATTCATGTGCCAGTTTTTATTTGAATATCTATTGGAGGTCTTTGGGTACATATCCAGGAGTGAAGTTTTAGAGTCATGTGGTGATTTTTTGAGGAATGGTGAGGCTGTTTCTACAGCAGTTACACTGTTTCACATCCCCCAGCAGTACGTGAGTTCTGTTTTTCCAAATCCTCTCAAAGAACCTTTTATCTTCTAGTTTTCTTTTTCTTTTCTTTTTTAAAGTTGAGCCATTCTGTTGGGTATGAGGTTTCTATTTTAATTTGAAGTACTTTAGTGACTAGGAATATCTGGCATCTTTTCACGTGTTTATAGAATTTTTTGAGAAAGGTCTATTTGGGTTCTTTATCCATTTAGACAATCTGTAGTGGATATTACTAGATTCAGGGTTTTTTTGGTGATTTTTGTGGGTTGTTTTTTTGTGTGTGATTTCTTTGACGAAAGAGAGAGAGTGACAGAGCTGTGTATGTGTGTGTGTGTGTGTGTGTGTGTGTGTGTGTGTGTGTGTATTTGTGTGCCTAGAAGCTTAGAAAGATGTTCCTCCTCTTGCCAACTTTGTCGTGTTGGAATAACTTCAGATTGTATTACCTAGAACTCTTCATCTAGAAAAAAATATAGCATCAAATTCTTCAGTCAGTATTTTTTTCATATTTTTAAAATTTATTTTTGTTGTTTGGAGATTTTCATGCATGTCTATAGTGTATTTTGATTTTTATTCCCCCAATTACTATCTCTTATTAGCATCCTTCTTCATTAATCTCCTTTTTACTTTTATGCCTTTTTTAACCCATTGAGTTAAATTAGGGTTGCTTATATGACATGGGTGAAAGGTACTTACTGTGGCTATGCCACTAATGAACCTGACCTGATTCCACCTCTCCTAGGAACTCACGGCTGCCATTAGCTACTCTGAAAGGTGCAGTCTCATGTGTCCTTTCTCCATCAATGGTAAAGCTGTGACAGGCTCAGTCTTGTGCAGGAAACCACAGTGGCTGTGAATTCATAAGTGCGATGGGCCACATTGTATCCAGAAGACAGTGTTTCACAGCCCTCTTCCCCATCCTGTCACTCTTACATTACTTCCACCTCCTCTTTCTCAGGGTTTCCTGAGCCTTGGAAGCTATCATACTAAGATTAGTTCTGATTGAAGCCTTGATCACAGAAGTTTCTTACTACAGTGGGCAAAGGTTAATGCAGAGATGCAGTTCTGGCAAATATGCCAAGAATAAGTGATGACTGTGTGCTCAGCCTCAAACAGGACATCTAACCCACCCCATCAGAGAAGATATTTTAAGTAAGAAGCTTTAAGTTGTAGGTGTGCATTTCATGGAACTTTCCCTTGAAACCAGTTTTTCTGTTTGTGTTCATTTTCTTCTGCACATGAATTATATCACTGTATTAAGTGATTTCTTTTTGTACTCTGATTTTTACAGTTAGAAAATTCCACCCAGTCTTTTTCTGATCTACTGTTCTTTGGCCTACCTGTAGATGGTGAGAGTGAAGAATGAGGCACTTGTGCAAATGTCTGTTCCTTTCACTTTTTCTTTATTAACTGACTTTTATAAATATGGTTGAATTTTCCCTTGTCACAGTTTTTGGGAAACTCTCCATCATTTTGAGATATTTTCAGTCCAGCCTTTGTGAGTGGTTCTGTGGAGAGGTATCAGATCCCTTTTTGGGGCAGCTGGGACCCTTTCTAGATTTCACTGTGTGAAACGCATTGGTGGAAAATCCCTACTGATGTTTCTTTTCCTCCCCTGTTGAATGTAGTGCAGGAGTCCCTATACCTAGCAATTACCAGAACAATCTGAAAGCATTAAAGAAAAAAAACAACAACAAATAAACAGTATAACAAAACTTTCCCCCACACTTCCTGGGCTTTAATCTCCTCAGAACCCAGGTCAACAGGCTTGCCATAGGACAGGAACTCTTCTAAATCTAAAAGCTGAGAGACAATGTGTGATGTGAGTAGGGGATCATATGACTTTGTTGTTGAACTTAGGTGCTTTTAAGTGTACGTTCATTGGAAAATTAATTTAATTATGTTTAGTGTTTAGTCAGTGTCTGAAAATATAATGGAAAATACTACATATACTTAACTTATTCTATAGTTACAACTTAGAAAGTAAGCACTGTATGGACACTTGTAGTCAAATGTACAGTGCCACATGACCTATCAGAAGGGCTAGCCAACCCTTTCTTTTCACACACATAATTTCATGAATTGGACCTTGTTTCTGAAGCATATGTTTGCTGGGATTGACTTAAGCAGTTGGGAATTATGCTCAGGTTGTAGGAAAGATAAGGTGTGAAATAAAGTTTGCATGGAGTAACTTTTCCCCAGAGTAGGAGTATGATCTCATAATATATACATCTTTGAATTTCTTGTTATTTTTCATAACACAGTGGACCCACAGTTTGAGAAAATAAAAAGTGGGGAATACCTGCACCCCCACTACTAGGAAGGCCCCCAGTGGAAGGGGGCAGGATGAAGGAAAGGATGGTACTAAGTAATGATGTATCCATACCAAGTATACCTGTAATTAATAAATGAAGAACAAATGGAAGAAAAAAATCAAGTGGAAAAAAAGATTATGGGGCTAGAGAGATGGCTGAGTGGTTAAGGCGTCTGTGAAGCCTAAAGACCCAGGTTTGATTCTCCAGATCCCATGTAAGCCAGATGTACATGGTGGGGCATGCATCTGGAGTTTGCAGTGGCTAGAGGCCCTGGTGTGCCCATTCTCTCTCTCTTTTCTTTCCCTTTGTCTATCTCTAATAAATAAATGAAATAAATAAATAAATACATAAATAAATAATGAAAAAAGGAAAAAGATTATGGAGTAAAAGTTTTCCAATAAAAAAAAACTCACTTATTAATTGAGGGGGGAAACAGAGAGAATGGTTATGGCAGGGTCTCTAGCCACTGTAAATGAGCTCCAGACACTTTGTGCTACCTTGAGCATCTGGCTTATGTGGGTCTTGGGGAATTGAACCTGGGTCCTTAGGCTTCATAGGCAAGTACCTAAACTGCTAAGCCATCTCTCCAGCCAGAAAATCTTTAATTTTGGTAAATGCAAAGCAAAAATGGAGAATTTGGTGGGTTGTGTGTTATTTTAGAAAATTGCCTATTTTTAAAATTTACCTAAGCCAGCTGGAGTTACTATTTACTAAATGACAAGAAGAAATAATTAGAATGAGCATTAGAAGCTTCAGTCAATGGCCAGTTATCTGTGGTGCATATAAGGGGAGAAGTACAAATCATGGAGCACATTGGTATATCATGAGTCTTCACCTTTGACCATTCCTCTCTGCCAGACTCTGCAGGACTCTGACTCTCTCCTGGGACAGACTGTTGGGATTTGGGATCCAGTGAGAAAGGGGGTTTGCTTGATGACTGATTTCACTGTAGACATTCAGCAATTTTGTGAGGCTGCTCAGTAGGGAGTCTTAGTGTGAGAACTTAAGAAGGCTGTACCATAGTCAGCCAGACCCCATGATACAGTTTTCTTTCCCTTGCTTTATTACAGGAGAAGAAAATCTTCCAGATCCCCTGGATGCACGCAGCTAGACATGGCTGGGATGTAGAAAAAGATGCATCACTCTTCAGAAACTGGGCAATCCATACAGGTAGTAAACCCTACATCATTCACCAAGGCATGCACTTCTATTTATTCTTTATGATATTTTAAATCCCGTGTCTTGTGACTCGTGCCCAGGCATATCTAGAATACACAAGGAGTATAAACTCTACCACTCACAAGTGATGTCTTCTGTCCTATAGGTTCTTAGTCCTTAAATTTCCCATAGATTTCCTATTCTGTTAAGTGACCAGCTTGTCCCAGTGTACCTCAGACTGTCTAGGTTTTTAAAGTAAGTTTCCATACCTTGGAAACTTTCTCAGCTCCAGGCAAACCAGGATTGTTAGTCATTTGTAGGGAGAATCTTAAATGAAAAGGCTTTTCTGAATTCTCTCTCAGACAAAACTATTTTCAGAATTTTTTTAACTGTGTCTAATTTTTCTTCTGTTTTGTTAGGAAAGCATCAACCAGGTGTAGATAAACCTGATCCAAAAACATGGAAGGCGAATTTTCGGTGTGCCATGAATTCCTTGCCTGATATTGAAGAAGTTAAGGATAAGAGCATAAAGAAAGGAAATAATGCTTTCAGAGTATACAGGATGTTGCCTTTATCTGAACGGCCTTCTAAGAAAGGTAAGTATTTACTGACTAGAAAGGATTGCTTAATATACATAAGTACCTTCACTATTTCTTGACTTCTGCCTCTGTAGTTACTTTAAGGGCAGGATACTTACTTGTTCATTCTTCAGGTAATAATTCTACTCTTATCTTTCTTGAAAAAAAATGACTTTCAAGGCACCAAAGGCATAAAACATACATTTGGAAAGTTGAAGTGTTTTAGACAGAATTAACATAGGGAAGTTAATGTTTCTGTATATTTCATGAATTAATTCAGAAATACTTTTCTGTTGCCACAGGAAAGAAACCAAAGACAGAAAAAGAAGAGAAAGTTAAGAATATCAAGGTAATCTTTGGTTATTCAGAAAGCTAAAGTTGTAACATATATAAATGATTCCTATTGTTTCATAAAATGGGTCACATGATCTTTGTGCAGTGTGTAATCTTGCTACTGTGTTCAGTTCATGTGCTTCCCATGTCTCCTCCTTGGCCTAGGCACACTTGCAGAAACACATGCACATGTAACCACCTTATACTCAGAAAGGCATAACTGAAGTGAAAATTCACATAGGGCTTAACATTCAGAAGCCTCTATCTAGGCCAACCCTTGCTAGTCAGTCACTTAGTTCCATCTAATCTCCAGATATCAGCTTGTGTCTGACACTGAAAAATATTTTCAGGCTATTAAATACACTTAACCTATAGTAATTATTATGTCCTTTTGTTAAGATGTGTTATGTATATTTCAAACATATTCTATCACAGGTTGGGGACTTAGTAGCTCAAGTTCTCCATTCATGTAAGTCTCAATAGTTTTTTCTTTTTCTTTCTGTTCTGTGGCTGAACCACAAGTCTCAAGAGCTTTCTATGGGGATGTTTGTATGCTTTAAGTGTTCTGTTAGGTAGGTAGTCAACTTCCCTACATTTCTGGGATCTTTGTGCATGGAAGGTGTCGCCCTTGCTAGTGAGGGAAAATCCAAAGATTCCATGCCCAACTGAAGACAAACACCCATTGCTCAGCAAAGAGCAGGCAGTAAGCTACTATCACCCAAGCTGATGAGGTCACTGGCTTCTGTTTGCAGAGGAAGAAACAAATAAGGGTTGAATGGCACATGTGTAAGGCCATGTTATTATTTATAACTGAACTTGAGGTAGATGCTAAACATTCTAATTTTCAGTTCAGAAAAACTGTTGAAGAAAACCTCAAACTGAGTACAATGTTTAAAAACAAGGCAGCAAATTTAAATTCTCAGCAGAAAATACAAAAATACTTAATTTCAGGTATATCTTTAGACTTGTGAAAGGACATTGTTATTTGTTATCATGGGGGATTAGTTTTAGGTTCCACTCCTCTTGCTAGGTATGAAAACCACAGATGCCCAAGTCCTTTATAGAAAATGGTATAGTAGAAGTTGCATAGAACATATGTACCGCCTCTGTATTTTAAATCATCTCTAGTGTACTTAGAACACCTGATACAATGTAAATGCTGTATATGTAGTTGTTATACATGTGTGTGTGTGTGTGTGTGTGTGTGTATATATATGTATTGTTTGGGGAATAATGATAAGAATAAGTATGCATATTCAGTATAGACAAGATTTTAATTTCTCTAGTGTTTTCAATCTGCAGTTGATTATGTGTATGAAGAACTTGTAGATACAAATGAAAGATTGTAGTTGGATTTTGAGGGATTATAGGTGTTTTGTCTGTTTGAGACAAGGTCTCACTGTAGCCCCAGGCTGTCCTCAACTTCATAGTGATCCTCCTACCTCACTCTCCCAGGTGCTGAGTCTAAAGGTGTGAACCACCATATGTGGCTTTACCATCACTTAAGAAAAATTATTTCCGCTAGCAATTTTTATAAAATGCTAATTGTCATATTGTTTCCTACAGTGTTGATTTTTAAAAAGAACTACTTTTTTTATTAGTGTTACTTCATCAGGAATGCATAGCTTTCCCACAAATATATGATTTGAAGTATTTAATATAGTTTTAGGTGTGATTGTGCCTCATGACTATGGTTTTCACATTATCTAACTCAATAACTGGTAAATAACTGAATGCAGAAACATTTGTTGAAAAAATATATAAATATATGTGTGGCTGGAGTAAGAGGTTTTACATTAGGGTGAAGATTTCATTTCATAAGTATAGTTAATAGGAAAATAACAATGGAAAACATGTTTACTTTATAATATATTTTGTCCACATATGCCTACTGTATTCCACTTAATGAAACACTCCAAAGATTATAAGGCACATCATTCTTTTATGTATCTCTAAGAAAGAAAAACTGCCTTCAAGCAAACTGTTTATGCTGTTATGCAGTTGATAAGACTTGTGCTATTTCAGGATACAGGAATGTGGGGCACTGGGCATCCTAGCCTGGATGGCATGAGAAGTACTCCTGAGTGAAGGGTACCTTCAGTCACATCAGCCATCAGTGTCTTCCATGTGGCTAGACACTAACTTGAGCAAATTGTAGAAGGCTTAGCTGTGGGTGGGGCTTGGCCTGTTGATCCAGGAAGTTCCCCTTTGGTGCAACCATGTGGGTTAAATTCCATCTCAGCAAAGTATATGTTATGAAGTACTTATGTAAAAAAAGATATGGTTAAGACCTGAACTGTGTCCCTTAAGGGACATTGTTCCTTTAACAGAAAGCTGATGAGTCATCATGCAGAGAGCAGCTGAATTTTCTGAATGTAAATCACTTCGCATTCATGTTGCAGTGTTACAGCCAACATGGATTAGGCCAGTGGGACTCCAAGATTCCACAGTGCATGACTGCTAAAGCCATTGTGTTGACTTAGTACCTGCAGAATGCTTCCAAAGTTAATTACCCAAATGGCGTGGAAATGTACAGTCAAAGGACCTTGACCTTAGTGAGCTATTAATAGATTACTTTTTGTTGTGTGTCAAAACACTTAAACTGAACTGAGCAAGTGGCATATACCTATAATTGCAGCAATTGAGAGGTAGAGGCTGGAGGATCAAGAAGAGTTCAAAGTAAGCTTCAACAACACAGTTTGAGGCACTGGAATCTCTATCTCAAAAGAAAAACAGAGGTTGGCAATGGCTCAGTCAGTAAAGTGCTTGCTATGCAAGCTTGAGGACCTAATTCCAGTTTCCCCAATAGCCATATAAAAGCCAGGTATGGTAGCAAGTGCCTGTAATTCCAGTGCTGGGAACTAGAATAAGGAAGGTGCCTAGGGTGTGTTGGCTTGCTTGCCTAGCCCAATTAGTGAGCTGCAGGGTCAATGAGGGGCTCTGTCTTAAAAAAGTAGAGAGCAGTTGGGGAAGATGCCATCATTGAACTCTAGCCACACACATAGAAAGAAAGGAAATGAAAAGAAGGAAGGAAGGGAGGGAAGGATGGAGGGAGAAAAGAATATACTACCTCAAACAAGAAAGCATCACCAAAATACTTCAGTGCATAACTGGCTAGACTGGGAAGATTTCTACTGAGAAAATTTGTCAGTGTGCATCCAGTGTAACAAATAGGTATGAATGAATACCTGTTGTTAAAACAAACTCTTCCTAATCTTTAAGTTAAAGTTTTCAATATTAGCAAGACTATTTAGGATATGTTGGCCAAGTACTGAAGTTCTTCCTAGGTCACTGAGATGGTTCATCTCTATGCTCTATATTGCTTCAGAAACTGGACCCAGGGTCATGTAGTAGATGTGGAAATGATGCCTCGACATTCTCTAACATTCTTTTCGTGACTTTATCCTATCTGCTCAGTGAGCCATGTGTTGTTGAACTCAACTCTGTCTGTGGAGGTAACTGGCTACCTAAGGATATTAGAACAAGAAAAACAGTGGAAAGCAGTACTAGATTATACCCTATCAATGCATGTAAGTATGTGCTTCAGAAAATACCACAGAATAGAAATATCTGTGGGAACTTAGGCAAGACAAAGAACAATAAAGATAAAAGTAGGTAGAACAGAATTAGTTGACAGTTTTGAGCTACTCTAAATGGTGTGATTACCTTATTCAAGTTTCCCTATAGTGTTCAGGTTTTCTCCCTTTTACATATCAGGGAAGCATAGGCACAGAGAAGCATTTTTTCCAGCATTACAATGCTTTGTGGAGTCAATGGCCCTCAGGATTCATGCCCCTTAAACTCACCCAATATCTTCTGGATGCTGTGGGACCTGAGCCAGGCATTGGGGAAGGAGGTGAGGATAGGATAAAATGATGATGTTTTTATAGCAACAGTTGATTCATGAGTGAAGATCTAGAGGTACTCTGCCCTGGGTAAATCTGAAAACTGACCTAATTTGAGTAGGTCTTTGTGTGAAGGGACAATGGGAAGTAAAGGTGTGTAGGCAGAGTGGATATATGAGTGCATCCTGCTTCAAGGAGTTGTTTATATATGAAATATGCATGCTTTCAAATTATAAAGCTTTTATATCAAAGCATTTGTGTTATGATGGAAATAAAATTGAAAAGGGCCTAAAGTCACTTGGTAAAGTCACTGTTACATTACCTTCACATTACTGGGACAAAACACCCCACTAAAAGCAGCTACTGGAAAGAAAGGGTCTACTTCAGCTTATAGTCTCAAGAGGGAGCTTTATCATGGTAGAGGAAAGCATGGCATAAGCAGAAGCTGGACTTCTCATCTTTACACAGCAGCTGGCAGGAAGCAGCAAGAGTGAGCTGAGCTCTGGCAAGGAAGCTGAGTTATAGCACCCAGAGTCCACCCCCAGCAACACACCTCCTCTAGCAAGCCTCTGCCTCCCAAATTGCCACTATCTAGGATTCAAAACACATGAAGCTATGGGGAACATCTGACTCAATCACCACAGTCATTCACTGCACCGTGTTAGTTCTGAATGTAGATCTATTGGTAGAAGGTATAGAAAAGCAGCAAAACTTTCTCATAGGGCTGTTTGCTATAATGGAGACACAACACTGTTCAGAGGTCAGGCAAGTGACCACCTGTCAAGGCTGTTACTGCAGAAGTCCCTTTATTGGTTGCAAGAGCTGTATTGGTTTTAAACCTTGATTAGATGAAACCATGTATGTACAACCCACTTGAAAAATAGATAACACAAGAGTCACCCTGGATGGAAGAAGGCTTTGTCTTTACTGGTTCCTCCCTTCACCTGCTGGTGCCACTGAAAGCTGACGGGCTAATTTACCTCCATGGATAACTTCATGAGATAAAATTGAACTCCTTGCAGCAGATTTTTGGAGTGTTTTGGATTTGATATTTGAAGAAAGTTTTGCTCATGGTGGTTGAGAGGGATGGAAAGCAAAGAGGCCACAGTAGTGAGTGTGGACAAAGATGGTGGCAATTAAGATGGAAAGGAGGGGACATTTCTTCAGTGTTTGGAGACGTATCCAGCAGATGAGGACAGGAGTGGATTAAGATGGAAGATCCATAGAGGAATGCTGGGACTGGAATGTTTGTGGAGAGCAGGATGAGTTAAACCTTGAGCTCTTTTAGTATGAAATGTCCAGAGCCCTGGAAAGAAAATATCAGGGAGAAGGTTGGAACTAACCATTGCTAAGTGTTGGTCTTTACTCCGCAGCAATGTTGGAGACCTTGTAAGCACACCAAAATTCTAGGAGATGAAGGAGAATAAGAGGGGAGGGGAAGAATGAGCCAAGGAGAAAAGGCAAAAGGGAAGAAGCTTTAGTAAGGGAAGGAAGGCAAAAGATAGCCTTGTTTCATGGAAGGAAAAGAGTAAACAAAGGCTTTGGCCTGTTTTGGGTGACAGTTTTTATTCTCTATGTCTACTATAGTTTGGTGTATTCACCCTCAAAGGTCTGATTCTCTGGCCTTCTTTATGAAGCTCAGCTGTCAGCCTGGAATATTTATAGCAGAGAGACCTACGGATACTCTTTATTTGATGTCCTGAAATTGGCTTCAGGAGACTAGATTTTTTTGTTGTTGTTGTTTGTTTTTTTTGTTCTGTTTTTGTTTTTTGTTTTAGAGAGAGAGAGAAATAAAACAGAGAGGGGGAAGAGTCAGAGAGAGAGAGAGAGAGAGAGAGGGAGAGAGAGAGAATGGGTGTGCCAGGGCCATTTCAGCTGCTGTAAACAAACTCCAGATGCATGCACCCCCTTGTGGACAAGTGCAGCATTGCACACTTGCTTCACTTTTTTGCGTATGGCTAAATGTGGGACCTGGAGATCTAATGGAGCTCTTAGGCTTGGCAGGCAGGTGCCTTAACTGCTAAGCCATCTCTCCAGCCCAGGAGACTAGTTTTGCAAAATAAGTTTAAACATTTTGGGGGTGGGGTTGGAAATGTTCTTACTTCTATTACATTGGCCCTCAGGAGAAGAGATCTAGATGCAAGGCTTGGGCACAAGGATGACACAGAAGGGGTGTAGAGCAGAAAGGTGAGAAGCTCTGCCCTCTCCCCCCAGTCCCTCTGCTCTCCTCAGCCTTAGGTTTACTCCACACTCATCCAGCAAGCTTACCTCTGAGACTAAAGATCCACTTTTTTTTTTTTTTAGGTCTAAAGAATGCTGTCCTTTCTCTCTTGAATGCTCTCTGCTACTAATTTGCTTTTGCTTAAAATCCTTAAACTATAGACCTTAGATTCTATAATTATAGAAAATGTTCTTGGGCCTAAATATTTGGCTGAGTTAATGGACCGTGGAAGGAACTGGACCCTGAACATGATCATTTTTGGTTTTCTTTGCAGTGAGGCAAAAGGCTTAGAAACCAAGAAAAACATAGGCAACTTGATTTACAGGAGGCCCTCTATCTAACATGAAAGATAAATAGAGGGAGGAAGCTGGCTTAGGACTGGGCATGAGAGAGGCCTGGGACAGGCCATTCATGACCTGTATAATACCTGTATACATGTTTCAAAGCTAACTGTCATCTCTTTTCTCAGTTTGGGATTCTTGGATTTCTAATACAGTTTAGGTTTTTATATCCCTACTTAAAATCATTTCATAAATTTAGACTGAGCTTTGTGACTCTTCTCTCCTGTGCCCATTTGTTCTACACCCTGGATGGAGACCTTTCAGGGAGAAAGAAGCTCAGTGCATTATACTGTATAGTTCACATCTTGTCCTTCTGAAAGGACAGTACCAAGCAGGGTCTGTGCTGAAGATTTAGAAATTGGCAGGGGTTTTTGATGTGGGGATGAAGGGAGTAGGACAAGTTACAGTGTCTCCATTGTAGGTGCAGGCCAGAGATCAGGTAGGAAGGAGGAGTAAACAGTGACCAACCAGTTCCACTTCATGTGAGTAGATGCAGGACACTAGGGTTTATCATGGCAGTCTCTCCTGGAGTTGAACTACACTGCATGACCAAAAACTTAGCTCAGTTTCTGTACCTCATCAGACTAAAAGTAGCATGATCTTCAAAAATTAATTTTGTGTCTGAATCAGTTTTCTCATGTACAAAGTGACAGAAGTATTACTTGCCACTAATTAAACTCTAGATCATGTGGAACACTTAGAGGTTATAATTACAAAGTCAGAATTATTTATATTTTAAATATATGCAAACATGACTACTTTGTTACTTTGATAAGAAATCTGGAAATAGAATGAATAAAAATAAATAATAACCAGAGGACTGGGAGATGACTCAATCAGTAAAGTGTTTGCTGTGCAAGCATGAGGACCTGAGTCAGAAGCCCAGTCCCCTTGTGAAGGCCAGATATGGTGGCACATACCTGTAATCCCAGTGCGGGGCAGGCAGAGACAGAATAATCTCTGGGGCTTACTGACTGGTTTATTTAGTCCAGTTGGTGAACTCCAGGTTCTATGAGTGACCCAATTTCAAAAAATAAGGTGGAGAGTGATTGAGGAAGATACCTTATGTCAACCTCTGGATTCCCTATGCATGTGCACACGTGCATGCACATCTACACAGACACATGTGCCCACATGCATACAGACACTCATGCACAACACACACACACACACACAAACAAACAAGATAGAAGAAACTGAAGTGTGAAGAATTCTTTCTCTGATTTCTTCAGATATCTGTATTTGGAAGTGGAAATAATGGAATGTGGGGCATGATTGAGGAAATGGAAAGTGGCTTTTGAGGGAGCCATGGAGAATGGAAGGTGCTGTTGGAGAGGTGGGAGTTGCAACATTGTCAGATGATCCATGCCATCAAGAAGAAAGGATGCTACTCTCCCTGTTGAATGCTACACGGAGCTGAGGGAAAGGAACTTGAGAACAGTTTTATTGGTGACCTTTGAAAGTAGCATATATATTTGTTTCATTTAATCTTCACATCATCCCTATAGCATGAACTCTGTTATTGTCTTCAGCTTACAACTATTTGCAGTACCTTAAGAGAGGCTTCAAGAGGTTCAGTGCAGTCCTGCAAGTGAGTGAGAAGTATAGGACTCAGGCTTTGTCATCTGGTTTATCTGATTCTAAAGTCCATTAGCACCCTCTCTGGGGCTGGGTTCTGCAGGCCAAGTACAGGCAAGAATGTAATACTTAAGGGTGCAGGGAGGAAGCAGAGCTAGGGAAGGCAGACATTTGTCCAGAAGTTTGGCTATAAAGGAAGGGGAAACTATGAGTTGCTCTTCTTCTCAAGAAAGAACTGACTCCCCATTTAATTGTTATAAAAGAGAGACCTGTATACGGTTTTCAAGAGAAGAAAGTGGTAAAAATTTTGCTCAGTAGAGCTGTTCTGGGTTGTTTCTGATGCTTGACCTTCAGCAGGGAAACCATGCAGTGAGGTGTTTTTTTTGTTTGTTTGTTTGTTTGTTTTTTGTTTTTTTCTAAGCTGAGCTAACAGTGAGACAGTGTCTTTGAGGCCATGGTTATCTAGTAGGATCATGAAAGAGGAACTTTGCTAAGATTTTTTGGGGAAAATAGTCCAACTAGTGTATAATTTCATTGGTAAACAATGCCTACCATGATTTAGGCTATCCATTCCTCCTAACTTTGTGTGTTTGTGGTGTGCATGCATGTATGTGGGTACTGTGTGTGTGCCAGAAGACAACCTAAGTGTCATCCTCAAGAATGCCATCCACCTCCTTTAAGACAGGGTCTCTCTCATTGTCCAGGAGCTTACCAATTAGGCTAGACTGGTTGGCCAGTGAGCTCCAAGGATCTACCTGTTTCCACTTCCCCATAACTGGGATTTTAGGCACATGTCACCATGCTAAGAATTTTATGAGTACTTAGGAATCAAACTCAGGTCCTCATCCTTGCAAGGCCAGCACTTTACTGGCTGAGCTATCCTCCAGGACCCTCTCCTGGCTGTTCAAAGCACAGTCTTACCTACCTCTTTGACTGTACTTCCAGTCTTGTTTTCCTTCTGCTCCTCCAGCCTCTTTTTCCATTTTAAATTCTTTGGGAGTTCTGTGTGGCTTTTGTCTGACTTATTGCCATCATCAAAACAAATTCAATCTTACTTGGAGGAAATGCTGTCCTCAGAGTTCAGAGAGGAGTCATGTGTACCTCAGAACTGGCTTTCTTCCATTGGTTGGTATTCTGGGAGTTCAAGTACACTTGAATGAAGAAGAGGTGTAAAGCTAAAATAAGAAAAGAATTTCTTCCCATTTCATGAGTATCAATGTGTAGCCTCTTGGGCTGGGTGGGGTATTCAGGCATAAGAAGGCTGTTTATATGAAACCCTGGGTGTGGGGTTGCCCACCTGGACTTGGGCTAATACGAGGGAGGCTTCAGCTTAGATTGTGGTCTATGTTACCAGGCAGCCACCAGTGCAGTGTGCTCAAGTAGCCATAACCACAGACTGGACCTGAAAGTTCATCCCTGCCTTCCTGTGGACTCTGTACTTGAGCCAACCACTGAGCTAGAACCTAAACTTAGAAGTGGCTCCTCCTCTTCTCATGAGAATCAAGGAGTTGGTTCTTTTCAATGGTCTCTCTGTAGAAGATGACTTGGAACTTATGCAGTGAGTTGACTATACATGGACAGTTTTGTAGCTCTGCTTAGCCACAAAACTGTTGTCTAAAGCTGCAAGCAGGTATTTTCTCAAGGCAAACCAGATGTGTGGGTACCATTTTCTTGAAGGAAAACAAAAGAAACTGAATACTCAGCTTCTTTAATGCCAGGATAATTTAAAGAGGCAGGGCATACATTCAGGAGATGACATGAATGACTAACCCTAGCATTAAAGAAATTAGACAGGTGGTAGAATTATTTAAGCTAAGCAAAAGGGAGGGGAAAGGAAGTGTTCTCAATTCTTTTTTCTTTTCTTCTTCCTAGCAAGAACCAGTTGAGTCATCTTTTGGGCTTAGTAATGGAGTAAGTGATCTTTCTCCTGAGTATGCGGTCCTGACTTCAGCTATAAAAAATGAAGTGGATAGTACGGTGAACATCATAGGTAAACTGTTTTGACATCTTACTTTTTATACACATTAGCAGCCTTCTGAGGTCTGAAGTTTGTAAAACAGTAATCTTGAAATAGCATAGTTAGTAGAAGGAGGTCTTGGAACATCTCCAAATCCAGATTTCAAGGCTCAGTTTATTAAGACTTTGGGAATTAGATAAAGAAATGTAGATGGATCAAACCCAAGAAAAGAAACCCAATGGTTAGCAGCTCTTAATCCCTTACTGTTCAGTCACATGGGCAAAAATGAAACTCACTTAATTTGATAACCAGGAAGAGGAGAGGCTATCCTTGGGAACCCTCTCACCCACTGCTCCATCTCTACTTACCCCAGAAGTGGAAATTATTTTATAGGCCAAGAAACTGAGGAACAGAGACTGGTAGCTCAGTGGCCTTGTCAAACACTTTCTGTTGACCAGACACAGTGCTCATAGCAAGAAGTTGGTAGGGAACAGGTCAAACCTAATTCCCGTTTTCATCGGGACGCTATAAATAGACAAACCCACAGGTAAGTGGCACTCCCATTTGTGGTAAATACAAAGAAAGAGAACAGAGGCAAGAGAAAAGAATCTGGAACTAGATTTAGATGGGAAGGCCTAGGAAGAATGACGTACTCCTGTGGCATATGTGTGAGGAGCAGCAGGAATCATGTGGAGGCAGGCATGATGCTGACAGTGACCCTGAGTAGAAATACATCTGAAAGGAGGCCAGTGTGGTAGAGTGTAGTAAGCAAGGAGAGAGTCACATGAGGTTCCCTCGGGGGGTGGGGGTGGGGGAGGGGTGGCAGGAAGTGTCAGGTGAGGACTTTGATGGACATAGGAAAAGGGTTGGATTTTTATCCCAGATTGTTGGAAGATATGTTCAAAAAATTTTTTTATTTCTGTATAATATGGCAGTAAAATGCTAAAGAACCACTATCCCTTGGAGGGTCTAGCAAGGGAGTGAAAAGCTGTGAATTATATCACTGAAAAGTCCTCTGCTATGGTGAATGGACACTGGGGATCCCATGTAGAAGTAGAGGCACTACTGGCTTGTCTGTGTACTCAGCCTCCAGACCTGGAGCATAGCGGCCCTTGGATACCTTTTAGTTCACGAAATATTAATATGGCTAATCTGGGCTTCCATACTAAGAACAAGGTAGGTCAAACGAAGCTATGGAAACAAGCTCCCTGACTGGGCCTCCTCCCTTCTGGACTCCTACTAAAGCATTGACAAGAGTACATAGCCAGAAGCTGTCAATAGCTCTCATTCCCCTTGATTCTGGAAATTTGGAAGTAGAATTATGTGTCCCAAGACCACTTTGAATGTTGACATTTGTTAGGATGTGGTGTGAGTCAACCACAGGCAAGGCAGATGAGATCTGATCTTCCCCCATGACCAGCACACGGGTTGACATTTTTACATAGAGATATTTTGTCCCACGGTAGGTTTTGGTCTGGAAAGGTGAGGAAACCAAGGCCCTTTGAATGAGGAGACTTGCCTCCCCTCCTAAGTCCACTGTTTTTTCTTGTCCCTGCTTCCTCTTTCTGTCCCTCTAGGGTATCTCCTCCTCCTGCCTCTGTGGGGCTACCCCTCTTCCTGATTTCTTCTTCTCCATGTGGGCTGTGTCCCTTTCTCACTCTTGCTGTATCTCCTGCCCCTGTGGACATATTCTCTCTTCCTGTTTCTTTCTGCCTCTGTGAAGGTGTACTCTTTTCCTGATTGTTCATTAACCTTAGCTTACTCAACAGGTGTCTGGGAGAGTATATACATGCTCCTTGGAACCCTTCTTTTTTTTATTTAAAAAAGAAAGGTTATTACTGAAATTCCAGGTACTGAGCTGGGCGTGGTGGTGCATGCTTTTAATCCCAGCACTGGGGAGACAGAGGTAGGAGGATCACCGTGAGTTCTAGGCTACACTGAGACTACATAGTGAATTCCAGGTCAGCCTGAACTAGAGTGAAACCTTACCTCAAAAAACCAAAATAATAATAATAATAAATAAAAATAAATAAATAAATAAATAAATAAAAATTCCAGGCACTTATGACTCGGATTATTTGGAATAAGTTAGATGGCTCTAGAGTTCTTTGTCATGGATTAACTGAAGTCAGAGCCAAAAGTTCTGCCAAGCCAGTCTCAGAGTTGTGGGTTTTCCATACCTGTTCTTAATGTCGCTGATGGGCTTTTAATTAAGTAATAATTGTGAATATGTAAGGGATACAGTGTAATGCTTTGATTTCTGTGCACACTGTGGAAAGATCCATTCATGCTAACAAAGACATCTATCACCTTACTGCCTTACATTTGTTTCAGGGGATTTGGTAAAGTAAAAACAAAATATATTGCTTTATCAGTTTGAAAATACATAGTCATTATTACCTCTGGGGAGCATTCAGTGTAAAACATCTCTAAAAGTTATTCCTGAGGTCTAAATGTAACTCTGTGCCCTTGGATTGGCATCTGTCTCCCTTTCCTTTCCTACCAGCGTCCAGTAACTACCTTTTTTTCCTCTCCATTCCTATGAAATTGAATTTCAGTTTTTAGATCCCACATGGTTGAGATCTTGCAGTATTTATCTTTCTGTGCCTGGCTTATTTCATTTAGTATAATGTCCTCTAGTTCCACCTTCTTTCTTTAATAAGAGTCATTTTGTAGGCTGGAGAGATAGCTTAGTAGTTAAGGCACTTGCCTGTGAAGCCTAACGACCCAGGTTTGATTCCCTAGTACCCATGTAAACCAGATGCACAAGGTGATGCATGTGTTTGGAGTTCATTTGTGGTGGCTAGAGGCCCATTCTCTCCCCCCCCCAAATAAATAAATAAATAAATTAAATAAAAAATTTAAAAGAGTCATTTTGGTTTAATTTCATTGTGTATTAACAGTAAATTAATAATGAATGACAGCAAAATGAGTTTGACTATGTCTTCCTCATTCATTGGTGGCCCTTGTGAAAGTATATAATTATAAGTGAACTAAAGCCACAAAATATTTTTAAAAGAAGCATAATTTGTGATTGATATTGACAGTGTATTATCTGAGACTTTCAAACCTGCACAGTGCTTTTGCCTATAGCCTCTTGTGACATTGTTGATTAGCTATCTCAGTTGTGACTTGTGGCTACAGATGAGAAACACTGTGGTCTGTTTACTTCACAAAATGCCTTATGTAAAAACGACACCGTTTCTGGCTTTCTGTTACTTGTTTCTACATCTAGATTTTATTTTGGTTTTGTATTTGAGCCCCCAAGATGAAAGCTACTTGGCGAGCAGTTGATAAGATGAGAACTGGGAGTTGAAATGGGAACTTACTGTGATAATTTTTGATATGGTGTTTGGAGGCTCTTTAGCTAAGGAAATGGATTGACAGTCAATGTCTGCATTCAGTGGTGACTAGCCACTAGTACATTTTCTGTTTCTCTTGGTATTTTCGAGGTAGGGTCTCACTCTAGCATAGTCTGACCTGGAATTTACTATGTAGCCTCAGGCTGGCCTCGCACTCACAGCAATCCTCCTTCCCTTGCCTCCAGAGTGGTAGAATTAAAGGTGTGTACCACCATACCAGACCACTAGTATATTTTCATTCTGGACACGGTTGGCTGTTTTCATAAGAAGAACAGCGCATGTAAAATAAGATTGATCGGTTGCCTTAGCAAATGAACTTTTGCTTAGTTAATAACAATGTTTCACTTTTATTTATTTATTTTATTTTTACTTTTTGACAGTCATACATATCTACAATATACCATGATCACTTCCACCACCCACCCTTTCCCCCTCCTCTATTACTATATTTCACTTTTATTCTTGCCACAGCTCACAGCAGAAACACACATGCTTATGCACATGCACATGTGTGCACACATACTCAGCATTGCCAGAGAACTGTGTCCTGCTCTTGCCACCTTTTCCATAATGGATGTACATGTACACAGATAACTGTGTACATCATCAAAGAATGTGGTGTCCCCATGCTGAAACATGTCTTCTAAGGTTCCTTTACTCCAAATAGTTAAGTCACAGGTTTAGCACCCAGAAGACCCACTTCTTTTTGCTCTTTTAAGAGGAGGGAAGGGGAAAACCTTTATTTTTCTTTTTCTTTAGCATTGAGTTGTCATTGGGTGTGCATGGCTTCTGTGTTTAGGGAATAGAAGAAGCCAGTAGCTTGTTGAATTGTTCTGACAGTGCCCTGTTGGTCTCCTGCCTGGGAGCTGCACTTTTGCTGAGCTGTAATGGAAACAATTTGCAGGGGAGGGGTGGGAGCTTGCAGGTGCCTCCATTCTGCCTGACTTGCCAAGGCAGTGCTTTATAGTACCATTGTGTTTCTTGATAAAAGGGAGCCCCACCTTCCAATAAAGCAAAGCTTGCTTGGAAACAAGGGACATTATTCACCACACTGAAGCGCATAAAGCAATCCAAAGTGACTAGACATGCAGTAATTAGGATGTGGCAGATTTTCCCTTAATTTGGACTACCCAGAATGCACCTTTGAGGACAGTCTTTTGTGGCAGTCACTTCCAATTTGATTAACTTTATGTAAAGTGAAGCTTACGGAGTTTTGTAGGCCTTTTTTATTGTTATTGTTGTTGTTGCTGCTGCTGCTGGGGAGCTAGCTACCTCAGAACCTTGCATATGCTAGGCCAGTACCTCACAATGAGTTGTACCCCCAGGTCTAAGTAGGTTTTTTAGCCCGGCCTTGAAATCCAAGTATCAACAGAAGGGACCAAAGAAGCTGGAAAACAGACTTGTAACTTGAGACCAACTTTGGGGTCTCTTGGAGGGCCTCACAGTGAGGACCCAAGGGCAGCCTCTGACACCAGAGTTCATGTGGTCTGAGGATAGCCAGAGGTTACAATGATGCTGTGCTGTCACAGTGTGCCTCCATCTTTCCCATTTCTTTTGTCCTCTGTTATTTTTGCCATTTTCCCTGGTGCTTAAAATGTGAGTTTTACCTTTAAGGTAAAAAGTTGCTTGGAGGTGAGAGCACCACCTCTTAGCAGATGTCCCTTGCTTGCTTTCTTTGGGTTAGCACTTGAACATATTCTGGCAGGGCTGAACAGTGCCCCTTTAGGAATAGGGGTCCATTTATCAGGACCCTTAAAAAACTCTCAGCAATATGAAATTCTATGTAAGGTGTGATCTAAGATATCATAATCTCCTTGACTCAGAGTTCAATATATTTTATTTTTCTTTGGAAAATGTATTCCTCAAAGGCTGAGCCACACAGGTGGGACAGTTCCCGAGAGCTAACCTGGAGCCCTATGTGTTGGAGTTTGGCTGTTGTTTTATAACCTGAGGAAGTGTTTATTTACTCAAGAAGCCTGTTGTCTTTTCATGAGGCTATATGTTTTCTTTCCTCCCCCTGTTGCTTACCACTCCCACCTAGTCCTCCCCCATTATAATTCTCGCCTCTATCCCCTTCTAGTTCTAACGCTGTTACTTTGGCTGTCACAGTGACTTGTTGCAGGCATCAGGATTACTACACATCATGCTCCCAAAGCAACAAGACCACAGTCCCCTTTATGGTCCTTGTCCACCATGTTCTGACCTATTTTTGAACTTGAATTAGTCTGAATAAAATAACTTAACCTACATGTGGAAAACTATAGAGAAGGAGGTTGGTGGTAGCTTTTATTACGGTACAGTGGCTGCCAGGGATCCCAGTTGTATTACTGAGTGAAGCTGCCAGTTCAGCACACTATGCCTACATTTCTACTCCTAGATCATTGCCCCTGGAGATGCCAATTTACTCTTCTGAGTTTTATTGGGAAGCCTTCTTTGTTCCCCTTTGTGCAGTATCACATAGTACTTTGTTTTCATGAAGAGTCCCCCTGCATCAATGGCACTCTTGCTTCTTCTCACACCTATCTCAACCTGTTGAGATAGACATGGCCTACAGCTGGGGCAACTGGCCTGTGCAAGGACTCAGCCTTGTCCTTAAAGTTCCTAACTTCATTGTGACTGATGACTGTCTTTCCAGAACTAGCAGTGGCTGTATCTCATAAAATACAAACTACTGCTGTATTTAATAAAAACACGAGCATAAATTAAATGTTAAACAATTTGGGATCTAGACCTACTTTTGGAAGTTCTTGATTTATCATGTTATCATTAGCAAATTCCTTAGCTACTTCAAGACTCAATTTATACATAAATTGGAAATAATGCATATATTATATATATAATGGAAATACCTGCTATTTATAAAATGGAAATAATACTGCACCTGTCCATCTCCTGGAGTTATTGTGAGGGTTATCTGCTTAGAAGGTGGTAGAACAGGATAATTATATTACCAAAATCAAATCAAAGTATATTTTAGTACAAGATGTAGCCTCCATGTATACTGTGTCATCAGGACTGGTATTAGCAGTTTCAGCACTCAAACCTTCAGGGTCAAGGATAACTTTCTCTCTTTGGTGAGATGCTGATGGCCTGATTTTATATGGTCTGCCAGTGAGTTCAGTTCTTGGCCACCTGGTGACCTTGGCAATTTACTTGGTCTCTTCATTTCATCTTTTCCAACTGTAAAATGATAGTCCCAAACCCCCTTGAAGGGCCTTTCTGTTTCTAATAGTATGTGCTTTAAAACACTTCCTCTGAAGTCTGAGAGCAAGCTGCTTTCTCAGGTGGATCCCTGCACTAAGTCAACAATTGTTCATAAAGTAAGAATGACCTTTTAGGCAGTCAAACCGGTTAGTCAGTAACCAGCTATGAATAATATTGTGGTATTTCTTAGCAACTAGGTGCAGATAAAATTATGCTCCCATGGGTGATGGGCTGACCTTACTAAGCTGGAGGAACTTGGTAGACTTTTTAATTCATCTGTTTGAGAATTTCTGGCACCCATTAGAGAACTGTTGAAAAGAACTTTCACCGTTGGTTATGAGCCCATAGATTCATTAAGGTGAGACTCTTTTAAAAGAAAGACTAATGGAGAGAGGGAGGGGATATGAATGGGGAGAGGGGAGGGAAATATCATATGTTTTTTGTATGTATGTATAGAAGATGTCAATAAAAAATAATAAAAAGAAAAAAAAAAAAACAGAGAAAAGAAAAAAAGGAAAAGATCATAATGAAACTATTACATTGTATGCTAACTAAACTAAAAAACTAATAATAAAAGAAATGAATCTGTTAAATATATTTAAAAATTTTTAACCTGAGAGGCTTAGAAAGCCAGGAGTTGTTCAGTTTCATGATCTTCTTTGAATGCTTTCATTTAGAAAGACTATATCATAAAAAATTGGGGTGAGGGAAAGTTAACCTTGAATCTTGGTTTGGCCACATGCTGTCAGGCTGACTAGGTCTTGATTGTTTTGTTTTCTCTGATGCTATTACATCATCCTGTCTAAAATGGGGATCACTGGTGAGCCCTCCTGTGGTGCTTTGATTCAGGTGTCCCTCATAAATTTAGGTGTACTGATTGTTAGGTCCCCAGCTGATGGCAATTTGGAAATTAAAGCTTCCTGGAGGCTGTGTATTGTTAGGAGCAGGATTATGGGTGTTGTAACCAGCTTCCTATTGCCAGTGTTTGGCACACTCTTCTTGTGCTGTTGTCCATCTGATGTTGGCCAGGAGGTGATGTCCATTCTCTGCTCAGGCCATCATTTTCCCCTGCTATCATGGAGCTTCCCCTCAAGTCTGTAAGCCAAAGTAAACCCTCTTTTTTCCACAAGCTGCTCCTGGTTGGGTGTTTCCTGCCAGCAATGCAAACCTGACTGCAACAGTAAAGTTGGTACCAAGAAGTGGTGTTATTGCTGCTCGAAACCTGACTGTGGCTTTGGCCTTTGGGAACTGCTTTACAGAAGGAAAGTGGATGAGTTTGAAATCTTGGCTTAAGAGATTCCTTGCAGTGCTCTAAGTACAGCTTGATTCTGGTCAGAGTTGAAAGACCTGAATGCAGTAAGAACTATGGACTGTGAGGTTTGGCTTATGAGGGTGAGAAAGAACTTTTGCCTAGACTGGGCTAGAAGCAGTTTGTGTGAGAGGCTTGCTATTGTGCCTGTGTCCTGAGAACTTGTGCATGGCTGCTTTGCGTAGAAATGGAATGGTGTGAGCAGAGGGATAGGGTGCATAAAAAATGAAATCTTTGAGCTGAAAACTGCTGCCCATTCAGCTGCAATTGTATGAAAGAGTACAACCATTGAGATTAGGCCAGCTGACCTGCATTGGGACAGCAGAAAGAATGCAGAATATTTTGAAGGGGGTTGAATGCTGAAGGAGCATTCTGTTCTTCAAAGTCTGCTTTATTCCCCCCTGGATTACCAAATTGGCATCTCACCTGGTATTATGGAGTATAAGAGATGCAGGAAAGAGAGGGTCATTGAATTTGCAACATGGTCTTGTGTTTTGGAAATGGCCGTGGGCAGTGTGAAGCAGGTTTGCTGGATGCCTGCATGGAGACCCAATGGAACCGTGAGGAGGGACCATGGGTTGCAGTGGAGAGCCAGTGGAGATGCCGGGACTGGGACCATGAGATGGCTGCAAGGGAAGCTGCCAGCACCAGATTAAGCTTTCCAGGACTGTGAGTAGCCTAGCTGGAGGGGTGGAATTGGAACTCCAGAGACTTGTCACTGGTTAGCATTATTGGACTTTGAGATCTGTAACTGACTAGAGTTCTTAGACTTGGAGCTGCAGAGTTTGATGTTTGCCCTTTTTAAATCTTGTATTGGTTGAATATTTCTTTGCTATGCCCAATACTATCTTTTGCAGTGTGAGTGTTTATTCTGTGCCATTATGAGTTTTGGGGGGATTTTTTGGTATTATGGCTCAATTAAAAGACCTTGGATTGTGGGGATGTTTCAACATCATTAGGATTGATTAAAACTATGGGGACTTTTAAAGTTGAATGAATGCATTGCATTTTACATCATGGATGGTTCAGTTTATGGCCAGGGGCAGAATGTGGTGGTTTGATTCAGGTGTCCCCCATAAACTTAGGTGTTTTGAATGTTAGGTGTCTAGCTGATGGCAATTTGGAATATAAGCCTCCTGGATATAGTGTATTGTTTGGGGCAAGATTTGGGGTGTGATAACAAGTGTCCTCTTGCCCCAGTGTTTGGAACACTCTCCTGTTGCTATTGTTCATCTGATGTTGGCCAGAAGGTGATGTCCACCCTATGCTCATACCATTGTTTCCCCCTGCCATCACGGAAGCTTCCCCTCAAGTCTGTAAGCCAAAATAAACCCTTTTATCCCTACAAGCTGCTCTTGGTTGGGTGTTTGCTGCCAGCAATGTGAACCTGACTGCAACACCTCCTTGTAGGGGGTTGGGAGGGCTTGGAGATATGTGGTCAGAAAGCTGGGTCTTAAAAATATTTTATTTGTTTATTTACTTATTTATTTATTTATTTATTTATTTATTTATTTATTTGCAAGGAGAGAGAATGGGTGTGCCAGGGCCTCTTGCTACTGCAAATGAACTCCAGATACATGTGCCTCTTTGTGCATCTGGCTTTATGTGGATACATGGAAATCAAAACTGGCTCATCAGGCTTTACAAACAAGTACCTTTTACTGCTGAGACATCTCTCCAGACCAAAAGTTAGTGTTTTAAAAAATATTTTATTTATTTACTCATTTGAGAGAGTGGGAGAGAAAGAGGCAATTAGAGAGAGAATGGGCCTGTCAGGGCCTCCAGCTATTGCAAACAAACTGCCAAACACATGTGCCACTCTGTACATCTGGCTTACCTGTCCTGGAGAATCAAACTCATATCCTTAGGCTTTGCAGACAAGCGTTTTAACTGTTGAGTGATCTCTCCAGTCTAAAAGTTAGTTTGGGATGCTTATGTAATAGTGAGGTTACTTACTGTTGGGCACCCAGAGTGGTGCCATAAGAGAGAAGGATGAGTACCAATGTCTAAGCATACCAGAGCATCTGGCCTTTCTTTTTTTTTTCATTATTTTATTTTAGAGAGAGTGAGAGAGAGACAGCAAGAGACTATTGGCATGCTAGGGCCTCAGCCACTACAGTCGAACTCCAGGTGCTTGCGCCACCTAGTGAGCATGTACAACCTTGTGCTTGCCTTGCCTTTGTGCATCTGGCTTACATGGGATCTGGAGAGTGGAACATGGGTCACTAGCGCCTTAACCGCTAAGCCATCTCTCCAGCCCAGATGCTGGCCTTTCTCTGCCTCTCTGGAGGGCTGTCACTTAAGTGTTGGAAAGTTTGGCCTCAGAGATGATGTAATTATATAAGTTGAGTATCTAGGTCTTAACCCAGAAGATAATTTCTCATCTTTCTGTTCTAGTCACTAGCATTCAAGATACACTTTAAAAAATTGAATTGAGGTGTTTATTTACATTTTTCCTTAAATCATATACATTAAATGAAAGTGAATAAACCTAACCCCCTTTAGGTGTACAATTCCATAAGTTTTTGCAGTGCTAGGGATTAAACTCAGCACCTTGCACATGCCAGGCAAGTATTCTACCACGGAGCTACATCCCCAGTCCCATAATTCTAGAAGTTTTGACAATGCACTCAGTTGTATAATGAGCACCACATTTAAGATAGAATGTTTCATCACCCCAAACCCTTTTCTTCCCACTCCCCCACAATAGCAGCAGCAAAGCCTGCTACATATTTCCCAGTTCATGTGAGTTTAAAAGACCCCACTTGCTGGAAGTGTTCACATTAATTGTCATGTCCTGTATCTGAAGTTGTCTAGAAATCCTTGATGCTGGAGTCAGTTATTGTACCTGGAGCCCTTAATTTATTATTGAGCCAGCATAGGTTCATTGCACTCCTCCCTGATGCCTGCCATGAGCATGTGCCATGATGGGGACAAAAGATCTAGTGCCAGTTCCCAGCTTACAGGAGATATCAGGTTGAGTTGTTCTATATATTCAAATAAAAAGTTAAAAGAGTATATATAAAGTTAACTAACAACCAAAAATGGCATAAGCTTGTGATGACAAATTGTATCTTACTCAGAGGAAGAATAGGTGAGTCTGTGCTGGAGACTGTGTAGAGACCAGGGCTGCCTGAGGAGTGCCCAAGGGCTTGGTCTCCAGGACTGGCTTATTAAAAACATTGACCTTCCAGGGCTGGAGAGATGGCTTAGCGGTTAAGGCACCTGCCTGCTAAGTCTAAGAACGTCAGTTCCATTCTCCGGTCCCACGTTTAGCCAGATGCAAAGTGACACAAGGGCGCAATGCCGCACTTGACCACAAGGGGGCTCACACACCTGGAGTTCTTTCACAGCAGCTGAGAGGCTGCTGGCGCGCCCATCTCTATCTGTCTTCCTCTCCTCCCCGCCCCATCTCTCTCAAAAAAAAAAATTACCTTCCAGCTGGGAAAAATGCATACTTCAACCTTTATCACATGCTTTCTCCCCTATTTCTTTTTCCTTGTTACCTTCGCCTCCCACCTCGTCATTGTTTTTTTTTTTTTTGGTTTTTCGAGGTAGGGTCTCAGGGTCTCACTCTGGCCCAGGCTGACCTGGAATTAACTATGTAGTCTCAGGGTGGTCTTAAACTCACGGTGATCCTCCTACCTCTGCCTCCCGAGTGCTGGGATTAAAGGCATGTGCCACCACGCCCGGCTTCACTGGGTTTTTATATTTTGCCCTCTAGAATTCTTACAACCCTATCATGGTGTCTATTGACCCTCCCTCTGTCCCATCCCCCTCCTAGCACCAGATAACAGCATCTGTGCTAGATAACAGCAGGTGCTCCAATGATCTGAGTCATTGAATAACTGAGCTAGGCATTGTGGGAGAAAGTGGTAGAATTCCTAGGCAGAACAAAGGCACAGATGCTGAAGATACCTGAACTGCTGCCATTGCTTATAGTCTTAGCCGACTTGATGTCCATCTGTTAGGAGTGACAGGAGAAAGGAAAAAGGAGCTGAACTGAAATTAAAGTACCTTTGATTTAAGTCAGGTGTATGTAAGACCCTATGCCAGTGTCTTCCCACCTCACCCATGCATGTGGATGTGTGCAAACACACATGTACACATGCACGTACTCGTTTCTGTCCCTATTGAGCTGTTTTGTAGGACTTGCGATAAGATAGGACTATGTGTTCCTGCCATTTTTTTGACTTGGGAAACTTAAGAAACTTGAGAGAAATAGTGTCGGTACCCAGTCTGAGCCTAGTGATAACTGATGTCTCACAGTCAAATGAGAAACTCCAAAGAATGGAATAAGAACTTTGGAGTCTGCCTGCCATATCGCCCCTGCTTTCCTTTTTAAAAATTATATTGCTACCAGGAAAACCCAAATAGCATCCAGTTTCTCTTCCATTCTGTGTGCTGTAGCTTTGTGTGCTCTTTTATCACACCCCGTCTCCTCTTCCAGCCTTTTCTGTGTCTCCCCTTGTTACAGATCCTCTGAATTTCCACCATCCTCTGAAACCTTCCGTGCATAGAAATCAAATAACATCCTCATTGTCATCCCTAAAGCAATTAAGACTGGAACAAACTTAAAAAAACTTCAGCCAATGAGATGCTGTGAGTGGCTGAAACAAGAGTCCATCTGCAATGGGCTTCTCAAGGAGACTGGGATGTGACCTCTTCCAATCTAACCTGAACATTGTGAAGTTGCAGAAAGATGGGAAAATGAAAGGAACAGAGAGCACTGTACAGAGTCCAAGATGTGTACATTTGGACACGTCACTTTATTTCTCTATGCCTTAGTTTCTCCATTTACATCAGAATAATGATGTTTTTCCTATTACCTTGATGGTTAAAATAACTTACACATATGTGAATGTAACCTTGATTATGGTGATATCGTGCCTTGTGGACCTTAGGAAAATATTTCCAGGCTATTATGTTCTTCTTTATTAATTGGAGCCAATTTTCAGGAACTTCAGCTGCCACCAACAGTATTCTGTTTAAAGTTAGAACAAAGCATTAAGGACATTCACAATAGAACCACAATGGAATCATTATTTAACTAGAAAAATGGCTAAAATAAAAATAGGGCATGGGCTTGAGAGATGACTCAGAGGATAAGACACTTTTCTGCAAGGCCTAGTGACTCTGGTTGGATTCACCAGAACCCACATGAAGTCAGATGCACAAGGTAGCACATGTATGTGAGTTTGTTTGCAGTGGCCAGATGCCCTGATGTATCCATTCTGTCTCTCTGTCTGCCTCTCTTTTCTCTATCTCTACTTACAAATCAATAAATCAATAATAAGTAATAAAAAATTTTAAAAAATGATCAGGGTGGGTAGGATTGCTCAGTATTTAAAGGCACCTGTTTGCAGTACCAAATGTTTCAAGGATACATGGAGTTAGATCATTCAGACACTGATGATAAGAAGACAAAATACAAAGTTTTGGGAAACACTTTGGAGGCTTCCTGTGAAAGTAAATGTGGAATTTCTGTATAAGCCAGCAGCTACACTCTTGGGTATCTATCCCAGAGAAATGGAAACTTATGTTTGTGGAAAACTTGAATACATCTCTTCACAGAAGCTCCTTTTGCCATAGGCCAAGACATGTATGAACCCTAAATAGGAATAAATAGATGGTTTATACCCATGTGAGTGGGATAGTACTCACCAATGAAGATCAAACTATTGGTGCACACTACAACTTGGGTGACTCTCCAGGAAACTATGCTAAGTGGAAAAAGCCAATCCTGAAAGGTTACTTTACTAGAAGGTTATATAACATCTTTGAAATGACAAAAGTTATAAAAGTGGGGAATCGATTAGTGATTTCTAGGGGGTAGGGACAAGATGGACAGAGGAAGTACTGAAGAAAGATGTATGCTGTGAAGTCACATGAGAGGTACTTGTGATGATGGAGTCAGACTGTGACTATTGGTACATGAAATGACATATGTGCTGTACCCACCCAATAGAGCATAAGTAGCAACTGAGGAAACATTGTTTTGTGTCATCCTTGGGAATGGGATACTGGAGTCCAGTTTCACAGGGTGTTACCTGGGGGAAACTTGAGTCAAATGTTCACACGGTCTTTGTGTACTATTTCTTATACCCATATGAATTTATGATTGTCTCAAAGGGAGAAGTTTAATTAGGGGCTGTAGAGATATCTCAGTCAGTAAAGTGCTTGTTTATTAGCTTGAGGACTAAGGTTGATCCTAATTAAAAAATAAAAAGCTAAACACATGTTTATAATCCCAGTGCTAGGGAGGTGGAATTAGATGGGTTCCTGGGCCTCACTAGCCAGCCAGCCTAATTTAGTTAGGTGAGTTCCAGGCCAATGAGAGACCCTGTCTCAAAACAAGCAGATGTGCATGCATAAGGAACAACACCCCAAGTTGTCCTCTAGCTTCCACCTGTATGTGTTCTCATATGCATATGCTCTCTTACAACGTGAATGTGTGTACACACACAATACAAACATGTATGCACACACACATACACAGATTAGTATAAAAATATTGAGGCAGTTTCAGAGCCACATGTTTAGAATTCATTTTATCAGTGTCTGGACAGCTAATGCTATTAGTATTTGTTAGGACTGGGGAACTGACTGTTCCATTGTTCTGATGTTTTGTCAGCTAGTCCTGCCTAAGCAAGTAAAGAACTGAGATATGAACAGGACTTCTCCTTCAGCTAGAAATGACATGACACGGTAGGGTTTTATGTCTTTACTTTCTCAGTAGGCTTTGATAATGGTCTCTGTGGATCACAGAATCTGGAAAATAAGTATAGCACCTTCCTTCATGTAAGAGCAAGAGAACAGAAGTAGGTCTGGTTCAGAGAACTGACATACCTGGCCTGGGGCTAGGTTAGGATTTAGCCTGCAGTCTTGGCTATGACTAAGTTGAGTTTGAACTGTAGAGCATTACCACCTGGTGTACCATGGGGAAGCATGCTGGGGACACACCTGGGGAGTTGCATTATTATTGCAGGCTGCTTCTCTGGAGACATTAATTCAGAACATAGGTTTGTTCTTCAGCTTTCAAAAGGTGACATGAGGTGACCAGGAATCTGACTCCTGGCTGGTGACCTGTGTGAGTTGGGAAAGGTTTTCTTTCTTGAGAGTGTACTAGAATCATGAAGTCTGGAGACTTTTGATGTATGATGGCCCCCTGTTCTTTGAAGTTGTAGGACAGTCCCACCTGGATAGCAACATTGAAGATCAAGAGATTGTCACTAATCCGCCAGACATTTGCCAAGTTGTGGAGGTGACCACTGAGAGTGATGACCAACCGGTCAGCATGAGTGAACTCTACCCTCTACAGATTTCCCCTGTGTCTTCCTACGCAGGTAAGAGGGCAGGAAGGGGACTTGGGATGGGGTCAGGCTAGGGCAGTCTTCACTCTAACATCATTCTGTTTCACCATACAACAAAGAACCTTTCTTCTCTTTTCTGCTAGAATTATTCTTACACTTGTTTTCTTGACCAACATCTTGGACACTTTGTTCTATTGTAGTCATATCACTTCTTTACTTGATTGCCATAACATTTTCATTCTTGGTTAAAGGACAGTAATATTTCCTGTGGTAAATGCTTCAGTGGAGTCTACCTTATTTGTATAAATTAATTAAATTTGAGACAAGGTCTTATTTTATTAATATTCACAAGACTTCAGAAATCATTGTTACCCGTCCCTTCTTGTTTATAAACAAAGGGATCTGCTCAAGGTCACACAGCCAGCAAGTGTTTGGGCCAGGACTTAGACTCAACTTTCTGTGTCAAGGTCATTGATAAATCCATTCCATTCCAAATTTGCTCATCACTTCCCTTGTTTTCTCCCTTTCTTTTCTATTGAGCACAGTGCCTAAGTGGGTCAGGTGACTGAACCCATTTCTACTTCTCCAGGGAGCTTGTCCTGTCCTTGCAGGAAATAGTCCAGACTAGAAACAGGTTAAGAAAGTGGTGGTTCCTTCATTGGCATTTCATTATTTTACCCTCTGTTTCTGATGATCTGCATTAACAAGTTTCTGAAACTTAATCAGCACTAGGAAATTTAAATTCTGAGTCAGTGTTATTGCTTGCAGATATTAAAAACAAAAACCAGAGGTCCTAGCCTGGAAAACTACAGTCAACTCTGGCAAATGGATCATGAATTTTCCCCAGGGTTCCTTGTATACCGCACACTCAGGGACTGCACCGAATTGCATGATGATTGGAGTTGATTCAAATGACTGACTGCTATTTGTAAATTATCAGCCACTAAATTAACCTTGCATTTCCTAAATGCTAACTTTCCTTTGTAATTTAGTTTTTTAATTATGGTGAAACACATAAAATTTATCTCCACAGTTCCTTTTATCTTCTAAAACTGAAAAGCTGTGCCCATTAAACATTGACTCCCCACCTCCTTTCTTCTAACCCAGCCTTATCAACCACCAATGTACTTTTTACCTACTCTTAAGTGGCTCTTATAGGTGGAATCATATAATATTTGTCTTTTGTGACTGGCTTATTTTACTCAGCATATGTCCTAACTTCTTATGTGTTAGGAGCAAAAAAGGAATACGAAAATAAACTTTTGCTACAGGAAACATAATCTGTCAGGCAGGGTAAGCTTGTCAGATACTCATTCATTAGACATATTTTGAACTCATATGCTTGTCTCATTTAGGTCATTTAGGTTTCTCAAAAACTATATTACTTGTTGAATGTGTATTGTACCCTGAGCACTATGGTAAATGCCTTACTTAATTATCAAGAGTATAACGGTTATTCTCCTCTCTTCAAAAACAAGGACTCGAAGGCTTAGCTGGACAAAGAAGTTTGTTCAGGAATGAAAACCTGGTAGCACAGATAGAATCCATGTGTAGCCTGTTTGTAACCACTTGACCTCAGTGCTACCCTACATAGGCTCAAACCCTGTGATCTCAGTTGATTCTCAAAGGACCCTCTGAGCAAAATATTTGTGCCGTCACATTCCAGTCGAGATAACTGAAGCATAAAGCAGTAAGTGATTTTGTTTGCATTTGTGGAGCTATGGCACAATATGTGGGTTTCTTCTTTGTCATGTTGTTGCTGGTCTTACTATTCTGGGGGGGTGGGACTAGAGGAGGGTGGAGCTTTAGAGTAGACTTTTATATTTACCTTTTGTTGTTATTTTGTTTTGTTTTCGAGGTAGGGTATTACTGTAGCACAGGCTGACCTGGAATTCTCTCTGTAATGTCAGGGTGGCCTCAAAGTCCCAGTGATCCTCCTACCTCAGCCTCCCAAGGGCTGGGATTGAAGGTGTGACCTGCCACACCTGACCTATGTTTACCTTTTGAGTAAGACTTTTCTGAAATCTTCTTGGGGATTCTGAAAAGACCTCTTGCTGTTCTGTCATAGTGGCATTTTGCTTTAGTGGAAGAATCCTGAGGATAGTTTGTGGATCCATGCAGAGAGAAATGAAAATTTCATTACCTTTTTTTTGGGAAATGTGGCTTGATTTCAAAAGAAGGATTTCCGGTCAGAATGGTAAGCAGTGGGAGGTTTTGTTAGAGCCTGTCTTTTCAGCCTGGTTTGTGGTTCTTTCCATTGTTTTCATTAATCTAAATTCTCCAAAATCTTGTAGAGGGAAGCTTATTGGATAGAGCCAAACATTCCATTGCTGTTCCTTTTTTAGACTTGTAGACATGGAACAAGTTTCTCTGTTGGCCATGGCAAGTTCAAGTCTTTGCATCAGGAGTTGTATAACATTCTCTAGCTTTGTTTACTCACCTTTCTCATTTATAGTCCTCAATAGAATAGGGTGTTGGACTGGTTTTCATGACAGCATTCTTTTGTCTAGGCTTCAAAATTACCTTCCTTTCCCTGTTTAGGAAACTTCTGTTTGGAGGCTGTCATTTGGCATTTCCTCTGCTACTGATCATTGAAATAAAATCCCCAGGAGTATTGCAAAACCACATTCAGTTTTGCAAATCTATCTTCTTCTGTGTTGTATAAATACAATAGTGAGAAAGAAATGAGATAGTTTCCCTGAGTGGAAGTATTGGCATTGAATTTTTTTAATTTTAAGTTAATTTTATTTTATTATTTGAGAGAAAGAGAGAGAGAGGGAGAGAGAGAATGGGTGCACCAGGGCCTTCAGCCACTGCAAACGAACTCCAGATGCATGTGCCATCTTGTGCATCTGGCTTATGTGGATCCTTTGGCTTTGCAGGCAAGACCACTAAGCCATTTCTCCAGCCCTGAATGTTTTAAGAGAGTATAAAATTCTAGTTTGATTTGTAAAATTTTCATACTGGAGAAGGTTGTTTCAAAGCTCAATCTGGGGAAGCCCTAAATGATAGTCATTTTAATTGGTTAAGAATTATTTATTTTTGCAGTACTGAGGATCAAACCAGGGGCTTTGGGCAAAGATGCAGGTGTTATACCACTCAGCTATGTCCCTAGACCTCATTTATTTACTTAGGAGAGAGAGAAAGAGGCAGATAGAGAGGGAGAAGAGAGAGTGGGAGAGGGAGGGAGGGAGAGAAAGAGGGAAAGAATGGGCATTCCGGGGCCTCCAACCACTGCAAACAAATTCCAGATGCATGTACCACCCTATGCATCTGGCTTAAGTGGGTACTGGGGAATAGAACCTGGGTCCTTAGACTTCACAGGCAAGTGCCTTAACCACTAAGCTCTCATTCCAGCCCACCTTGTTGCATTTTTAAAGGTCTACCATGGGGGCTGGAGAAATGGCTTAATGGTTAAGGCACATGCCTGCGAAGCCTAAGGACCCCAGGTCAATTCCCCAGGACCCACATAAGCCAGATGCACAAGGGGGCGCATGCATCTGGAGTTTGTTTGCAGTGGCTAGAGGCTCTGGTGCGCCCATTCTCGCTCTCCCTCTCTCTTTCACTCTCTCTGTCTCAAATAAATAAATAAAAATAAAACCTAAATAAAGGTCTACCATGAAGTGGTCCTTTGTCTTATCTGTGGTACCAAGATTTAACTGGAGTCTTGATGGTTTAGTAAAAGAAAACCATGATGGTATTCAGGAGAAAGGAGGCAGAGATTATAATTGAGGGAGTAAAGATTGTATAGACCAGCAGCCATTGAGATTTCAGGTTCTTCCAAAAGTCATATCAGTATGTATGTTGTGGATAGGGCAAAGAAACATTGACATTTAAACTTAGAAAACTCTTTGTTTGAACCATTGAGTGGTTGTATTTCTAGTGAAAGTGATGGAGGAAATGACTCACAGAAATCAATAAATGTTCATCTTATTTTGTTAAATGAGAGTCTTCCAGAAGATATATCAGATGTATTATACAGACATGCCTTATATAATCTATATTATCTTCCTTCCCATAATATTTGTGAGATGGTATATATTCTCGGGCAAGTATTAAAAGATGGACTAACATGTAGTGTTGACCTAAGTCTGGCTTGACTCTAGAACTGCTGCCTGGAAGACCTGTCGGGACCATCTGATCAAAATCCAGACACTTCCTTTCCTCTTCCTCTTCCCCTGGTGCTTAAAGGAGAATGGACCACAAAGGTTAAATAAATTGCTCATGCATCTGCTACCATTGTATAAATATTTTCAACTTATTCTGACCATTCATATAAAGCAAATATAATTTTTTATTCCATTGTATTGCAAGTTAGTAAAAATAAATTCCAATTTAGGGGCTGGGGAGATGGCTAAGTGGTTAAAGGTGCTTGCTTGCAAAGCCTGTTGGCCCAGGTTCAATTCCCCAGTACCCATGTAATGCCAGATGCACAAAGTAGTACATGTGTCAGGAGTTTGTTTCACTCTCTCTCTCTTATGTCTCTTTTTTCTCTGCTCAAAAAAAAAAAAGACAATAAAATATTAAAGCTTTAAAAATCTAAACTCATTAAAGGGGAAAATGAAACATCTCACATTAACATTCCCATAGTGACATTGATCTGGAAGCAGTAGCTGCAGTGCACTCAAGTGTCATGTGAGAAGTCACTTTGGAAATGTCCAGACTGGAGTAATACCAAGGAATAGCCATGAAAACCACCACTTGTCCCCAGATAGGAACCCCAACATCTTCATCTCCTAGGCTAAAGGCACTCAGGGACACTTAAAAAAAAAAAAAAACAGTAAAGGGCTAGAGAGATGACTTAGTGTTTAAGGCGCTTGCTTGCAAAGCCTAAGGACCCATGTTTTACTCTCCAGATTCCACATAAGTCAGATGCACAAAGGTGAGGCAAGCGCAAGGTTTCACATGCCCACGAGATGTTGCAAGCATCTGGAGTTCAATTGCAGTAGCTGAGGCCTTGGTGCACCAATTCTCTCTCTGCCTCTCTCTCTCTCTCTGTTAAAAAAAAAAAAAAAACAGTAGCCTGGCATGGTGGTGCACGTCTTTAATCCCAGCACTTGGGAGGCAGAGGTAGGAGGATCACTGTGAGTTAGAGGCCACCCTGAGACTACATAGTGAATTCCAGGTCAGCCTGGGCTAGAGTGAAACCCTATCTCGAAAAACCAAAAACCAAAAAACAGTAAAAAATACAAGATGACTGTCATGATGCAAGTAGGTATACAGAAGATAATAGAGGATATGGCAGTTCACAGGGAGGAGGTAGAAGGCATGGGGGATATGACAAGGATGGAAGAGGTCCTATGATAGGATCAAGTGGTGGTGACCACGGTGGCTTCAAAAATTTTGGTGGTTACAGATATGGATTCAGTCTGATAATTCAGATAACAAAATAATCTATGCAAGGTTTTGAGGAGGGTGTATCTACAGATCAAGTGGGAGAGTGCTTTAAGCAAATAGGAATTATCAAGACTAATTTAAAAAACAATGGGAAAATCAATGATAAATCTTTACATAGACAAAGATACAAGGAAGCCAAAAGGGGAGGCAATAGTGTCATTTGATGACCTTCCATCAACTGAGGCAGCCATTGACTGGTGTGATGGAAAAGAAGTTCATGGAAATATTATTAAAATGTCCTTTTCCACCAGAAAAACAATTCATGAGAGGAGGTGGAGGGGGACGATGAGGCTGTGGAAGATATATAGGTCATGGAGGCTTTCAGAGGGGAGGTGGAGACCCCCAAATGGGGGACTGGGTTTGCTCTAATTGGTGTGGAAATATGAACTTTGCTTGAAGGAATTCCTGTAACAGTGCAATGAGCCTAGACCAGAGGATTCTTGTCCCTCGGGGAGATTTCTGGGGGAGAGGATGTAGTGGAGAAAGGGGTTACAGAGGTCGTGAGGCCAAAGGTAGAGACCAAGGTGGCTATGGTAAAGATAGACGTGGCAGGGTTAGCTATGTAGGAGATCGAGGAGGTTATGGTGGAGACCAAAGAGATTACGGAGGGGATCTGGGAGATTATGGAGGAGACAGAAGCTGGGTGGGGCTATGGAGGAGGCCATGGTGGTGGAGGCTACAGTGGAGAATGAAGTGGCAGTTACAGAGGGAACAGGAGTGGTGGGGGCTATGGAGGAGACTGAGGGGGCAATGGAGCAAGAAATGACTACAGAAATGATCAGAACAACCAACCATACTGATGACTGTTTTCAATGTTCATGTGTCTCTGACATGGTCCATAGTGAAAATGTCAGAGTTTTGCCTGCTGCTTTCCTCGTGGCCTCTTTTTGGGTAGCAAAATTAAGTGACATTTGGATTTTTACTTGGGTGTCATGGCTGGGGACAGTTCTCCTTTTAGAAATGTCTATTGAAATTTTCCCTTTTAGTTTCCCACATTCTCTTTCCCAACCCTTAAAGCCAAAATGGAAAGTGTTTTATAAAACTGTAATAAAGGCTGCTTGTTTTTTTGTGGGAAAGAAATAATAATAAAAAACAAAAGTTAGAAACCAGTGTGTTAGTCACCTGCTCATTGCTGTGACCAAATATCTGAGATAGATAACTTACAAGTAGAAAAATATTTATCCTGGTTCACAGTTTCAGAGATTTCAGTACATGGTCACTTGGCCCTGTTGCTTTGGGTCTGTCATGAGGCCGAACATCATGGCTAGGAGTGCATAGTAGAGCAAAGCTGCTCACATGGTGGCTGGGAAAAGAAAGAAGGAAGGGAGGAAAGAAAGAAGAAAGGAAGGAAAGAAAAGAAAGGAGAGAGGGAGGAAGGGAGGGAAGAAAGAAAGGGAGTAGCCAGTATCCCAACATCTCTTGCAAAGGCATAGCCCCAATGATCTTGTACCCTTTTGAGAGGTCCACCTTTTAATGTTCCAGTTCTCCCCAATAATACTATCATCTGGAGACTAGGTCTTCAACACATGACCCTTGTGAGATATTTAAGATCCAAACCCTTAAACTTAGTTGCTAATGTGGAAAGCCTTCTTAATTACTTCACAGCAGTTATTTTAAGGTAGAAATGATACTCTTCTTTGTGCCAGCTGAAAACCTAAGTGTAGGACACCTGTACCTTGTCTTAGCCACAGTTTCATTTTTTTTCCCTCAACTTAAATATTGGCAGTTAATGTTCTGATCTTCTTCAAGGTCTGTGCAAAATCTTACTAAAAAGTCTTAGCCAAGTATGTGACTTCCAAGCCCTCTGGCTTGTGGATCTGGGCTTGTGGAATCCCAAAACCTTGGTGTCAGCATTTCCCTTGCTGAATCTTAAGCCTCCAAAGCATAACTGGTGGCTTCATTTGTTTGCTCCTATTTGGAAAGGAAAGGAACATAAGACAATGGTATCTATGCAGAATCACCAGGAGTAGAAGGGGCTTGGCATGTGTGGAAGGAAGAGAAACTTCATTGGTGTCAGAGCACAGACAAAGCTAAGTATAAAAATGGAAAGGGGATCTTGATGTCTTGCCAGGGCCAGCACCAGCAGGAAAGACAAGTCTCTGTATTCTTTTTGGGTCTCTGGAATCACAGTGGAGGTTTGCTTTCTCTCCTGTGGGCTGACTCAGTCCATTACATTGGCAAATTTCTCAACACCTCTGTTCCTCGGTTTTCGTATTGGGAGTGGCAGCCCTACTGCTTGCCTCCTTAACTACTTGTGGCATTTGTGTTTAAAGGGAGGTTTTCTTTCCTATTCTTCATTTGTTTCTGCTTAGAAACATTTCTTGCGCCTAGCTTGTCTTCATAGCTCAGATCATTGGCAGTGGAGGACTCAGCCTTCTCTGGGCATCTGTGGCCTCTAGCTCAGGATGCTTTGGGGTAAAATGCTGAGGTGGAGGGGTGCAGAGAACTAATCTTTAGCTGCTCGTGGTCAGCACTTAGTAGTCTTCCAGACCTTGTGAAGCCCCTGGAGAAGAATGGGGAAAGATGAAAAACAATCCCGGATGGGACCTGTGGCGTCCACATTCACCAATGATGTTGTTTATCCATTTGTTCTTTAAAAGCCTGTACTGTGTAAGAAGCATGCTCCATGGCTCGTACTTCAGGCAGTGGAAAGAAAGGGCTCTGGCTGGCTGGCTGGCTTGTAACCATCTTGTCTCAGTTCTGCTATCAGGAAGACATGGGACTGGCAGCCAATCCCACAGCAGGGGGAGGCCTGAAGAGGAGAGAAAGCTCTAGATAACAGAACCTGGGGTCCTTTCTAGACAATTGACAAATGATGGGGGTTGCTTCTGACTTGGAATCTTTGTGAGGGCTGATCAAGACCTGTATACAAAGGCTGTGACCCAGCCTTGCCATATGCTCCACAAGTGCTCACCTTTTCTGTCTGTGAAGTGAATGACCCAGACAAAAGTGACCCATGAGACACTGCAATTTGAAAGTTCTACCCTCTGTGCATTCATCTTTGCAGTAGCAGTGAACTCTGAAAAACTGTTCCCCATCACTTTTTATTTGATAAAACTTAAATGTGTGACAAGAAGACTTGTGACCTCTAGCTATTGATTTGGACTTTGGTGGATCCTGCCTATTGTGCAGATCCAGTGTTGAGCAACATTGACCATTTTGCATACACTGTGTGCCAGCTCCATGCCAAGCCTTTCTAAACACTCTCTCACTCATAACCTTTTTGGAAAGTGGTAGGTAGTATCTTCATTTTGTTCAGATGAAAAAATTTAGTTCATTGTGGTTTAGAAATATTCTTTATCTCACAGCTGGCTGGATGAAGATGTTAACTGATTGGTTATCTCTTTCAGGATATCCATAAACTCAATGACTTAACACAAGACATAGTTATTATTCCACAGTTTCTGGATCTTTTGCAGCAAAGTTTCACTAACTAGCTAGGACTACATCTCTCTAAGGCCCAACTAGGTTGACCCACTGGCTCACGTGGATTTGGTTAGAAGTTAATTCCTTGCAGGTTGTTGCACCATGATCCTCAGTTTCTTGCTGACTTTTGGCTGGAAGCAGTCCTTACTTAGTTCTTATGTCATGCAAGAATTCTCAACATGGCCAGCAAGGAGGAGAGTCTCCTCATAAAATAAGTTATGGTTGGAGAGATGGCTTAGCATTTAAGGCACTTGGCTGTGAAGCCAAAGGGCCTTGTTTGGCTCTCCAGATCCCACATAAGCCAGATGCACAAGCGCAAGGTTGCATATGCCCATTAGGTGGCACAAGTTTTTGGAGTTCGATTGCAGTGGCTGAGGCCCTGAGACACTGATTCTGTCTCTGTCTTTCAGTCTCTCTCTTGCTGTCTAAAAATAAGAAAAACAAAGACAAGTTAAATCACTGTTTTATTCTGTCAGTTATATGCAAGGCATAGGTTTCACCCAGTCTCTAGTAAGGGATCCTAAAGAAAGTAGCTCTTGCAGCCACCCTGAAATCTGTCTATCTGTAGTGACCCAGGTAGAAGATGCAACTCTACAAATCCAAAGTAAAAATACCAAAGGGCTGGGAGTATAATGCAGATCTGAGTTGAATGGGAGGAATATAGGAAGATTTCATGGGAAAATGGGGACTTTGATGTGATGTGACATCGAATTGAAGAAGACAGTGTGTGGCACTGAAGCCAGTGAGGCAGGGAAAGAAGGGTGCCACAGGAACAGCACCCCATGCTGAGAGGCAGTGACTATATAACAGCCTTGGAAAGTGAGCTTCACCCCAACTCTAAAGCCTGCTTTGCTTGGGGGGCCAAGCAGAGAATTCAAACTCACTCTAGCTTCTCCCTGTAGACGTGTTTGACCATACACAGGGAAGGAAGCAGGTGTGAAGTGGTAGCATATCATCTAAAACTGCCACTTGAATCTTGAAACAGCTTGAGCAACAGGAATGACATTTCTGTGTTTTTCTCTTTTTGAACAGAAAGTGAAACTACCGATAGTGTGCCCAGTGACGAAGAGAGCTCCGAGGTAAGCGCACTTCCAGTTGCTGATAAGGGCCTTGGCTTTGTATTCTGAGTTTGACTTTTGGATTTTCGTGTGTATTGTAGTATGTATATACCCTAAAATTCACCTTACTTGTGGATGAATGATACAGTTTGGTATAAGCATTGACTAGGAAGAAGGAAAATGAAATGTTACCCTCAGAGGGCAATGAAGATGGCAGAAAGAATAAACTGAAGTCAAGGCCAGGAAGTGTTGATATTATTACTATAAACATTCTAATTCACCAGCATAAATAGAATGTCCTGCTTGACCAAAAGCAGTGACCAGAAGTCAGCATCAGAAAGAGCTAAGGAAAATTATCTCCACAGACAGGTCAGCTCCCCTCCCTGTGTGACCTTGCCCAGGAGCTACTGCCCATATACAGTCCCCATTCCCTGTCTCTCCACTTCCTACTTCCCTCTGTAAGCTGGACTCACAATGGTAGGAAATGGCTGCCATGGTGATGGAAAGAGGAAAGGGAGAAAGAAGCTGATGGTTATTTGAATTCCTGATTTCCATATGTTTTCAGTGTTCACAAGTAAAGTGCAGAAGTTCTGAGTGTACAATGTGTGTGTGTGTGTGTGTGTATTTATTTTTCTGAGCTGGATTTTTTCAGGAAGAGATGTAGCTCCTTCTCAGCACAGGCACCATTGAGGCACTATGGTGTTGAGTATCTGGAATCTTTAGCTATACTCTTTGAAATAGGTCAAGCTGGGTGTGGTGGCGCATGCCTTTAATCCCACTTGGGAGGCAAAGGTAGGAGGATCACTATGAGTTCGCGGCCACCCTGAGACTACATAGTGAATTCCAGGTCAGCCTGGGCTAGAGTGAAACCTTACCTCAACAACAACAACAAAAAAAAAAAAAAAAAAAAAGAAAAATGAAATCAGTCAAGGAGCATTCACTGTCTGTCCTAAGCCTCTCTGTCTTCCTCTAAAACATTCAGTATGACCCAAAGATCTAACAGGCTGTCCATCATGGCTATAAATCTATCCAGTAGTCAACTTGAGCAGCCTAGACATAGGCAAATTAGAATTCAAGTGGCCACCATGTTTTCTGTCTTTGTGGAATAGTTTTGGCCATGTTTCTGGGAGATAGCAAATGGAAATTGATTTTAAAAGGATGAGAAATCATGGGGTAAGGTATGAATAGCTAGGTATACATTTCAGCTAAGGGATATAGAATTACTAGACTTTTGTTCACAATTGTTAAAAACTGAATTCAAACACCCACACATGAGCACAAAGCCATATTGTTTATTGGAAAAGCATTCAACAGCAGAAAAAGAATACACATATCTTGCTTATTTTCACTGAAAGGGGAGACCGCACTGGAGGAAGAGGAACATTGAAGGCAAACAGTACCTCAGCAACATGGGAACACGGAGCACTTACTTGCTGCCCAGCATGGCGACTTTTGTCACTTCCAACAAGCCAGATCTACAGGTCACCATCAAAGAGGAGAGCTGTCCAATGCCTTACAACAGTTCCTGGCCCCCATTTTCAGACCTCACCCTCCCTGCCTCTGTGACCCCCGCACCCAGCAGCAGTCGGCCAGACCGGGAGACCCGGGCCAGTGTCATCAAGAAGACATCTGATATTACCCAGGCCCGTGTCAAGAGCTACTAAGCCTTTGGCTCTCCCCAGTGGTTGTTGGGATTTCTTGGCTCTGTTTTGTTGTTTGTATTTTATTTTTCTCTCTGATGCCTATTTTAGACGAATCTAAGGGAAGCCTTGACAATAGAACTGATTGCTATGTCCAACTCCTGTGCTGGAGCTGCTTTTTAACTCAGGACTCCAGCCTCTTGGTAGATGCGTATCTCTAGAACCTGCTGGATCACCCAGGGCTACTCCCACAAGTTCAAGGACCAACAGCCACATGGGCAGTGCAGGTGCTACATTGCCTGTGGTCAAGGCCAGCATGGTGGAGTGGATGCCTCAGAATGGACAAGAAAATGTGAACTAGCTGGAATTTTTTATTCTTGTGAATATGTACATAGGGCAGGACTAGCAATGTTGCAGTCTGCTTGTGCACCTTATCTTAAAGCACTTATGATAGGCCTTCTTATGATCTTGCTCAACTTCATAGCACATTCAGCCACCCCTTTTCTGCCAGTTACCCCACCTTCCATCCCTTCCCATCCCATCCCATCCCACCCAGTTCCTTTCCTCCTTTTCCTCCCATCAAAGGCAATGTACAACATCCTTGAGGAGGAGAAGAAGAAAGCAAACTTTTCCACAGATGTCCCATTTTAAGACTGCTTGAAAAAAGAAATTCTTTCTAATCTGCTATGCTTGAATGCCACGCGGTACAAAGGAAAACTATCATGGAAATATTATGCAAATTCCCAGATTTGAAGACAAAAATACTCTAATTCTAACCAGAGCAAGCTTTTTTATTTTTTATACAGGGGAATATTTTATTCAAGGTAAAATTCTAAATAAAATATAATTGTTTTTTATCTTTTCTACAGCAAATTTATAATTTTAAGATTCCTTTTCTTGGTTATCTGCAGTTGTTATTATATCCTTGTGGCACATTTTTTTTAATTTTGTAAAGGTAAAAAAAACTTTTATGAGCTCATGTAGCAAGCAAATTATCCTGTGGATTGATAATAAATGAATATGATATATAGTTACATTTTTAATGGGTATCACTCCTGGCTTTGTCTGTGTCTACTTAGAGAGCACAATCAGGTGACAGGGCCAACAAATTATTGTTTCTTGTTGAAGACCAAAACATTGTTTCTTGCTGAGTGCAAGCAACCCAGAAGGTTTCTACTCTGAGGCTACAAAGGACTTCCTCTTCTGTACATACTGAGTCCCATGCTGAATGTCTTAAATTAGTTCCTGCTTTGCTCACCATAGTTGTGCCCAAAATGGGGTGTTAATTGTTGTTTCACATGGAGGACATGAAAACTCTTTCCTTAGGTCACCCAGACAGTAAGGATTCAGGACATAGGTGGACCCCAAATCTGGGAATGTGGGCTATAGAGGGAGTTTGTTTCCTACTCCATGTTCTCTACTGTGAGTTGATTCCACCCAGCTCTATTCTCATCTGTGCTTATGCTAAAGCTAAAACGAAAGCTAAAGCTTTGTTTTGTGTCACATATCTGGTGTACAGGTAGGACATTTTCATTAATGGGAAGCAGTTGGGTTCTAATTCTCTGTCAATCACTCTAATTTCTAAGACCTTAGATCTTAGATGAAGGCTTTGCCTTCTAAATTTAGAAGGTTTTTTCCCCCTGGGTAAGTAATGTGACTTTCAAGGATACTGGTCTCTATTACCCATTTGTTATTTCTTTTCCTTCTTTACTTTTTCCCCCATTATATTTATTGCTCCTCCCTATTTCAAGGTATACTCTTGTCCTTGAGCAAACCACTTCCTCAACTTCTCCTGCATCCTCGGAATACTAAAACTTAACTGCCTCCTGACCACCTCTGAGGGGTTGTAGAGAATGCTAAATTAAAGTTTGGAAAGGTTCCTTCAACTTATGAGAGGACAAAGGGCTAGTTTTATGCCTCCATGTGTGGCTGCAGATATAATTAGAGGCCATAAAATTATCCACCCTGAACAGAAATCAAGGGAATCATGTTACTGGTTGGTGAGCTGTATGAAATGACTCACACAGGTGGTTAACTGCTTCTGTAAGGAGCATTCTTGTAGAAAGTGTTTATATCAATTCCATAGTGAAAGGAGGAATCAGTCATATGGTCTTAGGGTCATAGGGTCCTAGAGTATACAAGGTCAGGTTCTTTTGTAATTTATATCAAAACACTTCTAGTATTCCTAATTTTTTAAAAACAAAACAGTAAAGCAGCTGTTTCTAAATCAATTGTGTGGTGATCAGCAGGTTTGGGGTAGCTGTAATCCTCAGCCCCTTGTCTCTTTCCAACCCATAAGGAGCACCCAACTCATCCCTCGCTTTCTTCAGCAGTACTATGCGATCCAAATCTATACCACTGCCTTACCCCATTTACATGGTGGGACCAGACTGATGGAACCTCACCAGGAGAGTGAAAGTTCAGAATTCACAGGTTACACAGTTGAGATGGTCAAGATAGTACTTCACTGCCAATAAAACCATTAAAACAAGGCCGGGCATGGTGATGCCTTTACTCCCAGCACTTGGGAGACAGAGGTAGGAGGATCACCGTGAGTTCAAGGCCACCCTGAAACTACATTGTGAATTCCAGGTCAGCCTGGGATAGAGTGAGACCCTACCTCAAACAAACAAACAAACAAACAAACAAACAAACAAAAAACAAACATTAAAACAGAATCATGTTTAAACTGTTTGTGAGAGAGGTTCCATTATGTCTCAGTAATAAAAGAAAATATGTGAGTTATACAATGCCTGGGGTAGAGATGAGGAAGCAAAACAAAATGAGATGGCATAGCTTGGGGACAGGCCTCAGACCTTCTTGTCTCCTTGAGGAAGTGTGAGAGACCCACGCACCATTTGGTTGGCAACTGTGTGTGCTAATATGGTTTTTATGATGGGTTTGGCTGTGTGTGTATGTTTAAATAGCAAGTTCAAGGTAACTGCCTTTAGGACAATAGTTTCTATTCTCTGCAGCCAGTACAAAACCTTGTACAGCTGTGAACTGTGAATCCAGTGACAGGGACTTCTACCCAGTATTAAGTTTGGGCAAACCCAACACCGTGATGCAAATGGCGTCCAGAATGCCATTTGTGAGTCTTCAAGAAATCTGTACTCACCCGTAGCATTTTTTCCACTGTCACAAAGATGGCAAAAGGAGTATTTCATCTGTTTGAATGTATTTATGGAGAAGAAATATACAGGCATAAAAACATTTTTTAAAGGAAATACAAATTCTTTGAACATCAAACCCCTAAAATGACACTTATTTGTTGTTTCCTCAAATGCAAAATGTAACCACTACTAAGGTAGAAATTTTAGGAATGCGGAAGATTAGTGACTTGGTTTCAGGATTCTGAGTCTTCAAGTTTTTGGTTTGGGAAGTATTTTGCATATGAATGAAAAGAAGTGTTAGGCCCCAAATGGCCTCTTGCCCCTGAGTCTGGGACTTGGAGCATTAGATCCTCCATTGCTGACAATGTTCTTTGAGTGTTGAATTCATTAAGCTTTAAAAGCCCCTGTTATTCTAACCTTGAACAAACAAACCCAGACAAAAGGAGAAAATATGAACATTCTTCTGCCAGACTGCCACTGAAGACGGACAAAAAGCTAGAAAAAGGCTGGCAAGCAGATCCCCAAGATGGGTCTCTGGCATGCAGAGTGCGATATCCAGTGTCTACTGATTTTGGTTTAGAAACAGAATGGAGGCAGAAACTGGTTTTAGCCTGTTATGTTTGGCCATCTCATCCTGAAACTCTATCCCTCAGGCATCCCCAGGGCCAGGATGATAAGACCCATGGGACCAGAACTTGACCTGCCAGTGGTCTGAAGCAGCTCCCCCTTTGTGTCCTGGCTACAGTAGATCCCTGCCTAGGAGTATCACGAGTGTTTCTCCATCTCCCATGGGACTGTAAGCTTGAGGTAGAGGCTCCATCACATTCTGGCACAAGGCCGAGTACCCGTTAGGATTACCTCCCAACATCTCCTCTCTTCTCAATCCCACCATCTCAAGTGTCCCAGATGGGGCCACATACCTCAGCTGTGCCCTTCAGCAATGAGGCCAGCTTCAGATCTGGTGGAAGGGCCCTGCCCTGGCCGTGGGAAGCTTTAGTTATGAAAAGCAAAAAGGTATGGGGGTGATTCTTCCTGAGGCCATCTGGCTTCTGTGTCCCCCAGCAGCCCCACTCGCCAGTGCTTAGGCACTGCTGGCTCTGTACTGAGGATAAATGCGAGTTCTCTGGTGGGTTGATCTGGTGACCATGCTAACAACAGGTGCAGAGGCACTGTATCTGTTTCTGAAAATAGTCCCTGAGAGGAAGGAAGTGGTCAGGCGTAATAACTGGTTTTAGCAAAAATGTTCAGTCTGTCCAAGAACATGGGTCATGCTGTGGAAGGATCAGGAGCTATATGACATTTCAGAGTTGTCAGAGTCTAAGGCTTGGGGTGTCAGCTCAGTGAGAGTGCTTGCCTTGGATGCATAGGGCCCTAGGCTCAATCCCCAGCACCTGAAATCTTTGTTTTAAAAAGTTAAAAGCTCCCACTGTCTGAAAAGACTGTGCGTTGGAGTCCTTTGACCATGTTTCTTCAAAAAGAAAGTACTGGGTGTCCCTTGTGCCTCTAAGCTTGCTGCTCTTTGGAGGTTTGGTCAGTTTCTCTGCATCTGCTCTACAAACATGTTCGAGCAGACTGTTGCCTCTGTGAAATGCTTTGTGTTGGGATTGTGCAGTGGCTCTAGGGTTAACCCTCTGTTCTCACTACTGGAGAAACATGATTGTCATGCCCAATGGCCTGTGTCCCAAAAACAGTTAATTTTAATAACACAACTGTTGATGCAGGTGCAGAAAAAGATACCAGGTTGATAGCTGGTGTCAAGTTTCAGTTTTGATTGAGAAGAATGTATTATGAACACTCAGCATCCATCCATGGGAGTCATCAAAGAGAAAGGATACCCAACATGCTCCATCAGCTTAAAGCTTGCATCTGCAGGTACCTTGTCCCTCAGATTCTCCAGTGAAGTTCAAAGGCATTGGCATTTCAAATTCGCATGTTATGCTGAGATACACTGCCTGAAGTTTCAGGATAATTTAGCAGGTAGCTGGGGTGATTCCTTTGGTTAGTGATGAGCAAAGTTTTATTCACTCTGAGAATTAATATTGACAGATATTTTTTATAGAACCCGCTTTGTATCTGCCACTGCTCTAAATACAGAGATATTTATTTGCAGCATAATTTCTCTAGGAGGTCCATATATCTTGCTTTCAATGTGACCATGAGATGCATAAGAGATTGCACAGGCTGGCTCTAAAATAATCAGCATGTAGGGAAATTAGAAATTTAGGGAAAGTAAATGTACACCCAAAATCGTTGCTCAGATTTTATCTGCTGGTTTTAAGGATCATATGGCAACATGGCTATGATATGGGAAGGAAAACAGGCTGGGTTAACATACTTCCAACCAAGATAAATTTGAAATAACATAATTCCAAGGGTTTTTCCTTAACAGCTCTTAAATTTAATTTGGGTAACCAATTATCTTGGTTTGCCAAGGACTGAGAGGTTCCTAGGACAAGAGACATTTTTGCTCTAACTGGAAATGTCTTAGGCAAACCACAAGGAGTTGGTTGCCCTAATTACAATGCTGAGATCAGAAGATGCTTGTCATATTGTACTCTTTCAAGGATGTTAAAAATTCAAGCTTTGTCAGGAGATATTATTGAGGGTATATTGTTGACAAGCTTATTAATACATAATATTAACCGCTTGTTTTGGTAAAAGGAAGATTTTAGTCATTTGGCACTATTTATTGAGTTCCCAGGGTTTGCTGGTACTATTAGAAGTGAATGGTGCTCCTTCCAATGGAGTAAATTCCAGGGGTGGGGAGACATTCAACCAATAAGTAAAAATAATCTTTGGATGACAATAAATATTATGTAGAAAAATAAAGTTGCTAGTATTCACAAGGTCAATTGCAGAGTTGGCAGTTGCAAAGATCAGCAGTTAGAGGGAAAGATGGAAAATGGTATGTATCAGCAGGGCTCAGAAGCAGGAAGCAAAATCCATGGTTGCTATTTTAAGCAGAAAGATATTCACTAGCTAGAGAGAAGCAGGTGCTTATGTGAGAAGGCTGCATGAGCTCTTCTACCTCTGCCACTATGACAGAGGTGAGCAATCAGAACTGACATTGGAACATCGATTTTGAGGACACATTGCATTAGCTGAAATCTGATCAAGAAGTCCTGTCTCCCCTCCATCTTGACTATCTCTTGACACACATGACCTTAGTGACTGAACACTGAGACACTGCTTCAGAAAGTCCCAAGTGCCCACATCACTCATGCCAGCAGTTAAAGCCAAATCAAAGGAAGGTGACTCTGCCTCAGTATTTACTTCCAAATCTCTAAGTTATGTTTCTAGACCTCTACTTCAGCAGCAGAAAGGGCACATTACAAGCAGGTTAAGAATGAGTGCTAAAGGCTATTTAGGATATACATCTCACCTCAGAACCTGCTCTTTAAGAATGGAAAAGCAAGTAAAAAGTCCCCGATAATAAAAGCCAGTGGATGGAAACTTAGTCCCACACACTTCAGGGTATGTGGGAAGGTAATATTAATAACCAGAATATTTTCTTGTTGTTATTTTGTTTTGAAAATAAGGGCTCACTGAATAGCTGGGCTGGCCTCAAACTCACTAGCTGAAGCTCTCCTTGAACCCACAATCCTGTCTATACCTCCCCAGTGCTAACATTACAAGCGTGTGCCACTACACCAACCCAGAAAAGGGTTTTGAAACCATATTGGGCCTGTGCTTAATTCACACTTACTAGTTAATGACTTTAGGAAAATCTCTTCATACTATTGATAAATTGTTTTTTTACATATATAAAATGTGGCTGATAACAGCTTACTTGTAAGGTTGCTATAAAATTAAACATGACAATGCTATTAAAGAATGGGGGATATTATAGACAATTATATCAACCATAAAATTTGCATATAAAATAGCTAATAAGCACATTTAGGAGAATTGATTAAAAATTCCCCTTTGTTTCCCAAGATCATAATTAGCTCAGGAGTTTACCAGTTAGGATCTTGGACCTCAAACATGTGAGCACAATTACACACAATTAAGGTGCTTGCCTGCAAAGCCAAAGGATCCAGGTTTGATTCCACAGGACCCACATAAACCAGATGCACAGGATGACGCATGCATCTGGAGTTCGTTTGCAGCAGCTGATGGCCCTAGCATGCCCATGCTCTCTTTCTGTCTTTGCTATCTGCCTCTTTCACTTTTTGTCCCTCAAATAAATTAAAAGAAATAAAAAAAATTTAAAGTAACATAAATGTGTTCTCTCATAATTTTGAAGCCCAGAAGTTCAAAACCAAGGTGTCAATAGGGCTGATGGCTGAGAGGAACTCCTTTCTTCCTTCTTCCAGGTTCTGGTGATTCCAGGTGTTCCTTATCTTGTGGTTGCATCTTCCCAGTCTCTGCTGCTGACTCTACATGGCATCCTCTTCTTTATCCCTGTGTCTGTCTACTATTCTCCCTCTCCTGAGATCTATGGCATGTGCCTTTCTCTAATGAGAATAGGTGTCATTGAGTTCAGGCCCACTGGGTTATTCAAGACAATTTCATGTCAAGATCTTTTGCTGACATCTTCAAGAGTATTTTCCCAACTCAGGTACTATTTACATGTCCCAGGAATTTCACATGGATATATAGTACAAGGTCTCTGGATGAAAAGGGCAAATTATTTATAAAGGTAAGAATACTTTTTAAATTTTTCTATTTATTTATTTGCATGTGTATGGAAGCAGAGGTGCCACTGCAAATGAACACCCATCTGGGTTTATGTGGGTGGCTGCACATTGAACCCAGGCTGGCAGGCTTTGCAAGTAAGCACCTTTAACAACTGAGTCATCTCCCTGGTACATAAGAGTAAGAATATTGAATGGCATCAGACTTCGCATGAGGAGCATGCAAAGCAAGTCAGTAATAGGGAGGCCTGTATGTGTTTATGTGAGTATGTTCATGCAGTGTAAATATGTGCATGTGGAGGCCAGAAGACAACCATGGTGTCACTCCTCAAACAACATCCTCATCAGGCTGAAACTTACCAAGTAGGCTACAGTGACTTGTCAGCAAACCCCAGGAATCTGCCTGTCACTGCCTCTGGCAAGGGATTACAAGTGTGTGCGACCACTTGTAGTGTCTTGCTATTTAAATGTGAATTTTGGAGATCAAACAAAAGGTCTTCATGTTTGTGCAGTAAGCACTTTACCAACTGAGCTATCTCCCTAACCCCTAAAGAGGCCTTTTTCTTAAGAGACTTAAGAGCAAATAGTTCAACTCAGTGATTTTTGTCCTTCAAGTATTGATTAAAGGAAAACAGTTTTAACATAAAATAACTCAGGGAATACAGTATACATGTGTCATTCGACTTTCCGAGAGAGTGAGCTTTATCCAACCAGATGGTAACTAGGTAAAATTTAGCAAAAGGACTGAGGGCACATATGGATTTTATGATACAATTTTATTGCAAAGTGAAAAATGACTAAGTTGTATAGTTCAGGTTAAACCAAAGATGAGGCTATGAATTGAAGTGTATACTAGGTATACATTATATATTCTAAAAACATAACAACTACATGGTCATAAGAAATGTGAAAATAGAATAGTATAATTGACAGTAGTATAGACAATGGGTGAAAGGAAAAAGTACAAATAACCTGTAAAAGGGGGCTGGTGTGTACAAAAAAAAAATATGAGATGACAAAAAAAAGTGAAAAATAGAAATTTAAAATGTTGGTAGTCCAAGGCCCTGTGCACTGATCTCAGAACAGTGGATTGACTGCTGGCCATGCAGGCCCTGAACAAGGCAGACGAGGCCTTCAGGTCCCTGTAGAGCCACCCAGTAATCTAAGCAGACCAGCATGTTGACCCTCTACTGCAGACTGCCCATAGCAGACTAGGCCTTGCAGGACCTAGGTGAGCCTAAACCAATCATATGTATAGACTGTCTGCCCCCCACTTCCCCAGAAGAGAAGACTAGGCCCACTTGGCTCTGGTCCCACTCCCACATACACCCAGATCAGATGTGTGGGCAGACTTCCTGCCCTCTCCAGCCCTGAGCAACAGACTAGGTCCTCAGGTCCCTGGTGAACAATGCCATAGGCTCATCCCACCATCCACTTTGCCCTGACCCTCTGGTAGACTGCCTTCCCATGACCTCCAGAGCAAGGGGGAGTAATCTGCTCAACACAGACTCTAGTGGAGCCACTATTAATGCATTCTCAGCAAGACAAAGGAATTATCCCCAGATGGAAAAACTCCAACCCCAAACAAACTAGAAACCAAGGCAAGATATCACCACCAAAAATGCCTAGTCCTATAGTTGGAGCCTCCAGTGAGAATTAATTAGAGGAAATGTTTGTAAACATATGTCATCTCAGGAGGGGCTATGGTGATATCACTGCCCACAAGAGGGCTTGCTAAAGAAATATCTGTCTCTATAGTAGAAGTAATTATTTTGAGATCACTAAAAAATGACTAACATAAGCAGAAACAAAAGGTGAATTTATATATCCCTCGGAGCAGTAATGCCTTTCTATTTAGATCAAATGCCTGGTCTTCTAAGAGCTTTTCTTTTCTCTCTTTTCATTCATTTTCAGTAGTGGCTCACCAATGCAGGGCCTTTGGTGCAGGGAGGACTGACAGTGGGTGGAAAAGCCCAGGACCTCACTCTGTCACACAGAAACCTTCAATAATATAAGATATATCTGAATGCCTTTGTGATTAGTGAGGGATCTCAATTTAAGTCTGTGGCCAGAAATGACAGGACAGGGTTTCTAGTTTTCCCAAGAGATGCAGCTCATTCCTGCCTCTCATCCAAGAACAGCTCAGGGGCTAAAGAGAGGGTTGTGGACAGTGGCCTGTGGTCCTGCCTGCTTGTTTTGTGTTCCAAGTCCTTCGCAGGCCTGCACACACAACAGTTAGCTGGATGCACAGGACACTGAGGGCACATTCATTATCCTCCCCGGTTGGCTGTGGGTGAGAGGAGCGCTGGGCTTCCACAAGGTGATTGTTTTAGAAGTTTGGAAATTCCTTCCAGAGAAATCTGAAGTTGACCTAGTTTGGCTTTGTGCTTCTCCTGTGTAGATTCTAATCATGTACTTCCAGATTGGGGAACTTACCCTTTCCTTCATTGAACTAGTTGGGAATTGTTTCAGAATCTGCAAGACAAGGTGATTATTGCTAAAACAGGAAGTGAAGGGTTTTGTGTATGAACTTTTAACAACTATGTAAAGGTTGTTTGCTTTATAACTTTATTACAAAGAAGAAAGGGGGAAAAGAAAAAAGAAAAACTCACCACAGGCTAAAATAACTACAAGGAGCACACAAAACTGCAGAAATTTCCATAGGGTTAACCTAATTCCTTCATTAGATTCAGGTGGGTGTTTCATAGACCCACATGTCATTATTAATTAGGAGACTCAAGGCCCTGGGATAGAGAGCCTTCCATGGAGGAGCACAACCATGAAGACATCTGTTTGTCTAAGAATCTCAGGGTACTATGTCTGATCTATGAGAAATTAAGTGATGGCAGCTCAGGAAGGAAAGCGTAAAATAAATTTTATTATTGTTCCCGTTTAGATTGGTTTTCCTTCTGAGTTCAGATTTGAACTGACTTATCTCTGGTGCTGGAGATGTAGGAGGAGCTGTGATAACAGAAAGTGTGTATGGGGGGGAGCTGTGATAAGAGAAAGGAAAGAAGAAGTAACAACCTTTGAGCTGATGGACTCAGTTCCACCTTTGCAGGCTAAATACAATGCTTAAAGCTTCTAGCATAAGTCTCATTTTATTTTTTTACCATTAACATTTTTGAAATTGGAATGCCAAAAATATTTTGTGAGTTGCGGAGCAGAGAAGTGAGTTACGAATATATTTAGTGTTGCCTTTGGGCAGATTTGTAGCCAGTGTCCTGGAGCGATCTGTTTATGCCACTTGTGTTTTGTGATTTGCATTTGTGGCAGCAGCAGTGGCACACGGTTAACTTAGATTCATGTCCTAATTGTCAGTGTGTCTTCATGAAGGTTACACTGCTCTACTGAGTTGAAACAAAAGTCACCATGTGTACATAAGAATGCCTGTCACATGCCAGGCATTACATACTGCTCTGTCACACCGGGTAAATGATAAACAATTTTCCAAACTAGAGGAAATTGGCGTGACAACTTCTGTAAGATAAAAACACTGTTATTTGGACTCTAAAATCTATCGACAGTTTCTTGTTATTTTTAAAAGTTGCTTGATGTTTATCTTTAAAACAAAGAATAACAAAAGTATAAGTATGCTAACGAACTTCCAGGATTCTTCATGATGCCTATGGAAGCCAAGCTCATAAGCAAGGCAGGCAAGTGTCCTGTTTCCACAGGGCTTTGATAACTGGCTTATCCAGAATGATTTGGAGCAATATTTAGTGTATAATTGTGATATGGGCTAGCATCAAACTGTGGGAAAGAAAGCAGTACATAATCATGTGGTGTTATGACTTGAATCTAAAATGTCCCTCAAATGTTTATGGATTAAATGTTTTTTCCTCAGCAGATGGTACAATTTTGAGAGGCGGTGGCACCTTCATGTTGTGGAGCCTAGCTTGCAGGAGGTCACTGTGGATGGTTCCTGCCTTTCTCCTTGCTTCTAGTCTCCCAAGTGATGTGACCAGCCTTGCTGCCTGTTCCTTGGATTTTTTTGCTGCCACCATGCTCTGAGCTGCTCCACCATGCCTTTTCCATCGAGATGGACTGAAAACATGAATCAAAATAAACCTTGCTTCTTGTTTTAATTTAATTAATTTTTTTATTTTAGAGAGAGAAAGAGAGAGAGAGAGAGAGAGAGAGATTTGGCACACCAGGGCCTCAGCCACTGTATTTGAACTCCAGACACTTCCACCACCTAGTGGACATGTGTGACCTTGCTATTGCCTCACCTTTGTGCATCTTGCTTACTTGGGATCTGGAAAGTCGAATGTGGGTTCTTCAGCTTTGCAGGCAAGCGCCTTAGCTGCTAAGCCATCTCTGTAACCCAAAATTTTCTTCCTTTAAGTGTTTTATGCCTGTTATTTGGTTACAGAAACACAAAAGCAACCAATACATGTGGATATGTAAATACTAAGGTCATTTTAGAATCTTCATGGTAAATTGAGCTCTCCTTTTGCCCTCTACTCCCTTTATGTTTTTGTCCCTCTTAATCTCCTTTTGCTTTCTAATCTCTCTTTATTCCTCTTTCCTTTTTTTCTCCCACTAAATGGACACTGTTAAATTGATAGAGCATCTTACTATTGATGGGATCTTGGAACTGGGGAAACAGAATGTTTTTTAGGCTGCTTGAAAGTTAACCATTAGGAGATGAAGAGATGGAAGATGAGTTCAGATAAGTGAGATTACCAGGTCTGTTTGGAGAGGATAATGATGAGATAGCATCACTAGAGCAGAGTCAAGGGCAGATAAGAACATCAGCCAAGGTCAGGCTCCTCCAACCTATTTGGAATGAATAGGAAAAAAGTAAGTTTTGAGTCTGTGAACATAGCAAGTGGATTACACATAGGGGAAAAAAAATCCAAGTAGTAATCTCAAAAGAAGACAATTCAGTGAAATTTGAACATTTGGATTCTAGGTTCAAGTTGGAAGAAATGTTAGCCATGCCATTACTGAATGCCTTCATTTAACAGATAAAGAAAACAGGCTCATCTTAAGAAGTAACCTGTAGATCTTGGACTAAATACCCATGGTCCAACCTCTTGTTTTAGGGATTTTCATTATGTTTGAGAGCCTTTTCCCAAATCTTTTTTTCCCCTACAAAACCCTATGACTTTGTTCATCCCCTTCATATTTTTGAAATAGTTTAGAGGTGGCAGGGCCCCTTAAAAGTAAAGGTGAGGGCTGGAGAGATGGCTTAGTGGTTAAGGCACCTGCCTGCCTGCTAAGCCTAAGAACCCAGTTCCAATCTCCATGTCCCACGTTTAGCCAGATGCAAAGTGACTCAAGGGCGCAATGCCGCACTTGCCCACAAGGGGGTGCACATAACTGGATTTTGTTCACAGCAGCTGAGAGACTGCTGGCGCGCCCATCTCTATCTGTCTCCCTCTCCCTCTCTGTCTGTCTCTCTCTGTGTCTCTCTCCAAAAATAAATAAAATAAAAAAATTTTTTTAAAGTAAAGGTGAGGAATATCCTTAAGCTGGTAAGATCTCTTTTCTCTTAAAACCTTCTTGGAAGATGTGAATAGGTGCCTCTGGTCTTGTTTTTATTTCTTTTTTCTTTCTTTCTTTTTTTTTTTTTTTTTTTTTTTTTGGTTTTTCAAGATAGTGTCTCATTCTGGCCCAGGCTGACCTGGAATTAACTCTGTAGTCTCAGGGTGGCCTCAAACTCACAGCAATTCTCCTACCTCTGCCTCCCAAGTGCTGGGATTAAAGGCATGCACCACCGTGCCCTGCAGATCTTGCTCTGTTTCTTAAGGGCAAGGAATGCAAAGGGATCACCCCCTTTCCTGAGAACCTGGTTGTGTCTAGACACCTGGTATCAGAGCTGAACTAACCATTCAGTAACCATCCAGTAAACTCCCACAAAAGACCCCAATCTGGGTCTCTAGGTGGGACTTCCCATTTCTGGGAACCACTCCTGTCTCCTTTTGGGCAGAACTTAATGTCTTCTCTTAAGTTTTATGAGCTCTATTTCTATAAGCTCTATAATAAAATCTTTCTAAACCTAACCTTCTATGGTCTGCGAATATCATTTTTTGAATTCATAAGTTCACACTGACTAAGTGGAAGATCTATGTGACTGTGACAGTACCCAGAAACCAGAGTGGCTGTGTTCTGTAGCTTCCTGTCCTTTGCCCTTTCAAAAAATATATGTTGAGTATATATTATGTATCAAGCACTATAGGAATTTCTAGTGCCACAGATATCAATACAGTACAATCTTGACCTGAGGAGCTTACAGTCCTTATAGGAGAGTTATGTAAAGAAAGCCTTGCAGCAGAACTCTAGGCATATTTCATGTTTCCTGAGTTATTCCCTTGTGGAAAGGGGTTGAAATAAGAGCAAGTAATAGTCAGACTTGTACTGCTACTGCTAGAGTTGGCATCTTAAATGTTCCTAAAGGTCCATGTGTTGAATACTTAGGGTGGCTTTCTCTGTGTCCTCTATTCTTATAAAGGTAGTCATTGTCATAATCATCATCATCATCTCTCTCTATGTTTTCCATTCTTTTTTTTCCTCAAATGAATAAATAAATTTTAAGGCAAGTTACATGCTTCCAGGATACAATGGCAGAAAGACAACATTTTTGTGCACAAGGGAGTAATAGAGGCACAGAAAAGAAGGATTAGACCAAAAGCAACATTAAAACCCAGCAAAAGCAAATATTAAATTTTGTCACTCCATGTCTGGCATTTGGTCTATGATGTTTTGAAAGGACTTGAGAAGCACTTATTTTGGCCTTCCTGGACACAGGCCATATGCCTCTCTTCAGCAGACTTTGATTGCTACCTGCAACTTTTCTGGGCATGCTTCCACATTCCTGTCATCTCTGAGTTCCTGGAGTCTCCATTGCAGGTTTAACTTCATATACCACCTTTTCAGAGGAGGCTTGCAAGGACTCTACTTCTGCCCCACACGACTTAGCTTCCCAGGCTTTCCTTTGCAATCTTGGTTGACGTCTCCATGAATTCTTCATGCCTGCAAAACATGAATCACATGCATAATGCTGATTTTTGCTGCTGACTTGAGCAGTATCTGGGTCCAATTGGACCATAGCTGCAGCAGCCACCTCGAGTGCCTGGAAAGCTGGACGAGATAGAATAAATCTCATGGCCACAATTTCCTAGGTGGCTGTGTATGATCATGGCACAACTGAGCTGTCTTTTCAACAGAAGTCCTTGAGCTTGAAATGGGTAAGGTCTTGGTGATTCCTGACATGCCCTCAAGTCACTTTTTGTTTTGCATGTCCATATATGTGTGTGGTTTTCATACACATATGTATGCATAATCACACATGTGTCAGGTGCACATGAATGTGTTTGCATGTGCAGAGACCAAAGACTGACACTGGTTATTTTTCTTGATCATTCTCCAGTTTACTTTCTGAAACAAGGTCTCTTACTGGAACTCAGACCTTGCAGATTGAGCTAGTCAGTCTTCTTGCCCAAGGATTTCTTTTCTCTACTTTCTGTATCAGAGTGGGCCACCACACTTTTAATTTAATTTAAATTGGAATTTACTTGGGTGCTACGGAAACTGTTGCAGTTGGGTTCACTTTGGTGCCAGAAATCACCTAACCAACACCAGCTTTTGGGAAAGAAAGGGTTTATTTTGGCTTACAAACTCGAGGGGAAGCTCCATGATGGCAGGGGAAAACAATGGCATGAGCAGAGGTTGGACATCACTCCCTGGCCAACATAATGTGGACAATAGCAACAAGAAAATATACCAAACACTGTCATGGGGAAATTGGCTATAATACCCATAAGCCCATCCTCAACAATACACTGGCTCCCAAATCTCCAACAGCTGGGAACCTAGCATTCAGAACACCTAACTTTATGGGGGGCACCTGAATCAAACCACCACATTCCGCCCCTGGTCCCCATAAACTGATAACTATCCATGATGTAAAATGCAATGTATTCAGTCCAACTTTAAAAATCCCCATAGTTTTTATCAATCCCAATGATGTTCAAACATCCCCATAGTCCAAGATCTTTTAACTGAGCCATAATATCAAAAAATTCTCCAAAAAACCCATAATGGCACAGAATAAACATTCACACTGCATAGCATGTGTGCATAGCAAAGAAATACTTAAACACAAGATTTAAAACAACCAGGGCAAACATCAAACTCTGTACCTCCAAGACCCACAACTCTAGTCCGTATCAAGTCTCTAAGTCCGATAATCTTAACAGCAACAAGTCTCTGGAGTTCCAATTCTGCCCCTCCAGCTAGGCTACTCACAGTCCTGGAAAACTTTATCCAGGGCTGGCAGCAATCCTGAGCAGCCATTTCATGGTCCCGGCATCTCCACTGGGTCTCCACTACAACCCACAGCCCATCCTCATGGCTCCCTTGGGTCTCCATGCAGGCAATCCAGCAAACCTGCTTCACACTGCCCATGGCTTTTCTAAAACACAAGACCATGTTGCAAATTCAATGACCCTTTCTTTCCTTTATTTATTATGCTCCATAATACTAGGTGGGGTGCCACTTTGTTAATCCATGGGGCGGGGGAAGGGGGAACAAAGCAGACTGAAGAAACAGGATACTCTGAGCATTTGGTTCCCTTCAAAAGACTGCATTCTTACTGTTGTCCCAATGCAGGTCAGCTGGCACAATCTCAATGGTTGAAATCTTACATAATTGCAGTTGAACAGGTAGCAGGTTTGGCCCAAAGATTTTCATTTTTTCTGTGCCTCTGCTCACGTCAGTATGTTTCTACACAGAGCAACCCTGCATAAGTTCTCAGGACACAGGCATAACAAAAAACCTCTCTCACAAACTGTTTTTAGCCCAGTCCTAGCACAGCTCTTTCTCACCCTCACAAGCCAGGTCTTACAGTCCATAGCTCTTACTGCATTCAGGTCTTTCAACTCTGACCAGAATAGTCCATCAAGCTGTACGTATAGCACTGCAAGGCATCTCTTAAGCCAAGGTTTCAAATCCTTCCACATTCTTCTTGAAAATCAGCTCCAAAGGGACAAAGCCACACAGTCAGGTGTCTAGCAGCAAATGACACCACTCCTAGGTACCAACATTACTGTTGCAGTCAGGTTCACATTGCTGGTAGAAATCACCCAGCCAAGAGCAGCTTGTGGAAAAAAAGAGGTTTATTTTGGCTTACAGACTTGAGGGGAAGCTCCATGATGGCAGGGGGAAATGATGGCATGAGCAGAGAGTGGACATCACCTCCTGACCAACATCAGGTGCAGAACAAGAACAGGAGAATGTGCCAAATACTGGCAAGGGGACACTGGTTATAATACCCATAAGCCTGCCCCCAACAATACACTGCCTCCAGGAGGCATTATTTCCCAAATCTCCAACAGCTGGGAACCTAGCATTCAGAACACCTAAGTTTATGGGGGACACCTCAATCATCAAACCACTACAAGAACCAAACACAGATCCTTTGGTTTACACTTTCTTTCCCCCCATTGAGCCATCTCCTCACCCCCTCAAGTCATCTTTCCTCTTGTCAGAGCATAAAATAGGTGTCCTCTTTTTTTATAATTTATTTTTTTATTTATATTATTCTGATTTTACATTCATGGTGTTGGCTCCATTATCTTCCTCCCTGTCCTCCCTCTTCCATAGGGACCCTCATCAATGGGGAATATGGGTCATGCATTGTGGGGTAGTCAAGAGTTCTGGGGGGTAGGCCAAGTCTCTGTCCAACTTGTGGCTCTAACATTCTTTCTGCCCCCTCTTCCGCAAATTTCCCTGAGCCACATTGGGGTCATTTTAGTTCTGTGTCTCTGGATATCTGGCTTAGTAGGAGTTGGATGTTCTCTGTGTTTATCTCCTTCAGCCTTTTTCTGGTGTCGTGATCACCAAGAATGCTGTATTCTTGCCCTTCCCCTGCATTGTTCTATGGTTTCAGCTGGGGCCCTGGTGAGGTGTGTTTGGCTGATCCTCCCTTCAGGTTCGTTGTCCACTTGAAAAAAGATAAGCAAATTCTCCAACAGAGAGGGAAGTTAGTACTAGATAGAAGGGATGACCATCTATGTTTTGGAGGGAATTTTATATGTGTTGGCTCTCTTCTAGCCCACATTTGGTGGTATCTTGATCTTGGAGACTGAGCTCATTTTTTTGTACATGGTTTTGACTTATTTCCCAGTTCTAGCAATGAGTTCCATTCCACTGAGTGGATCTATTAGCCAAATCAAGAGCCGTTGGTTGCCCACCATGGCTGTGTGCCACTACTGCACTTGTTTGAGCATTATGTCATGTTGTTTGGACAGATGTCAGCCATTATCCCCCAGTTGCTCATGTAGCACCCTCTGGCACTAGACTAGCTAACTGTCTGGGGACTGACCCTCTTCCAGATTCTGGCCAGGTCTCGCCATGTTTGGTCTCACACATGTGTATGCTGTCTTCGACAGTAGGGTCTTACCATTAACCTTTGGTGGGTCATCAAGAACTCTGACAGAAATCTGTCTTTTTTGGGAAGCCTTGTAGGTGTCTCAGATCAACAGTTCATTGTGGAAGTTAACCCCATGCTGGCACTGGGAATTATAAGTCAGCCCCTAGGAGGGTAAGGGAAGAAAAAGATAGATAATATAAAAGAGAAAGTGAGTATAGAGAGAGTATAGAGAGAGAGGGAGAGGGAGAGGGAGAGAGAAGAGAGAGAGAAGCAGGAAAAGATTAAGGTTGGTCTTCATGATGTTCTCTCCAGTTTCCTGTGGTTCAGGTGTTCCCTCCCTCTGCGGGCCTGTGAAGGATCAATGTTTTAGTCTGTTGTTCAGAATAAAGGGTTTTATAGTATCATTTCCTTTTGGGTCCCTAATTGTATCCCCCCACCCTTGTCCTCCCTCCCACCCTCTCATTCCCTCCCACTCTTACCCTCCCTCCATTCCACCCTCCCTATTGTCTGGTCCTCAGAATGCTTAGGAATTAATTTCTTCACCGAATACACTCTCCTCAGTAGCAATTTTGAGTACTTTTATATTTTGAATATCAAATATTTTCCACAGGCTCATGAGTTAAGAGTTTGGTCCCAACTGGTTCTGAAAACTTTATGAGTTGGGGCCTTGGAGTAATTGGAGTAAATAAATCACTTGGGCAGGTCCTTGGAGGTATCTTGTTTTTCATGCTTCCTGTCCACTACAAAGTGAAGAATTCTTCTACCTTGCACTGTCATTACCATGATGTTATGCCTGATTTTCATGGAGCCAAGCAACTGTGGCCCTAACCCTTTAAAACCATGAACTAAATAAGTCTTTCCTCATTTAACTTATTCTTCCAAGTACTCAGGTTACAGAGTCATAAAAGTCTAACCAATACAAACACACTCTTTTTTTTCTGTTTGGCACAACTTCAAGTTGTTCAAGTCCTTCCATGTTATTATTTGCTCCTAATTTTTAATACAAATCTGACTAAAATCAGCTAGCAATCCACATGCCATAGTCTTATTTGGCATACTGTCTGAAAATTTCCTAACCAGATAACCTAGTTCATCACTTCTACACTTAGCTAGTCACCGAGTCTTTGAATATGCAAAAGGTGTACAAATTCTTTGCCAGAATGTAACATAAATGGCCTCTTTTCTGGTTTCCAGTAGAGTTCTCGTTTCTACCTAAAGCCTCTTTAGCACAGTGATGTTCATATACCTATCATCTATTCTTGTCTTTCACCAGGGTTTCCCACTAAATTCTACTTACAGCATTCTAGGCTTTCTCTAGCCTGCTTCTCTAAAACTTCTCAATGTGTTTCACAGATTCCAGTGGTTTCTGAACCATTTGATATAGTCATAGTAATGTTAAATCTCCACAACTGTGACAAAATACCAGAAACAGACCAACTTAAGAGGACACAGGTATGTTCACCTAGGGTTTCTGCAATTTGGGCCCATTGGCCCATTGCTTAGATTTGTGGTAAGGCATACCATCATGTTGGGGACAAAGCAATAGAGCAAAGGTGTTCACATCATGGTCTCTGAGTAGTAGAGACCACGAGAAAGCAATTTGTATTTCAATATTTACTTCAAGGGAATATTTCCAAGATTTACTTCCCCTCTAGACTCCACCTCCTAAAGTTTTCACAATTTCCCAGTAGCTAGCATGGCTAAGTTTCCAATGCACAAGGTTTTGGGGAACACTTAAGGTCTAAATCATAAGGCATGGGCTTTAGAGGTGGTTTGAACTTACCACAAAAAGTTACAAATAGCAAGGCAAAAACTATCTTTTTTTTTTAACCTCAATTTAATTCCCATGCCCTGCCCCTCAGTCAATGACATTTTAGAGGTTTAAACTCAGCCTCTATTGAATAAATTGAATTTTGGGGTTCTTCTCATCTTGCTTGTTTTTCAGGTCAGACCTGGAGTTGGCTGGGAGTTCATTTAGTGCTTTGCAATGATGAGGCTGGACACTTGTACTGCTGGCACTCTAGAAGCCCTGCCCTGAGGCTACTGATATTTGGACTTGCTTAAGCTTCTTCTAAGACCCTGGGGAGGGCCCGTGGACGTGTTCAAATGTGACCATATGCTACTTTAAGAACAACTTAAGAGGACTGATTATTTTTATTCTGACATCCTCTCTGCTTCTATTTTCCTCAGGTTGGTGTTGGAAGAGGCCCTGTGTTGGGAATATACTTAGTTTGTGTTAAATGGGATGTAGTTATATGGTTTTTTTCAGGCAATTTAATATTTAATTGAGTTATTAATAGCCATTGTGATGAGAGATGACCTCAAAGAATACTTTCCAAGCTCACTGGGCTGATCTACACAGTATCAAGACATGAATGTGCACAACCAGAAAACGCATGATAATTTGTCCCAGCTCTAGAGATATTGGGCAGGGCAGGGCAGAGGTAGGGATGAAGGAATCATGTATGACCAGCAGCTAGTCTGAAGGAAATTCTTCTGTTCATCCGAGTTTAAGATTTGTTTTTTTATAATGCCTATTCAAGAGTGTAGTTTTTTTTTTTTTCAGTTAAGCCTAACCTTTGTAATGTAGAATATATGTCACCATGTATTCATAGATTCAGTTTTTCATAGGATTTTCAGGGGAAAATTTTGTCAGACTTTCTGTTTACTAGGCACAATCACTAATAGTAGTACAAACAGTAAGTACATCTACAAGTCTTATAGGAAAGAAAGGTCTCCCTACACATAAAAACAACCCCAATATTTATGTAATACTATTGATGACAAACTTGTGAAATGGACGCTTTTCCAAATGTCTCAGTAATAGAATTAAATATTTTTAATTTGAGAGAGAGAGAATGGACGTACCAGCGCCCTCTCAGCCACTGTGAACCCAGATGCGTGTGCCCCCTTGTGCACATGTGCAACATTGTGTACTTGCATCACTTTTGTAGCTGGCTAAACGTGGGACCTGGAGAATTGAATGGGCCTTCTTAGGTTTGGATGGCAGGTGCCTTAACTGCTAAGCCATCTCTCCTAGAAGTAATTTTTGATAATTTTTGATATAGTGAAAATGCTTATGACAGCAGAATGCTAGTCTTTGTCTTCACATGGCCTTTTCTGTGTCTTCTCCTCTTATAAAAACCATGTATAGCCTGAAATTTTTCTTTCTTTCTGTGTCATCCTTCTGCTCGCACTAGTCCATTCTTTCTAAACTCAACCGTACTCAAGTTCTCAGGATATGGGCAGATTACAGCCAGCCTTTCACAGAAACTGCTTCTAGCCCAGTCCTGACAAATTTCTTCTTCCTCCTCATAAAGCCAAGCCTCCATATTCCACAGTTTTTTCTGTATTTAGGTCTTTCAAACTTTGACCAGAATTGTTCAACATGCTCTACTTACATCACTGAAAGGCATCTGTTAGTTCAAGGTTTTAAGTCATTCCACATTCCTCCTACACATCAGTTCCAAAAGAACAAAAGTCATACAGTAAGGTTTCTAGCAGGCAGAGATTCCAGTCCTCTGGTACCAATTTTCTATTGTGGTTCCTTTCATGTTGCTGGGACAAAACACCTGACCCAAAGCAGCTAATGGAAGGAAAGGGTTTATTTTGGTTTACAGCCTTGAAAGAAGCTTTATTATGGCAGGGTAAGGCATGTCACTAGCAGAAGCTACACATCACTTCTTGCTACAGCAGGTAGAAGAAAAGAGTGAGCTGAGCTCTGGCTATAACAGCCCCAAGTCCACACCCAACAACACACCTTCTCCAACAAGGGTCCACCTCCCAAATTGCTGCCAGAGGGGGACCAGACATTCAAAACAAATGAGTTTATGGGGGACATCTAATTCAAACCACCATAGTGGAGAAAGCATGGCAACCAGCTCACATCTTCATACATCACTATCAGGGTAGCATAGCAAGAGCTTTCTTTCTTTGATCACTTATTGGGCTGGACTAATTAACGTCAAGGTCTTTGCTGAGTGACAACTCCTCCAGTAAAGCTCACCTCCCAAAGGCTCCACCATCTGGGGACTAAGTAAGAGGCTTAATCACAAACACTTAAGGCTATAGGTGAACGTTTTACACTTAAACCATTACACTGAGCATGCCCAGGGACTTTCTTGTCTACCATCCTTATGATGTAAGCTAAGCAAGCCTAACAGTGTCCTTGTCTGCCATTTTAAACTTTTGAACATATACTCAATGACCTAATGCTAAATGTGCCCATGAAGTGGTCTGTCATCTTTCCTGCTTGAACTATGACTGGACATGTTTAGAAATATACTCTTTACTTGAGAATGCCCAGGAAGGTGCCCTCCTCTCAAATGATTTTCTATGACTATGTATGTAGGCTCTCCAAATAAAAGTCTTATATTTCCATCATTAGAGAAGAGTATGGCTGTGGACATAATTCCTGTGCTCTTCTTATCTGCAGCAGATAATAGTCTGTCTCCACTGTTTTATTTTGGGGGGTGTTTGTTTTTGGCTTTGCACTTACTAAGATATGAATCCATTGTGTTCAGTTATAGTAGCATTGCCCCATGTACAATCAACACCTAAAATCTCTATTTTGCAACACTGCCAGATTGTCTCAATTATTTTAAGAGTGCAGAATGCAGAGAAAGAAATTAGTGTGATGAAGAAAATGGAAGATGTTCATGTTGAGGACTGATGTTTTTATATTTTTACTTTTTCACAGTGGTGTCTTTATGTCTTAAAAGCTGAAAGCTCTCCGATCACTAAGAGTGTAAAGGAGTGTGATAAAATCTAAGAATCCTGTGATGTATGGAAAACCATGGTCAAATTCTTTTTTTAATAGGTAATTGCTTGAACCTCAAAAAAGTTACCTTCAGAATCAAGGAAATTATAGACTATTTCATATAATGGATAGTAGACTTTGACAATTTTTTCCATATGTACAATGTGGGCTAATAAAGGACTATGCAAATAAACAAGCAACCTGTACATATATAGTTCTCCCCCAACCACCCACCAAGGATTTTCCAAATACTTCAGAGGAGTAGAAACTTCAACATGTTGTTGGAATCCTGCTGCTTCTCAGGTGGGCAGTTGTACAATTGTGCTAGAAAGCATCAGGTGTGCTATGCACAGAAGTAAGAGCGCTTGTCTTTGGAAGTAGAGAGACCTGGGTTTGAATCTGAGCTCAGCCATGTGCTGCCTCTGTAGACTTAACCTGAACCATAGGCATCAGAATTCTTTTCATAAACTCATGAGACGTTGTCAGGATTAAATGATATGTGTAGGATCTGAGAAGTTGCAAATACTTAATGGCACATTTGTACATATAAGTTCTTAAATCATGGTTAAAAATAGACAATATAAGTTATAAAATGTGTAATTTTCACCTGTGAACATTTTTCATTTAAAATAATTAAAATACTTCTATTGAATCAATGGCATTTATTTATTGTTATTATTTTTTTTTTAAATTTTTTATTATGTTTTTGGAGAGAGACACAGAGAGAGACAGAGAGAGAGAGGGAGAGGAAGACAGAGATGGGTGCGCCAGCAGTGTCTCAGCTGCTGCGAACGAAATCCAGATGTGTGTGCCCCCTTGTGGTCAAGTGTGGCATTGCGCCCTTGCATCACTTTGCATCTGGCTAAACGTGGGACCTGGAGATTAGAACGGCTGGAGATTGGAACCAGTGTTCTTAGGCTTAGGAGGCAGGCACCTTAACCCCTAAGCCATCTCTCCAGCCCTATTGTTATTATTTTTGAAAGCAAATGCTGGCAGAGGTTTTTCATATAATTCCATCACACCAATGCCCCTATAATTGGGTGCAAATCTTAAATGGATGACCTGGAATCCACAAGAACAAACATAGTTCTGTCAAACATTTTAATTTACTTCTATCAATAAGAGTTAGGGCAGGAGAGATGGCTCAGAGGGTAAGTGCACTTGCCATGTAAGCATGAGAACCTTAAAGGACCAGACTGAGTCTGAGTTCCATTCCCAGCATCAATATAAAAAGCTGAGCGTGTTCACACACACCTGTAACCCCAGTCCTGTGAGGAGCAGACAGGAGAATTAACAGGGGGATCACTGGTCAGCGAGTTTGGCCAAAAATGGCAGCTCTGGGTTCAGTAAGAGACTCAGTCTGAAGGAAACAATGTGGAAAAGTGATAGAAGAGGACACGCAATGTTCTCCTCTGGCCTCTGTACATGTACATTCTAGACATGTGTATCTTCACACACACACCAGCCCCCGCCTCCACACAAGTGTGCATCCCCCCCCCAAAAAAAAAGTCAACTGTGGAATTTTTCTTAAACACATCAGCATGTGTTTAAGACCTGATATAAGCAAGGAAGCCGTTTATTGAGAAAAAGATGTAATTTCACAAACTTACACACTGCCATTGCTCTCTCCACTTTTAGTACCTTGGAGTCAATGAATGCTACCCAGTCAACTGGTACAACAATACACTTTTTCTGAAATTAACCTCCAGCAGAGGATTAGCAACAGTTCTAAGAGATTTCATTTGTTCTGTTTACACTTCTTGTGCAATCACAGAACTCTGTGTTCCCTGTCCTGTAACTTCACAACCGATACCCTGCCATGTCACCCTGGATGGGCTTCCTCTCCATGCCAGGGTTTACTTTTGGCTAACCTGCTTTGCTACCATCCCTGAGAATTTTTAGGTGGGCTGGAACAGAGAAAAAAGTAATCAGACCAGCCAGGGCTCAAGATCACCTCTGCTATTGTGGAGACTGAAACAGACAATTTGTATAAAACCTTCAGCACAATGCCTGACAATATGATATGATGAATTAAATTTAATTTCCTAGAGATCTTAAAGGGAAAAAGTCAAAATAATCCTGTGAAATCTTAAAAGTCTTAATAACTGTAGATTATCTAATTGGTAGAATAATGTGACAAAACTGGCAGTTTTCTTTTTCATGTCAAGCCTTCCTAATACAAGGAAGAGTCTCTAGATGAGAGTGGCTCACTTTCACTTCAGTAACCAGTGGGGATTATTCTCTTTTTCTATATTGTCTGTACCATAGACTTGGGAAGCTTGCCAAGTTCCTCACATTTTAGCTACATAAGGCAGAATTCACTGAAAGCTTGCACTTCTCTTTTCTTCCCAACAATTACTTTACTGAGTCATCAGGAAGTCCTGCCCACTGCCAGCTGACTTGTGTGTATGTGTGTGTATGTGTGTGTTTCTGACATAAAATAAGACACATATATGAGGCAACAGGAAGGCTTTTTGTGGAACTGCCCAGCAGTTCCTATACTTTCCCTTACTATAAGCTTCCTTTACTGCTTTCTTCTTGTAGGGCTTGTGCCTGCCAAAGCCTGTGTGGTGGTCTCCCCTCACCTGAGAACAGTTCACTCTGGGGCATGCGGCCTAGCATAGAAGCCTTTGCTCAGTGATTGCGGGGCATCCATGTATTAGTTTATCTGTTAACAAAATGGCCACAGTTATAGCTCTCATTCAAGAAACCTTCCTAAACAGTACATTCAGTGAACACACATTTACAGCACACACACAGAAGTTGTAAGAGGCCATTGTTCTGGGCTAAGCTCCTGCACTCAAGCTCAAAAAAGCAGGCTCAGAATCAAAATGGAGTCATGCAAAGTAAATTGCCACATCACCAAACAGACCTAAATTGTTTATATGACCTTGAAAATAGTCAGGTTTATGTAGATAACAGTAAAACTTCCCAAACAAGTCAGTTTTATTGGGTTCAATCATGGAGTCCCTCTGCCTTATACCAGAAAGATAACCTAAAGTAACCTGATATTAACCGCTGAGTTATGTTTGTTATTGCTCTGTCTTCCTGTCCCTATCTTATATGAAAGTAATTTTGAAATGACTAATCCTATCCCATAAATATGGGCAATTTGTATGTCAATTTAAAACATTACAACAAAAGAAATCTACTTTTGTGTTTGTTTCTGCTTCTTTTAACCATTTTCTCTGTATGAACCAATCTCCTCTGCTCTGCTCATTGGAACACTTGTTCTATTTTATGGAATGAAGTGTTGTTAGATTCTAACTCAAAAATGAAGTAGAAATATGACTAAATGTTATTACTTTTGTCCTTTGATCCTGCTTAAAGCTGGTATCTTAGTTATTATTTCTGCATGAGAAACCATCCCAAAATGTAGTGGCTTAAAACAACTACCTTGTTAGGTTTTCTGGCAAACACCTGAAATCTTACCACTCAGGAGGCAAAGGCAGAAGGATTGTCATGAATTTAAGGCAAACTTGGGCTATAAAAATGAGACCTTATGTTGAAAGAAAGAAAGGAAGGAGCCAAACCAAAACAACAAACAACAACAAAAATCCCCAAACAAGGGATGGGGAGGTGGCTCAGTTAGTAAAGTGCTTGCCATGTAAGCATGGAACCTGAATTCGGATCCCCGGCACCCACATACAATCTGGATGCAGGGAGAGCACCTGTAATCACGGGATTCCTGGGGTTTACTGGCTAGCTAGAATGGAGGTTACCTACAAAGCTGCCACAAAAGCTGAGTCATGAGGGTAAATAATAGCCAGAGAAGGGAGCGCCCTAAGGTGTTCCTTAAAAGTTCTATACATCCTGAAGGACAAATGAGAAAAACTTTACATGGCTCCCTCATTAATATATGGGGGAATGATATAATGCTGACCAGACTATGTAAGACTCCCATCCCAGAGGATGCTCAGGCACACTCCCAGTTCTGGAGCCCTTCTTTGCAAAGGGAGCTTTCTGCTTTTGATAAAGCTTGGTGCTTCTGCTTTCACTGTGTTTCTGAGTGTTCTGTCTTTTTTTTTTCCCCAGAGAATCTAACTCTTTGCTTCAGGGAATGGACCCATCATGTTGGGAGGATGGATATCCAATATCCTCTCTCCCATTACAATACACTTGCTGTGATTCAAAGGAAAAAGAATTAGATTGTATAACTGGCTTGGGGTAATTACAAAGTTCCAGATAAACATGGATGGGGATTGCACTAGGTACTTTCTCATTGCAGTGACCAAATACCTAACAGGAAGCAATTTAAGGGAAGAAGGGTTTATTTTAATATACAGTTCCAGGTTATACTCCATCAGGATAGGGAAGGCATGGTGGCAGGAGCTTAAGGAAGCTGGTCATATTCAGTCCATAATCAGGAAACAGAACAATCAACACTGATCCTCAATCATTTCTCTCCCTTTTATGTAGTCCAGATCCTCAGCCTATAGAATAATGTCATCCATAGTTAAGGTGGATCTTCCCACCTCAATTAACCTTATAAAGATAATTCCTCATGGGCAGCCCAAAGGCTAGTGTCCTGAGTCTAGGTCCTGTCAAGTTGACAATATAAATAATCACAGGGATGTTGTTATGATCTTTGGAAAGCTTAGTTTGTTGCATCTGGATCTGCTCATTGTGGTTATAAAGGGTATTTCTACTGAGAAATGTATAGCAGCAGGTGATTGGTAATCCATACTTTGGAAACAAAATATGCTGGGAATTCAGAGGTGGAGAAAACTTCTCACTTGGATAAACCTAGGGGAATTCTGACCCTAGCAAAGTGAAGAAGGCCAAAGGGAATGCGAACAAAGGAGCACCTGTCATGTGACTTTTCCTGGAGAGCCCATTTCTATAAACTCCCCATAAAGTTGGCAACAACAGACCAAAGGAATGGTGATTTCCAAGAGCTTCTGTATCCTGAGTTTACTGAGATCATTATAGCAATATGGGTGAGCAGTTACTGAAGGGAACATAGGTCGTTCCAGCAACTACATCACTGGAAAGCCTGCCCTCTATGGGGTCCCCAGCTAGTGGTTCCTGTTTTGGGAGATTCTGGAAACTTTAGGAGATGGGCCTAGTTGGAGGAAGGTCACTGGGGCAAGCCCTTGAAAGTTATACTTGGTGTTTGGTCCCTTTCTTGCTCTCTGCTTCTTGTCTAATGTGAGACAAACATTATAAGCACATGGGGCTAAGTGACCATGGGCTTAACTTTGTGGAATAAGTCCTTCATCTCTTAAGTTGTTTTTCTTAGATATTCACTCAAAGCAACTAAGGACCAGGGGATGATTACATTCTCTAGAAGCTAGAAGAAGCAGGAAATAATGCAACCTTGCCTATACCTTAATGCTAGCCAGGAAAACCTTTTGTAGATTTCTGACCGTTGGACTATATGATAAGGAATCCATGTTGCTTTAAGCCACTGAGCTTATGATAATTTGTTATAGCAGCATTAGGAAACTAATATAAACTAATATAAATTATAATATAACTATAAACTTTATAAATTAATATAATTAAATTAATATAGTTAAATGAATGAAGAAGTCAGAAAACAGCAAAAGAGGTCGAGACAGAAATTGCCAAATACTGGAGTTTCTGCAGTCACCACAGATATCAATTAACCCCACCTCTTCCAATTTCACTTCTGCAAAATAAAGAATGAAAAATAATTAGGCCTATGGAAAAATTGGGTTGCATGAGGCTTCTCAAAACTAATAGAATTTAAAACCAGAACACTAATAAAAGCAATAATAATGCTGGCAGCAATATAGTTCCGTTAACCTGGTGATTGCTTAGTGTCCAGGCTGGACCATATCTAGCATAACATGCCATGTTGGCAGAAAAACAAATTTACAAGAGGGCCAATGGAGAACCTCAAAGATGATGAGAAAAACTGAGGGTATACAGCCTGGCAAACAAAGCTGGAATAGGGGGCATATTTTGCAAATGTGGTTCTTCTACTCAGTATGTGAAGCCCCTTCCCTCTGCATAATAAGTAAGATATTATCAGTGTTCACTGAAATTTTCTTGAGAGTCAAGAGCTATGGGAAGGTGGGAATATAAAGAAAATAAGCTCTGGAGTTCATGCTATCACAATTACAAAGATTTGGAAAGAGATTTGGGAATTAGATGTGCATGTGCATTTTTCACTCATTTAAGAAAGAATAATGAAAATGAATTACATAGTATGGATTAGTAAGTGCTGATAAGATTGGATATGAAAGTGAATTGGATTTAAATTACACATTAAGGAGCTCTACCAAAAGCAATAATGAGTTCATTGGAAGATCTTTAAAAGAGAAGCAATTAAAGGTGGTTTAAGTGGGGAATTTGTTAAAAGCAGGAGAAATAAAGAATCATGACAGCAACGTTCAGCTTCTCCATGGAGCAGTGCTTGTAGGTGCAAATATTTGCTTGCTTGTTGGTTTAGCAAATACTTGTGCAGCCACACCTAACCTGCTTCCGTGGTATCAGATTTTAAGCTAGTATTGTGAGAATGATACTGGTCTTTGTGTTTTAAAGGAGTGGCATGAAGTACAGTGGACCTTGACCTTCAATTTACCCCATAATCTTCCTAACCCTCTGAACCCCAATCATCTCATTGGATTTACAGCCCTTACTAGGCTGTACTTTTCCATGTATTGTGTATTCAAAGGCAATGCCGGGGAAGCTGACAAAACACCATATAGTACCATATAGTGGGCTGGGAGTGGAGAGAAAGGAAAAGGACTTATATGTTTTTTAAATTTTTTAGTTGCAACTTTGCAACTTCTAACATGGGGAGAGGGAAGAGGACTGTGAAACCAGAATGGAAAGAATTACAGTCAACAAATACACAATTTGTGGTACTTAGGGGATGGGGATCTAGTGGATGAATGAACATTAAAAAAAAATTCCTGGATCATTTCTTTTCTAGAGCTATGTGTTTGATTTCATTATTTTTTTGTATACAGTAATTATTTGCAATCTGTTCCAAAATTTGTCCAATTAAACAGAAGATTATAGATAGTGGACACATTTTAATAGACTTCCCACAGGTTGCATGCCAAATCACTCTACCTACCATTGGCTTCACATTGCTCTCTGTCACAAAGCCCCAGGGCAGTTGGAAAATTAGAAGTCTTACTAAGGTTCCTGCTATTACTATGAACTGATTTGAAAACGTGAATAAATATGCATATCAAAAGTTGAAGCCAGATGTGGTGGTTCACGCCTTTAATCCCAGCACTGGGGAGGCAGAGGTAGGAGGATCACCATGAGTTCAAGGCTACCCTGAGACTACATAGTGAATTCCAGGTCAGCCTGGAAGTGAGACCCTACCTAGAAAAAAAAAAGTTGGGATAAATTTTTTTTTGTGCAAGGGTAGTTTGGAGAAGTTCATTCACTGGAAGTGTTGAGGTACACTTCCTCTCTGGGAAGGGATTTTCGTACATCCTCTGCTATGATATCTGCATGTTATTCAATCATGCCTTCCTTGGCACCTCTTTTAGGTGTGGCAGCCTCCAGAGTCTTTGCTTTATTAATTTTAGGAAAGCAGAGACTTTGATGAAAGGTTTTTTTTGGCCCAATGATCAATTCTTTAACCTGTAATTAAAGTCCAGAAGGCAAATAGAGCTTGAGATCAATACACTAGCAGCCCTAGAGGCTGGGACCATGATGGCTCAGTTAGTATGAGGACCTGAATTCTGATTCCCAGAACTCAAGACAAAACCAGGTGTGGGGATGCGTACATATAATCCCAGCGTTAGGGAAGTGGAGACAGGATTTCTGGGGCAAGATGGTTAGCTAGACTGGCTGTATCAGTGAGCTGTGGGCTCAGTGAGAAACCTTTTCTCAATAGATAAGGTAGAGATAAGGAAAAGATAAGGAAAACACCATATTAATCTCCGGCTTCCACACACATATGCTCTAACACCACTCACGAATGTACATCCCCAAACAGAACAAAACAAAACAGAAAAAAAAAAAAAAATAACTAGAAACTTTATTGGGCTGTATCTTCCCTGAGTAATCCACGGAAATGCCTCAGCTAGGCAGCTGAGCATAGCAGCAATGTATGAGAGTATGGGTGTGGGACTGAAGCCCAAAGAGAGGCAGGGTAGTCTATGCTGGATTGGCTGGGTCAGCAGTCTTGTTCAGCTCAGTTGGCCTTAGGTGTCTAATATTCACATCATTGATCATGACGCATGGATGCTGTGGGACTTCAAGTGACTAAGATTTGAATGTTGGCCAAGTGCTTATGTGTGAATTTTTTTAAAGTTATGAATTCCTTCTTGTAAATCGCAGAAAATACAGAAGACAGAGGGTAAAAAGTTGGTTTTCCAGGTTTCTGGATAGATTCTTGAAATTGTTAAAATTTGCCACCACTGAGAACACAAAATCTGGGGCCCAGAGATATAGGATTGGGTAAGCCACATTATGCCAATGCATTTGGAGCTAAAGACTGGAATATGTGGTGGAGGGTGATTTCTGTGGTGGCCTTTGCTGCTCTATAGTTGAAAGAGGAAGTAAAATTGAAGGGGAATCCAAATGTTTGTAGAGCCCACTGAGAGTTACAAAACAACCTATGTTGCAAATCTCGGAATATCTTATTTCAAATGTCTTGAATGATCTGTACATACTTGTTGTAAAGTAGAGGAATTGCAGTAACACCATTATTGCTTCTCTGCTACCTTGTGCAAAGGTAGTGAATAGAAAAGACCAAAACAGCACAACTCAACCCAAAGAGCAGTCCCTAGGGATTTGCTGCTTACCAGAAGTGGTTCTCACAAAACAATATATATATATATTTGAGGGTCAGAGAGGAGAGAGAAAATGGGTGTATGCCAGGGCTTCCGGCCACTGCAAATGAACTCCAGATGTGTGTGCCACCTTGTGCATATGGCTTTACATGGGCACTAGGGAATTGAATTGGGGTCCTCAGGCTTTGCAGGCAGATCCTTAAGTGCTGATTCATCTCTTCAGCCCACAAAGTGATGCTTAAAAGCATTTTCCATGGGTGGCATTCTCCTACATGGCTTATTTTATGATCTTAAATAATTTTCCTCCTCCTCTCTCTTCTTCTTTCCCACTCCTTCCATTTCTCAGTTTTGTTTGGTATAAATGCATCATGCTTTGTCCAGTGAGTGCATTCACAGAAGTAGGCTAGGAGGACAAATTGCTGAAATCGAAGGTATTTCCAGCTAACCCAATAGTACAAAATATCCATTTTTGCTTTCAAAGGAGAAAAGGGAGATGTGCAGGGTAAGGACATGATTACAAGCTATAAGGAGAAAATATTGTCTTATGACACCAAGATTTAAAAACAAGATCATGGGGCTGGAGAGATTGCTTAACAGTTAAGGTACTTGCCTGCAAAGCTAAAAGATTCAGGTTCAATTCCCCGGTATCTACATAAAGCCAGATGCACAAGGTAGTGCGTGCATCTGGAGTTCATTTGCAAATGCTGGAGGCCCTGGCATGCTCATTCTCTATCTCTCTCAAATAAATAAAAAAGAATAAAATACTTGAAAAAAAACCACAAGATCATGTTTCTACTCTCCAAAATGGCAACACCAGTACCTACTATTTAGGGTGCTTATAACAACTAAAGCAGGCAAATTTTGCCTGGCATACAACAGTTGATCACTAGAAGTTACTTGTCTTCAGTTCTACAGAAGGGGCCAGTCAGCAATTTGCTCCTATTGGCATGTGAGTACAGCAGACAAGGCAATGACTCCTGTTGTGTCCTTACTGTCTATGAGATCCCTGATTGCCTGTTTCTGAGAGGGAGATAATGCCATAGGTTCTTTAATCTTAAAGGATTAAAATGAGAAAGTAGTAGAGCATGACAGTCACATAATGGGGATTCAAGAAATGTTGCTTTCCATCTTCAAAAATATGCTATTGACCATACCTTGTGATGTCCCCCTATATAGCTGCACCACTTAAACTCTCTCTTGGGCCACCCATTACCCAGGTCTCTGCTTTGTAATTCTGTCATTGTCTTGGGAAGAGCCTCCCTGAATGATACAGCCAGGAATGGAAGCAGACTTGTGGCTCCACAGCAAGTGTGTGCTATTGTCACTTCCCAAACAAGCCTCCCTTCATTTTCCATCTTTGTAACTACCTGTTGGCTCAGGGTAATCTGATTTTACCCAAGAAATCAGTTGTTGGATGGGGATAGTTTTCCTTGAGCTATGACTAGATCTCATCTGTCAGTGGTTCTGAGCCTGCTTTCTCTCCCTTCCAGGATTCTCCTTTCAGACAACAGTTTGGTTTGTACCCATTAGGAAAAATTAGTTTTAATAAATCTAAGGGAAAAATCTAGGCTAGAGAAATGACTTAGCATTTAAGGCGCTTGCCTGCAAAGCCTAAGGACCTGTGTTCAATTCCCCAGTACCCACATAAAGCTAGATGCACAAAGTGATGCATGCATTTGGAGTGTCTAGAAGCCTTGGCATGCCCATGTTCATTCTCTCTCTCTCCTTGCAAGTAAATAAAATTTATTGAAAAAAATATTGATCTCAATGCTCAGGTCTTAAAGAGAAGGGACCTTGATTCACTTGCTATTTTATTGCTATTTGGATGTGGCTAACTATATATAGTCATCATTGGATAATTCTGAAGAGAAAAGTAGGAGCATCTCTTGAAAACATTTATTGAAGGGCAAAGAATCAGTGCGTTTTTAATGTAAGATGCCCCAGATGACATGTGATATTTTAATAAATCACTTTCAATTGGATAAGAGGCAAGTGACTAGAAAGATCCTACTGGTATTTTGCAAAGTAGAGTGTGAAATGTAAGGTTTTTTTTTTTTTTTTTCCAGAATTTGTACATCCTCAGCCAAACTCAATGAAGAAGAGTAGATGTCCAGAAGGAAGAGAGATCAGATGGTTAAATGTGGTGTGATAGTGTTCTATTCGAAGTTTTGAACATTCAACACATGTTCAATTCACTTCAAACAAAGCACATGGAAGACATCTGGAGACACACGCAGAGCAATGCTAGGAAAACATCTGTGTTGAAGTCACACAGTATACTGGTTATTTGTCTTTTGGCTCTCAACTCCACTCTCACTCTCCTTGCCCTTTGGGGAGATTGCAAACTACATTTCCCAAGCTCCCCAGCTGCAGAGCTCCCAATTAGGCTCTGCTAATGGGAGATAATGGAAGAAGTCTGAAAGAAAATGCAAGGCAGAAGCACATCTTGTGCCTTTATTGATTGAAAGCTTTGGTAGGGGTAGCAGTATCAGCAATAGTAGCTATAGTGGTAGTAGGTGAACCTGCCTTTATGCTCAAGTAGTAGAACTTCAGCAGCCTTAGAGAGAGGGATGCACCCACAGCCTCTGCAGCCCAGCATTCTCTGGCTCTCAGTTTGGCAACATCACTATCAGTGATGAGCAATGGTGAGAGTTTAGCTACTGCATTCCTGCAAGTGTCTATCATAGCAGTGGGACCATGAGTACTCCAGTAAACCTGGCAACAGAGCAATTGTGGATTTGTATATCATCATTTTTATTTTTGTTTTCTCAGTTTAGGATGGTTGTTGCTTCCTAAGGTTACTAATCTCTATGTGATCTCAGCTTCCCTCTTTTGCTCCCCTCTAGCACTTCAACACATTGCGGCCAGTTTCCTGTGTTAACTTCCCTCTGCTGAAATTCCTAGAGTAGTTTCTGTTTTGCTGACTGGATGCTGGCCAATGAATACACATAAACTGGATAAAAGTAATGAGACAAATCAAATTAAAATTTCAGTGTGTTTAATTACTTACTGAGGGAGAAATAGGAGCAAAGTACTTTTTATAGGTAGTCAGCTAGGTGAGGGCCCAAAGAAGGAACCAAAAGAGATGTCACACCACCTGCTTCAGCAGGACTGGAATTCAGCCTCTGACCTAGTCTCCTCCCTCTTTGACAGCACCCTCGACTGAGGTATGCTGGCTTCCTTTTGGGTCAGCCTCCTGAGTCCAAACTAATCAGCTCTCTCAGGCCCACCTGAGCCTGAAAGTAAAGGCCACCCCAATAAGCTATAAGGAGGCTTACCAGGTGGAGAAGACCTCCTTGGCTGTCCACTTTGCATCAACTGAACTGGGGTCCCTGTACTGGTAAGACTTCCTACCCGCTGTCCCCATTTTAGTAGCATTTAGTAGCAGGAGGGGAAGGGTGTTGTTGTTTTTTAAATTTTTCATTTAGTACTCTCTTATTGTCTTTTACCTTTCTTTTTAAGCCCTAGCTCCTTTTTAAATCTCCCTGGGAAATCTTCTGTTTTTTTCTCCACTCTCATGCTCAGTTTCTGATTCTATCTCCACTTGGGTGTATATTCCCATTCCAGCTCCCTCCCTCAATTCATGAACTCCCCTAAATAAATGTAATGATTTATAATCTATCATTCACAGTCTGTTTATTTTAATTCTTTGTTAAAATAGAAAAAAAAAAAACAAAACCAGGCTGCACTGATTGCTTAGCCAAAACCAGGCTGCACTGGCCCAGGCTGACCTGCTTAGCTCAGGGTGGCCTAACTCACGGTTCCTTGCCTGAAAATTAAAGGCAAAGGATGAAGTTTCAATTCTCCAGGACCCACATAAGCCAGATGCACAGGGTGGCGCATGTGTCTGGGGTTTGTTTGCAGTGGCTGGAGGCCTTGGTGTGTCCATTCTCTATCTCTCTATCTGCTTCTTTCTCTCTTAAATAAATAAACAAATAAAATAAAAAAAATAGACAAAAGCCCAAAGCTGGGATTCATAAGCTCTTCTGAAATTCCAAAACACTGTTTCATTACCCCATTTGTATTCAGAAGCTTAAAGAAAGTGTGGGGGAGATAAGAAAGTTTTACTCCAAAATTTAATAACAAAATTCAGTTCCTTATCCTTGTCTTCTTCCCCAAGGACAAGAAGTTAAATCAATACTCTATTCAACAGACTCTGATGGATACTTGTCCATAACCTTAATCCACAATGACACTTGCAATAAGTATCTTTCATATTTTAGATTTTTGAAAATATATTATTTCATTTAATTGTCATAATAACCCCAGAAGTAAGGTATTGTATTTTCCACCTCATATATTTGGGAAAAAACATTTCATATAGCATACATTGCTTACTGGTGTCAAAGAACAAAATTTCAACAAATTGAGCTTTAATGGTTTAGCTGGCTTTTATAAGTGATTCGTGAACCTTGTGGAGGGAGGGTAGAACAGTGGTTTGAACAAGGAAGCAGCATAGTATAGAGCAGGTTGATTAATATCAGGTTACTTTCCATGTTCTGGCTTCTTAATCACGCCAGCTCAGACTGAGCCTCTTTTGATTGGCTGCTGTGAGTCTCTGGATTCTTTGGACAACTAGCTTGTTTAGGGAACTTTCTTTTTTAAGGTTTGGGGTTGATTACATGGCACTTAATCAAAGCAAGTCCAGTTAGATTTGCTTTATTGTGGCCTCATATGGGAGCTCAGTGTAAAACAATGGCCTCCTCAAATTTAATACAACAGTGCCTGCACAACCATATTTTCAGTATGCAGACTTTTTGCAAATGTGGCTTAGCTATTCCTCCTTTCCATTGGTGGTCTTTTCCTTCACTCACTAAAACTTGAAGGTGACTTTGTGGCTTATTCTAATGTATAAAATTTCCAGAAAAGACATAACACTACTACAGGCCAAAAGGTGGCATGGTTCTGCTTTGACCCATGTGTACATTGTCCTATAATGTAAGTCTAGCCTATTGGAGAAGGAAGAAAAAACACACATTGCCTTAGCCATCACCAACCTCTAGAGATGAGTATAGTCAGGTGCAACCACACCCCAGCTATTTACATGGTGTTTGGCGATGCAGACTCTGGCAGTCTAAGGTCTACATCTACAAGCACTCATACTTGCACAGGAAGCACACAACCATTGAACAATCTCTCCAGTTCTGATCCCAAACACTTTGGATAAGGGGTACTTGCATTTCTTCCTACACGTTTAGAAGACACTAACGTGGAAACTATCTTGATTTTTTTTTAAAATATTTTATTTATTTTTTAGAAAGAGAGAGAGAGGGAGAAAGAGAGAGAGAGAGAGAGAGAGAGATTGAGATTAGGCATGCCAGGGCCTCTAGCCACTGGAAACAAACTCTAGATGCAAGCACTACCATGTGTGTCTGGTTTCCATGGGTATTGGGGAACCAAAACTAGGTTCTTTGACTTTTCTGGCAATCACCTTAACCGCTAAGCCATCTCTCCAGCCCAGGTCTGATGTTTTATTTATGGGAAGGCTTTTAATCACAAGTTACTTAACAATTGTTTTGGTATTTTCCTTCTGAGGAAAGTGGTATCTTTACCATCTGTTGTAATGCAAGTCTGAAGGTGATGTATGTCTCTGATTATTTTACTTTGAGCTAGGGAAGATACTTCGGTTGGGTATAGGATTCTAGACTGAATGTTTTCCTCCTTCCCTGTATTATCTTATCTTTTATTTTAAAAAATATTTTATTTATTTATTTATGAGACAGATAGAGAGAAAAAGAGAATGGGTACACCAGGGCCTCTAGCCACTGCAAATGAATTCCAGATGCATGTGCCCCCTTGTGCATATGGCTTACATGGGTCCTGGGGAATTAAACCCAGGTCCTTAGGCTTCACAGGAAAATGCCTTAACCACTAAGCAATTTCCCCAGCCCTATCTTTTCTTTTTCATACTCCTAATAAGAATTTATAACAAGAAATCTAAGTCTTCTTTATTTTTGTTCCTTAGCTCGTATTTTTTAAATACCTTTTAATTTAATTTAATTAATTAATTTATTTGAGAGAAAGAGGCAGACACACACACACACACACACACACACACAGAGAGAGAGAGAGAGAGAGAGAGAGAGAGAGAGAGAGAGAGAATGTGTGTCAGGGCCTCCAGCCACTGCAAACAAACTCCAGATGCATGTGCCCTCTTGTGCATCTGGCTTACGTGGATCCTGGAAAATCAAACCGGGGTCCTTTAGCTTTGCAGGCAAATGCCTTAACTACTAAGCCATCTGTCCAGCCCCTTAGCTCATGTTTTCATGGTACCTTCAAAGTTTCAATTTTATTGCTAATTGTTAGAAAGTTGATTTTGATATGCATTGCTGAAATTTTCTATGTATTTTTCATGGTTGGGTTTTTTTAATTTTGTAGAAATATAGGCTCATAGTTTTCATTAAATTTGAAAAATTTTTGGCCATTATCTATTGAAATGTTTTTGTATGCCATCCTCTCTCTGTGTTTATTTAATTATGTATACTGAAACTTGAAATCATAGTTGCTGATGTATTTATTTTTTATTTTTTTATTTTTTTGCTTATTTATTTATTTGAGAGTGACAGAGAGAAAGAGAGAGAAAGAGAATGGGTGCACCAGGGCCTCCAGCCACTGCAAATGAACTTCAGATACATGCGCCACTTTGTGTATCTGGCTTACATGGGTACTGGGGAATTGAGGCTCGAACCAGGGTCCTTAGGCTTCACAGGCAAGTGCTTAACCACTCAGCCATCTCTCCTGCCCTACTTTTTAATTTTTAAATGTATTTTTATTTTTATTTGAGACAGAGAGAGGGAGAGAGAAAAAAAGAGAAGGAGAAAGAGAGAGAATGGGCATGCCAGGACCTCTAGCCACTGCAAATAAACTCCAGATGCATGCACTATCTTGTGCATCTGGCTGATGTGGGACTTGGAGAATTAAACCTGGGTCCTTAGTCTTTGTAGGCAAGCACCTTGATGACTAAGCAATCTCTCCAGTCCGTGTTTATATTTTAATTCTTTCTTTTACTTAATTTTTTTCTTTCATAAATATTTTGCTATACTTTCAATTTTATTTTTATTTTCTTCTATTCAAATTTGCTATTAATACTAAGCCAAATATTTTTATTTTATTATTTATTATTTTTCTTTTTAAATTTCAATTTAATTTAATTTTTATTATTTTTATTAGTTATGGACATAATCAGTATGTAAACAGCACATGTTGGTACCATCCTTTCCCTTATCCCTGAACCCCCCAAAGGGACCCTCCTTGTTGGGGATTCAGGTTATCCCCATGAAGATTGTGAGTCGTGCATTGTAGGGGCAGCCATCAATTATGGGGAAGAGGCAATGTCTGTGCATAATGTTCTAACTTGTGGCTCTAACAATCTTTCCGCCCCTCTTCCACAAAATTCCCTGAGCCATGTTGTGTGTGTTTTAAGTCTACTTTAGTGATGGGCTCTTAGGAGCCTCTGGATCCCTGGTTTGGTAGGTGTTGAATTCCTCAGTATCTATCTCCTTCACCCTTGTGCTGATACCAGGTTCACTGAGAAAGGAGCACTCTTGCTCATTTCCCCAATTCTTCTATGGTTTCAGCTGTGGCCCTGGTGAAGTGCGATGGGTCATTTCTCTCCTCAGGTCCCACTTCCATCTGAAAAAGAGAAGAAGATTCTCCAAGGGAGAGTGAAGTCAGCACAGGTTAAATGGGAAAACCATTAATACTTTAGAGAGAATTTAGTGGGTGTAGACCTCTTGTAGCCCAGGATTAGTGGGAGCTTGATATTGGAAAGCAAACTCATTATATGGATATGATTCTGACTTGTTTCCCAGTTCCAGATATGGGTCCCTTTCCACTGAGAGGATCTGTTAGCCAATCCGAGAGCAGTTGATTATCACGTCTGTGTGCCACTATTGCACTTGGGTGAGCATCACGTCAGATTGTTTGCTTCTGAGTAGCTTAGACCTTGAGTTGCTCAGACAGATGTTGGCCACTTTCCCCCAGTAGCTCATGTAGCATCTTCTAGCACTAGATAAGCTAACTGTTTGGGGACTGGCTCTCTTCTGGATTCCAGGTAGGTTTCTCCATGTTCTGAACCAACAGCATATGGTGTCTTCAGCAGTAAGGTCTTACTATTAACCTCTGCTGGGTAATCAAGTGCTCTGACGGAAGTTTGTCTTGTTTTGGGAAACCTTGTACATCTTTCTGTGGGTGTTAACTGCAACCTGGTACTGGGAGTTACAGGCCAGTGCCAAGGGAAAAGAAAGAAGAAAAAGAAAGAAAATAAGAAAAAGAAAAGAAAAAAAAAAAAACAGGAAAAATTTAAGGTTAGGTTGCATCTCACCCTCTCAGGGCCCTTCAATTCAGGTGCTTCCCCAAAGGTCCTGTTGAGGGTTCAACTTTTTAGTCTGTCTTCCAGGATATAGGATTCTATGGTACCAGTTCCATTTGGGTTCAGTTTTGTGTTTCCCTCCCACTCTTACCCTCCCCTCAAGCCTTACCCTCCCTATTGTTCAGGCCTCAAGATGCCTATTAAGTATGTCAGCATCTTTCCTAGTGTCTGCATACAAAGTTCTTAGCTTCTTTTTATGATATTAATCTCTTCAGAAACCATACTTTCTTTATCCTCAACTTTCTAAGGCACTTCTGACCAAACCCAACCTGTTTTAAGTCTTTATGTTCTGCTTTGTGCCACTGTAAGTTTAGCTAAAAGTATCCAAGGATAAGCATGTCACAGCCTGAACAATAGACCACAGAAGGACATTGTGGAGCAGAACTGTTCACCTCATGGTCAGGAAGAAAATGAAAAGAAGAATCAGTTCATAGATAAGATATAAGGGCTTCAACAATATATCTCCAGTGACCCACCATTTTTAGCCTATTCCCACTTATTAAAAGTTTCCAGAACCTACACAAATAGTACCAATTGCTGAGAGCCAAGCCTTCAACACATAAGCCTATGAAAACATTTTACATTCAGACTATAGCACTTGGCTGTATAATCATTTTTTCCAACTTTGTCCTCTTTCAATGGAGATATATTTTTATTGGAATCATGTATATAACTTCATTGCTATAGAAATAATAATCCCTAGCAGCAGTTTCTGAATTTTTGATCTTCAAGATAAGAGTAAAGAGATAAATATTTTACTTTTTATATATAAAATACAATCTCCAAATTATTTCATAGTTAAGATAAAGAAAAGGAAAGAGATCCCTGAAATCCATAACAAAGAACATTAAGGAACCAACAATGTTCTAAATAAAAAGCCATAAACATGTTGCTTCAGCCTTGGAGAGGGTGATATACACATGTGATTCCTTTGAACATTGACTCATTTTGAGTCTTTGTAGTAACCACCATTGCCTGGTATAAGATGTTTTGTAGTTGGGTATGGTGGCTTTACTCTTGTGATCTCAGCACTTCCGAGGGGAAGGCAGAAGGATCATGAATTCAAGAATATCCTCAGCTATGTAGTGATTCCATGCCAGCTTGAACTACATGAGACTTTGTCTCAAAACAACAATGACAACAACAAAATGTTTCCATCCATAACTCAGGTTTACAGCAACAGTAACCTAAGAATATCAACACAAATGTTTAGAAGGCAATTTGACAAAATATCACGTCTGTTGTAGTCAGGTTCGCATTGCTGGTAGAAATCAACCAAACAAGAGCAGATTGTGGGAAAAAAAGAGGTTTATTTTGGCTTACAGACTTGAGGGGGAAGTTCCATGATGGTAGGACAAAACGATGGCATGAGCAGAGGGTGGACATCACCCCTTTGCCAACATAAGGAGGACAATAGCAACAAGAGAGTGTGCCAAACACTGGCAAGGGGACACTGGCTATAATATCCATAAGGCCACCCCCAACAATACACTGCCTCCAAGAGGTGTTAATTCCAGCTCCATCAGCTGGGAACCTAGCATTCAGAACACCTAAGTTTATGGAGGACAACTGAAACAAACCACCACACCCTCCACTTAATAAAACAATAAGAATAGCCTTCCCTATGGGGCCTATTGTATGGCACAATGAAGATCTGGCCCTAGCCAGACCACATGGCAAAAGAAACCAGGAAGTGGCTCCTGTGAACATGGCGTCCTGTACAGGTCTGGCATGACAACAGCTACAGTCCCATGATCACGAGAATCCTGCTACGAGATGATCTGTCCAGAGACAGGCTGTCATTGGTCACAAGAAGGGGACCACAACATACAATGATTGGCCAGCCAAGCCCCATAAAACTCCCTACACTTTTTTGAATAAACAAGTTTTCTGCAGCTTGCCCTCTGCCTGCTTTCACCCAACTCCTGGAGTCTGTGTTGTGATTCTGCGCTTCTCACCCCCAACTCAGCAGAGACCCTGCCGTCCCTCCTGGGCTGGCTCTAGGGAGGACCCCAACATCTGGTGCCTGAACAGGGACCCTCTGCCCCATTGGTGTTGGTGAGATGCCCCATCCTTGATCATCAGTGAGCATCCCCCCGATGTTGGCAAGACACCCCCTTCTTGATCGTTGGTGAGAAAAGCCCCTTGCTGTTCTGTGTGCTGACAGTTGCCCGAAGGAGAGCGGGCAGCCCTCTCTTCCCCCATTTTCCTTTGTTTGTCCTTTTCCCTGGTAGGAAGGCACACATCACCACACGGACCTGAAGCCCATTTTGGCCCCTCCATTATTGGTTTGTCTCGGCAAAGTCACATAAGGGTCTGACCAACCTGATTTCAGAACCAAGGCAAGGCCTTTGGCTGAGTTTCCCCAGAGACACCGTGTGAGCATATGGCCATGGAGTAATGACCCATGGAAGTCCCCCACTAAGCACAAGACACATGGGTCCTAAACATTCTATCCATATGTCTCAGCTGGCCCCAGCATTAGGACTTGTGGTTTGCATGATCATCCTTTGGACTATCATTTTTGATCTGGGTTATTATTTTCTCAAGTCTCTTTGATTCAGGAGTGTCCCAACCTAGCCCCCCCAAACACCACCATACCCCCAAATTAGGTGGACCCTGCCCATTTATGACCATTCACCCCACATCTCTGTCCTTTTGGACGGGGTTGAATTCAAGGGCATAGTAGACACAGGTGTGCATGCCACTATTATCTCTGCCAATGATGTGCATGGGTGTTGTCATAACAATGGATGACCAGGCCTTTTATGATGATGTTATCGCCCATGATACCATTGGCCTCGCAGGGCAACCCAACCCCTCCAAATCATCCACCTCTAGTCATCACCCCCAATTCTAGAGGCCACTGATGAATCCCCTAACATTCCCATATGCCTCGAGTGGGATACCACCGAACCCATTTGGGTCAAACGGTGGCCTATACTAGAACCTAAATTGACTATTCTCAAATCCCTTATTCAACAACAGCTTGCTCTTGGCCATATTGAGCCCTCTATTAGCCCCCATAATTCCCCCATCTTTGTCATTAAAAAAAACCTGGTAAACATAGACTGCTCCAAGACCTTTTCCAGGTTAATAAGCATATATTAAAACTGGGCTCCTTTCAGACTACCCTCCCCCACCTTGGAGCCATCCCTACTAATCACCATGTAGTTATCTTAGATATTAAAGATTGCTTTTTCTCTATCCCTTTAGCAGCAGAGGACAGGCCCTATTTTGCCTTTACTGTCTGGGAGACCAAACATTCTATCCCAGCTAAAAGATATTAATGGAGAGTTCTCCCCCAAGGCATGAAAAACAGTCCTATTTGCCAAATGTTTATATACTCTGCCATGGCGAGAATACAATCTAAATGCCTTCTTGTTCATTGCATGGATGATCTTTTGATTGCACATGCCTCAAGAAATGCCCTTTTGGAACTTCTTAAAGTACTCACTGAGGACCTCAAAAAACTTGGGTTTGCCATAGCAAATGAAAAAATTCAAACAGTGCCCCCTTTTGGATTTTTAGGGTACAAAATTTCTACTACTATACAACCACTTACCCCTCACCTTCTAATAAAGGACCATTATTCTCTCAATGATCTCCAAAAACTCTGTGGCCAAATTAACTGGCTCAAACCTTTCTTGTCCATCCCTCTTAGTGAACTCCTACCACTTTATGACCTCCTTAGAGTTACTGATAACCCTTCAAGGAAAATTTCTCTAAATGATCACTCCAAAAATTTGTTACACAAAATATCCTGCTACCTCTTTACAATGACCCTCACAATATATGACCCATCTGCTCCAATCCTAAATGTGATCCTTTGGACAGCAGGGGCACCTTTGGGAGTCATCTGGCAAAACCAATCACCTCTTTACTACACCCCTCAGGGGCACAGGCCCATAAACTCACCACCAACCTACAAGCAATGCTCCTCATAGCAATTAAGGCACATACCTACACTAACAAAATCTATAATACGGAACCCTCCAAAATAATTCTGCCCATCCCCATGTTGGAACTTCAACCTCTTTGTAGGGAGGACCCCCTTTTCCATATCCTAATGGCAGGATTCCCCAATGAGATAGACAATCATCTCCCCACTCACAAACTACTTCAATCCCTAATGGTTTTGCCCATAAAGACTATTTTTCCAGGCCTTCTGGTCAGCCAATACCCTTAGCAGCCTTGGCCTTTACAGATGCCAATAAACATACTTATGGACTAATTATTGAGAAAGCCAATCGACTGGATGAGGCTCTTAAGTTCCATAACCCCCTTTCAGTACAACTAGGAGAACTGTAGGCCATCATCAGTGTCTTAGAGCTCTGTCAACAAGAGCCCATCAACATCTTCTCTGACAGCAGTTATGTGTTTCAAATGACAAAGGTACTGCCCTTAGCCAATCCCAGGCCCTCTCATCATCTCATAGACATTGCAATCTCCACTTTACAATTACAGATGTAAAACAGATCATACCCTTGGTCTATTGAGCATGTTCACTCACACACTGGTCTGCCTGGCTTTATTGCTGATGGAATTTCACAGGTAGACAAATTTATTGCTGTCTCCTCCTTGCCACCTTTAGAACAATCTAGACGCTTACACCAAAGGTTCCATCTATCCCCCACTAACCTAAAAACCCTATACCCTGAGCTCTCACTTAGCCAATGCAAACATTTAAACCATACCCATAAGGCATACACTGCCCTAGCCCTCTTTGGCCCCCTACAGCCTCAAGGAGTCAATCCTAGAGGCCTTGCCCCACATTCTATCTGGCAGATGGATGTTACCCACATACCTTCTTTTGGTAACCTAAAATATGTCCATGTCATTGTGGAAACTTACTCTAAGCTTACTTTTGCTATTAATCTCTCAGGAGAAAAGGCTTCCCATGTCATTAAGGTGACAAAAACTGCTATGTTGGTCATGGGAATACCCTGGTCAATTAAAACTGACAATGGCCCTGCATACACATCTGCCCAATTCACATCATTGATGGAATCTTGGGGAATAAAACATTGCCTTTGGATCCCCTTCAACCCACAAGGACAAGCCATCATGGAGAGAACTAATTGGACCCTAAAGGAACTAATTATAAAACAAAAGTCCACTATGTTGTCCAAGGACCCCCACTTGGCCCTAGTGGAAGCTCTCTTCACCCTCAATTTTCTCACCTTTGACAAGGCAGGACTCTCCCCAGCCTACAAACATTGGAAATCCCAACCAACCACAACACTCTTACCCTTAGTCAGCTGGAAGGATCCTCTTAGTAATATCTGGAAGGGACCCCACCCTCTTTAAACACAGAGCTGAGGGTATGCTTGTGTCTTTCTAGAAACTTCACAGATCCCAATCTGGATCCCTGCCATAAACATCCGTACAGCCACTGACTCAGGGATTGACCTTGATGAAGAGGATGATGCCAAACCCCTCAGGTTGGATATGGGACTTTAAACTTATTCCCCCCTTTCTCCTTTTATCTCCTTTTTCCCCCTACTATCACTTCCCAGAAACCATTTCGGACAACTCTTCTTATGCCATACTTGTTTGGTGTGGTGGCCCTAGATTCCCATGCTTTTCCTAGGCTTTATTTCAGCCACTCTATTTCGCTGTATTCCTCCCCCTTCAAGCGCATACTTCTCCTTAGCCACACCTTTGCCTTTTTTTGCTTATTAATGCCTCTTATGGTAATGCTACCCTCCAACCAGCCATAAATTCCTTTCTAACTCCTTTGATTACATTAATCTGCTACCATTAAGGACACTCAATGCTACTAATTATGATGCTAAGGGTGAGCTCATGACAGTCACCCAGCAACCTGTCCTACCTCAGTCTTTTTCAGGTTCTATTGTTAATTCTCGCTTACTTTGACCACACACCACAGAACCACCACCACTTGGCCCTCCCATGCCTCCTAGGTGACAGCCAAACCCCTTGGGTTGTCTCACCAGATTGGAAGGTAGTCAATGATGGGTAAGACCCCAGGAGGTGGGGCAACTTAAGACAGGCACCGTCACATGTGATGATCCCTTGGGGCCTGGGGTCAACAATAGCTTGGCAAGAACCATACCTCCCAGGGTCGCCAATAATAAAAACAAAAAGGAGGATATTTATGGCACAATGCAGGTCTGGCCCTACCCAGACCCCATGTCAGAAGAAACCAGGCCACACCCCTCGGGTTTTCTCACTAGGATGGTGGGTAGCCAATGACAGGTAAGACTTCATGAGATGGGGCAACCTAAGACAGGCACCATCACATGTGATGATCCCTTGGGGCCTGGGTTCAACAATGGCTTGGCAAAGAACCATGCCTCCCAGGGTTGCCAATAATAGAAACAAAAAGGAGGATATGTATGGCACAATGAAGATCTGGCCCTAGCCAGACCACATGGCAAAAGAAACCAGGAAGTGGCTTCTGTGAACATGGCGTCCTGCGCAGGCCTGGTGTGACAACAGCTACAGTCCCATGCTCGCGAGAAACCTGCTACACAATTATCTGTCCAGAGACAGGCTGTCATTGGTCACAAAAAGGGGGCCACCCATACAATGATTGGCCAGCCAAGCCCCTTAAAACCCCCTACACTTTTTTGAATAAACGCATTTGCTGCAGCTTGCCCTCTGCCTGCTTTCACCCAACTCCCGGAGTTGTGTCATGATTCTGCGCTTCTCACCCCCAACTCAGCAGAGACCCTGCCATCCCTCGTGGGCTGGCTCTAGCGGGGACCCCAACATCCTATTATTTCTCTGAGCACAGGATTTTTTTTTTACCCTGAGTTATAATACCAAACATAAGTTCCTTTCTGTGAAGTGAGCCTTGAATCCAGTTTGAAAGTACTTTGTTGCACCCTTAACACTTGTGACACTTTTGCACCAGCAGGCACATCATGCCTGGCATGTTGACCATATGTTCTATGCAGTGTCCATGACTCAGTAGGCTCATTGGTGTCCATTATCCCCCAGCAGCCTGTATAGCACCTTCTAGTATTATGACAGTAGAGAAAGGTGCTTCAAGCTTAGTCCCAGCTTGATATTCTTCATGCCCTATAATCAAAACTGCAATGTCTTCAGCAAAAAGGCCTTTTACCATTCAGTTCTGGTATGGGATCAACAACAATGGTTTCACTGGATGTTGCAGTAACCTTTTCATTGCTGTGACAAAGATCTGACCAGAAGCTGTTAATGGGAAGAAAGGGTTTATTTAAGTTTTACAGAGTCCAGGGGAAGTCCCATCATAGTAGAAGAAGTTGGCTCACTCCAGAATGCATCCACAGTAGAGAGAGAGAGAGAGAGAGAGAGAGAGAGATCAATACCAATGAGCAGTAACAGCCAGAGCTCAAATAGTTCTTTACACACCTTAGGGCTGGACTAAAAGCTTAATCAAAAAAATTTCAGGCAATGGAGGAGATATATTCACATTCAAACCCTCACACTGGCCAACAACTCATAAGGAGGTAGCTCACTACTGGCACTGGGATTTTATTCAACTATGGCTTTTGTACCTTTTCCCACCCATGTAAAATACCTTCTTTCAAACTGTTTAGCTGCTTTTACTATTCTTTTTTTTAAAAAAACATTTTATTAAAAAATTTATTTGCAAGCAGAGAGAGAGAGAGAAAGGGAGAGAGGGAGAGAGAGAATGGGTGTTCCAGGGTCTCTATCCACTGTAACCAAACTCCAGATGCATGCATCATTTTGTTCCTCTGGCTTTACATGGGTACTGGGGAATTGAACCCGGGACCTTAGGCTTTGTAGGCAAGCACTTAAGGCTCTCAGCCATCTCTCCAGCACCTTACTATTCTTGCAGATGTTTCCCCAAATCTGTATGACATTTTGAGCTTAGCATTATTTCATAATACCTTTTTACAAAGGGTGAGGATCCCTGAAGGCCCAGTGCTATCAGTTCCAAGCAAGTGCTAATTGAGATTTGGTGGCTAAGGAGATACTAAAATGAATGAATAAATGAATTAATGATAAATAAATAAATAGTATTCAGGTATAATAAAACATGGAGAGATCACATGGCTTGTATCAGCTGTCTCCTCAAAAGGGTAAAATTGAGTACAGTATGGCAAGGAGACACCACCTTAGTTAGCTGTCTATAATCCACAATTATCTTCATGATCCATCCTACTTCCACAATGCCATAGTCCCACCATATATATGCTCACTCCTGATGGGCTCAAGCTGGTGCCCCAGGTTTGACAGGCTCCAGGTCAGTAATATAGCTGTTTTCCTCCTCATTGGCCACCGCTGGCTACTGGAAGAACCTTGGGTTGAATGAACAATGTCCACCCATGATGTACTTCCTTGTGAAAAGCAGAGTATATTCTTTGGGGTAGAGAGATAATTTTTCACCCCCCCCCCCCAGCTTAATCTTTTTTGTCTGCACTGCTTTATCTCCAAATCCATTCACTGCTACCTATTATCCCCAGTGCTTCTGGGGTCACTATGAACTAAGATGCACTCAGCTCCATTAAACACATAAGACAATGTATTTTGCACATTACCAGGAAACCAAAAATGTGTGTGGAGTTTCTGGTTCTCATGTATGGCCCTCACTTGTAGGCAACTTTGGCATACTCTCAGAAGAGTGTCTGGGGTTATTCCTAGTTGTAGCAGACAGCTTCAGGTTCGCTGAGATGAACTTCCATACCAGGCACAGTTATGGAGAAAGGTATTTATTTATTGAAGCTTACAGATCCAGGGGACGTTCCAAAATGGCAGAAGAAGCTGGCCTGTCTTTTACAGGACCAGCAAGAGAGCAAAGCCGCAAGCCAAAAGCCACAGCATATCTCAGGAACTCCCGTTAGGCACATTTTGTATATCTTTAGATTGAAATCCTAAACTCACCATCACACCTTAAGATCTGCCCAGAGACATTGCCTCCAGCAAGGTGGCTGCAGATGCAAACTATAAACTAATAAAACACTGAATATATTGGGGGCCATCTATTCAAACTACCACATTCTGCCCTTGGCCCCCAATAGATTTATAACTATCACACATTGAAAATTGTACTCAGTCCAATTTCAAAGGTCCCCATGATCTTGGCCAACTTAAGACAGTGAGTAATGTAAAATCAAACAAATTAAATACTTTCAACATGTAAAGGAACAGAGTAAACATTTTTAACTGGTATAAGGCATAGCAAGGAGAGACTAGAACAATGCAAACTCAGCCACCATAGCAATCATCAAACTTCTGCAGTTCAAATTCAATATAACCTGAGACTGACGGTCTCCAGGTTTTCCAATTCTGCCCCTCCAGCTGGGAAGAGTAGCCAGGGAAAACTTTCATCCCAGGCCAAAACTGCACTTCATAGTAGCCCTTGCACAGTCCTGGTATATCCAAAACATCTTCAGGTCTCCAAGCAAACCACGGTCCATCTTCCAAAGGCTCTTCTGCCTATCAGGGCATCACGCCCTTCCTCATTCTGCATTTCAGCAGCAGCTCCTGGAACCATGTGCAATTCATGACCACTCCATGCATTTTTCATGCTTCCAAAATTAATACCAGGTTTGCAGGACACAGCCATATTCTGAATTCACAGATGAAATAAATCATAACCTTAAAAAGCAGGTTCCTTCTCCAGTCAACTCTTTCCAAAAGAGTTTGCATTTCTAACAGTCTTTCCTCAGGCACCTTCTCCATTGTTTTAATGTAAGGCAGGTGGGCCACCTTCCTTAATATTGCTAATATGTTTGACAATAGCAGCTCCAGTAACCTAAAACCAGTCTCAGTGCCTCTAATTTTAACTTGCTTGAGGTTTTCCAACTTAAAATCTTAAATCTCTCAGTCCAATATCTTTAGCCAAGCACATCAGTCCATTACAAATTTAACCTTGATCAAACTCTCTGGGCCTGGGCAGCAGAACACAGCCATCCCTTATGCCAGTAGCCCAGTTCCAACAAAGTCCTCTGCAGTCTTTCCTTCCCCTTAGAAAGCTCATAAGCTAAGCCTCGAAGTTCAATACTGTCTGCATTTAGCATTCTCAAACTCTCATTAGAATAGTCCATAAAACTTGGCTTACTACTCCAGAAGGCATCTTCAGTTGCAAGCACCAAGTCCATGCCTACAAAACAAAGGTTCCAAAAGATGAAAATCCATATGGTTAGGTTCATCTCACTGCACTCTCAGTACCACTTTTGTGGCAGACAGCTTCGGGTTCACTGAGATGAACTTCCACACCAGGCACAGTTATGGAGGAAGGGATTTATTTATTGAAGCTTACAGATCCAGGGGAAGTTCCATAATGGCAGAAGAAAATGACCTGTCTTTTACAAGACCAAACACAGAGAGAGAAGCCCAAAGCCAATAAACACAGCATAGCACACCTCTGGAACTCCAGCTAGGCACACTTTGCATATCTTTAGATTGAAATCCTAAAGCTATCACCATGCCTTAAGTTCTGCCCAGTGACATTGCCTCCAGCAAGGTTGCTGCAGATGCAAACAACAAACTAATAAAACACTGAATATATTGGGGGCAATATATTCAAACTACCACAAGTATATATCACCTATACAAATTTTCTGTTATTTTGGTGAACTGCTATTCAGCCTTTAAAGCCTCTGAAAGGGTCAAAAGCACATTTGCCTTTCCACCAGTTTCTCCTTTAGGAACTTGAGCTCAACACAAATTTGCCCTTGAGTGACCTGGACCCTTTGTCTCCTTTTCTCCATCTTCATCTCTTCTCAATTGCTCTAATACTTCATAAACTTACTTACACACCAGTCTAAATAATTCAGAGTGGCCAGCACCTTTCCTACCTTGTAAAGATTATGCCTCACAATGGAGTTCAGCAAAGCCAAGGTTCCTGTTGGATTAACTTCATAACTTCATTCTATTTTGTGTGTGTGTGTGTGTGTGTGTGCATGTGTGTGTGTTTGTGTAAGTACAGGCACATGTGTATTGTGAGGTATGTACAGAAGTCAGAGATCAACTTTGGCTGTCAGTTCTAATCTTCTACCTTGTTTGAGGCAGGTTTTCTCATTGATCACCACTGCATTTTCCAGGATAGCTGCCTGCAAATTTCTAGGAGATTCTCCTGTCTTTACCTCCCTTCTCACTGTAGGCACACTGGGATGATAAATGCTTGCACTATAGTATCTGTATTTGCAGGTCCTCTGGTGATCTAAATGCAGGTACTAATGCTTGCACAGCAAATATTTTACCTAACACTTCTTTCTTAATTCTCAGGTGAACACCATCCTATCTAGCCCAGTGAACTGAACAAATTTCAGCTCTCTTACATCCAGTTCCTTCAATGACACCTGTCCTGATTCTATTGTATTTAGTCCTTTATATTCATACGGACCCCAAATGACAATAACAAAGTATTCCTAATGGTTCATGTGAGCCTTGCTGGCAGTAACTGCTGTTTCTCATACCATCCCAAATTATAGTCTTTTCTCAAGGAAGGATGGGTAGTAATATTACTCAGTTTCTCTGTTTCCTCAACATTTGTTATTTGCTTAATGATTGCCCTTCTGTCTGGGGTGGTGGAATCTCAATGTAATTTAAACTTATTTCTATGATGTCTAGTGAGATTTAATATGTTTTCATATTTGTATTTTGTATTTCATCTTTTGTTTGTTTGTTTATTTTTATTTATTTATTAGAGAGTGACAGGCTGAGAGAGAAAGAGGGAGAGAGAGAGAGAGAGAAAGAGAGAGAGAGAATGGCACATCAGGGCCTCCAATCATTGCAAACGAACTCCAGATGCATGTGCCATCTTTTGCATCTGGTTTACGTGGGTACTGGTGAATTAAGCCTCGAACTGGGATCCTTAGGCTTCACAGGCAAGCACTTAACCACTAAGCCATCTGTCCAGCCCCTGTATTTCATCTTTTAAGAACTCTGTTCACTTCATTAGCCCATTTACTCCCTGAGTTGATTTTTTATTGTTTAATTTTTGAGTTTTTTATATAGACTCAATATAACTCCTCTAGCTAGCAGAGATTATCTTCTATTCTGCAAAGTGCCTATTTAGTCAGGTAATTGTTTCCTTTGCTCTGCTTCAGTTTCATAAACTCTCTTTTTCTTAGGAGTAAAGTCAGTTTCCTCTTAAGAGTAAGTTTGTCTCTTGGCTCCTCTTATTCATACAGTCAATTGGAGACAGCTATAAATTTGCTATCTGGTCCCAGATAAGCTGGAATAATGTTTGACCACATATCTGGGGACTGTGGACCAATACATGACACACAAAATTAACCATCACCATCAGTTAATAGCAAAATTCATACTTAAAAATTACATCAGATTTCTTCTCAATGTATGTTTATAGGTGATCATGAGTCAATTTCAAGTCATGTACATTAATTTAGGGCAAAAGCCTCTTCATTTTAAGTGAGTATATAATCAATGCTACTTTAAATATCTTTTTTAAACTAACAAAATCTTTAAGGGATTTTCCTATCCTCTTCTGAAATTTCAAAAGCAAATGAGATGTGCATTGTTACAAAGGACATAAACATTCTCTAAGCATCTTAGCTTCAAAGCTGGTTTTAGAGGCTTTTGGTTCAATTTTGGAAGATAATTTAATTCAAAGAAGTAGGTGGGTACTTCAGGCTTAATTTTTGAAATGACAGAAATGAAATTAGATTGACCATGAACTAGGAATTGATACCATGTGTAAATAGTTTGTCCAAAATTATAGTTAGATTTTAGGCTACTTTAAGAGTCTCATATTCTACTGTGCTAGCTGAGTATACCTTTGGGCTACTTTAAATAGCAGTTTTGGGCATAGGCCAGATCCCTGTTCCATGGCTCCTCCCAATTTCCTGGTCCACCTGCAGCTGGCTTGGGACTTCTTGGACCCTGCGAACTTGCTGTAGAAGGAGACTCCTTGCTCCACCTTCCTGACTGAAGTGTCTCCGGGTCCCCAATTCCCAGATAACCTGCACAAGAGGGTCCATGTGGGCATGAAGTGAGTAGGCCAGATCCCTGTTCTCTGGCTCCTCCAAGTTCCCTAGTCCTGGAAGATCACCCTGTGCCTGGCTTGGGGAGGCCTGGTCCCTGTGTGGGGGCTGTGGAAGCAGGCTTTTTGCTCTGGTATCCTGATTGGCTCCTGGGCACTGACATCCCTGTTCCTCTGAGTCAGAGGGTGCTGGCCCCTTTAAGAGCAGGCCTCTAGCCTCCAGCTGTCCAGCTTCCTGTTGCCTGGTTCCCCAACCTGTGATTCCCACATGCTGAAGAGTAAGTGCAAGTGGAGTGAGTAGGCCAGTGCTCCCAGTTCTTCAGGTGCCTTTGATGTACCTGCAATCTCCACTCCATGGGGTGTTTATAACCCCATGATACAATAGTAAAACAATCTAGTTCACATTTAAAACAGACTACCCTGGAAAGATCCTACAAGGACAGAAACTTAATTCCTTCTCAATAGAATAAAGTGTCTCCCCAAGAATGGTAGACCACAATGCAAAAAAGCCAATGAAAGTCAGAAAACTGACAGATCTCCACCAAGGATACCAAGTCCCACAATCGAAGCCTCCAATGACATCATAGAGAAATCAATAGAAATTTAATCCCAAAATGAAAACATACCAACCAATGAGACCCTGATCAAAAGAATTGCTGAACTGGAAGCAAACCATCAAAAAACTAACAAACATATCAATGAACTTGAACAGAATCATCACTTAGAGCATTCAGCATTTGACAGTAGGCTTAACTTGATTGAAGAAAATTTTAGAACTCTCAAAAGAGTTATGAATGAATTGAAGGTGAGTCAATCGAAGTTCTAAATAACTGACTGATTAAGCTTAATGAAGACTTGATCAAATGCAAGAATGAATTCCAGGAAGCAACAAGAAAATCAGAACTCAAATTGAAATTTTACCTAAAAAAAAAAAAAAAAAAAAAAGAGATGGAAACAATGGAAAATAACAATAGAAAACAAAACTCAACTAGAGTTTATAAAAACCTCTCTAGAATGCCTCACTTACAGAGTTACTCATGTGGAAGACAGAACATCTGACCTGGAAGAAAGACAGAAGAAATTCATCAGGAGGCCAAAAACTTTGCTAAGTTAAAAAAAATCAAGTGAACAGAATATGAAAGAACTGTGGTATATCCTAAAACTACCAAACATCTGGATCATGGGTATACCAGAAGGAGAGGAATTCCAGGCCAGAGGCATAGAGAACATATTCAACAAAATTATTGAAGAAAATTTTCCCAAGCTCTCAAAACAAAGACCCATCCAGATACAAGAAGTCCACAAGATACCAAAAAGACAGGACCAAAGAAGAAACTCTCCAAGGCACATCATAATTAAAACTCTTAACAATGAAAACAAAGGGAGAGTGCTGAAAGAAGCAAGAGAGAAACAACTCACTACAAACAAAGGCAATTCCATCAGAATTATATCAGATTTATCAATGGAAACCCTGAAAGCCAGAAGGGCCTGGAATGGCACACTTCAAAGTCTAAAAAACTATGGCTTTCAACCCAAGCTACTCTACCCCACAAAAATATCCCTCATAATAGATGGTAAAGGAAAATTTTCCATTAAAAAGTCAACTCTATGATTATATGAACACAAAGCCAAACCTTCAGAGACTACATGAGGGAATACACACACAGAAGAGTCAAACAACCAATCTTAAGAGCCAACAAGAAAAAGATCACAATAACCAAAAGTAGACCAGGTTCAAAATAGTACAAAATACAAGGAAACACAAAAACCCATAAAACACCTCTTCATGGCAGGGATTAATTTGAACCTCATAGTAATAACCTTAAATATTAATGGTCTTAACTAACCCATCAAAAGACACAAGTTATCAGGGTGGATCAAACAAAAAATGGGACCATTTTAATTGCTGTCTTCAAGAAACCTACTTCGCCAGTAAAGACAGATACCTCTCAGCGTGAAAGGATGGAAAATGATATTCCAAGCAAATGGAAATAAAAACCAAGCAGGTGTTGCTATATTAATACCTGATAAAATAGACTTCAAACCAAAAGTAATCAAAAAAGACAAAGAAGGTAACTTCTTACTCATCAGGTAATGATCCAACATGAGAACATCACAATCATGATTATATATGTGCCAAACACAGGTGCACCATAGTTTATAAAACAAAAGCTACTCGACAACAAAACAGAAATAAACACCAACACCATCATAGTAATAGACTTCAACACTCCACTATCATCAATAGACAGATCATCCAAGCAGAAAATCAACAGAGGAATAATAGAGATTGACAACATTATAGATCCACTAGATCTAATGGAATCTACAGAACTTTCCAACCCAAGTCTACAGAATACCCATTCTTCTCAGAAGCCTATGGAACCTTCTCCAAAATAGACCATATGTTAGGCCATAAAGTGTGCCTCCATAAATTCATAAATATTGAAGTAACTTCCTGTATCATATCAGAACACAATGCTTTAAAGCTACTAATCAACAACAAGATAAACTCCAAATGCTCCTGGAGACTAAACAACACACTTTTCAACAATAAATGGGTTGTGAAAGAAGTCAAAAAATAAATTGTAAAATTCCTAGAATTGAATGATAATGAAAACATAACCTACCAAAACTTATGGGACACAATGAAGGCAGTCCCAAGGGGAGAATTCATAGCATTAAATGCCTTCATAACAAAGACAGAGAGAATCCAATCCCAAGAGCTCCAGATGGAAAGAAATAATCAAGATCTGAGCAGAAATTAATGAAATGGAAAATAAGAAAACAATTTAAAAAACAAATGAAACCAAGAGCTGGTTCTTTGAAAAAAATAAACAAGATCGATAACCCCTGGGACAATTTAATCAAGCAGAAAAAAGAGAAGTCTCAAATTAGCAGAATCAGAAATGAAAAAGAGAGGTCACAACAGACATCAATGAAATTTGAAGAATCATCAGGGCATACTTCCAAAACCTCTACTCCAAAAAATGGGATAATCTGGAAGAAATGGATGCATTCCTAGACACATACCACCTACCAAAACTAAACTCAGAGCATATTAATCTCCTAAACAAACCTATCACATCCATGATGATTGAAAAAGTAATCATAAACCTCCCCACAAAGAAAAGTCCAGGACTGGATGGCTTCTCAGCTGAATTCTATCAAACCTTCATTGAAGAACTGAAACTAGATGGTCGCAGAAACTGAGGATAGAATCAGCCCATTGAACCTCACCAGGGCCCCAGCTGAAACCATAGAGTAATTGGGGAAATGAGAAAGGATGCTGCTTTTCATGGTAAATTTGGTATCAGCCCAAGGGTGAAGGAGATAGACACAAACAATACTCACCTCCTACCAAACCAGAGATCCAGAGACCCAAAGGCTCTCAAGACCTCATCACTGAAGACCTAAAACAAACCCAACATGGCTCAGGGAAATACGTGGAAAAGGGGGCAGAAAGATTGTTAGAGCCATAAATTGGGACATTATTCACAGAGACATTGCTTCTTCCCCATAACTGATTGCTACCCCTACAATGCACAATAACTGGAATCCCCAATGAGGAGGGTCCCTTTGGAGTGGGGAGGACAGGAAGGAGGCTAAGATGGTACAAACATGTGCTGTTTACACACTGAGTATGTACATAACTAGTAAAGAAAAAAAAAGAACTGAAACCATATTTCTCAAACTGTTTCACATAATCAGAGACCAGGGAATCCTCCCCACTCCTTTTATGAAACAGAGATACAACAAGAACAGAAAGCTATACACATAAATTCCTGATGAATTTAGATGCAAAGATCCTGAAGAAAATCTTTACAAACCAAATTCAACAACATATCAAAATCATTATTCACCTTGATCAAGTAAGCTTCATCCCAGGGATGCAGGGATGGTTCAACATATGGAAATCGGATAATACACTACATAAATAAACTTAACCATAAAACCACATGATCATCTCAATTGATTCAGAGAAGGCCTTTGACAATATGCAATACCACTTTGTGATCAAAATGCTGGAAAGAATAGGCATGGAGGGTTTATATTTCAACACAATAAAGGTCATATATGAAGCACCCAAATCCCAAATAATACTTAATGGGAAAAGACTCAAGGAATTCCTATTGAGACTGGGAACAGTACATGGGTTCCCACTCTCTACACTGCTCTTCAACATAGTAGTAGAAATACTAGCCCAAGCAATAAGACAGGAGAAAGAAATAAAAGGGATTCAAATTGGAAAGGAAGAAGTCAGGTTAGCCCTATTTGCAGACAATATTATCCTATACATTACTGACCCAAAAGTCTCCATCTCAAAACTTCTTGGACCTTCACTAAAGTGGCAGGATACAAAAATCAATGCACAAAAGTCAGTAGCCTTTCTTATGCATAGAACAAATATACAGAGAAAGAAATCAATGAGGCTGTTCCATTTTCAATAGCAACAAAAAATAAAATACCTTGGAATAACATTAACCAATGATGTGAAAAACCTATATAGTGAAAACATAAAAATACTCAAGAAAGAAAAGGAGGAGGCCTTGAGAAGATGGAAAAACCTCCCATGCTCCTCAATGGGTAGAATTAATATTGTGAAAATGGCAATTCTACCAAAAGCAATATACAGACTTAATGCAATACCAATAAGTATACTAGCATCATTCTTAACAGAGATTGAAAACATGATCTCAAAATTCATACAGAATGGCTGCAGGCCTTGGACATCCAAACATATCCTCAGGGGAAATAAAAAAACAAACCTCTGATGGTATCACCATACCCAATCTAAAGCTATGTTACAAAGCCACAGTAACAAAATCATGGTATTGGCATAAGAACAGAAACATAGACCAATGAAACAGTGTTGAAGACACAGACCTTGGGTCAAGTAACTACAACTGCTTGATATTTGACAAAGGTGCCAATAATGTAGACTGGAGAAAAGACAGCATCTTCAACAGTGTTGGACAAATTGGATGACCACATGCAGGAAAAATGAAAGACCCACTCATCTCTCCGTACACAAAAATGAAATACAAATGGATTAAAGACCTCAATATAAGACCTGAAACTCTTCAATTACTAGAAAAAAATAGGAGGAACTCTCCACAGTATAGGACTGGGAAAATACTTCCTGAACAAAAAGCCCAGTATCCCAGGAAATTAAACAATCACTCAACCAATGTGATCTCATGAAACAAAAAAGCTTTTGCACAGAGAAACATACCATAAGCAGAGTCAATAGTTTACTCACTGAGTGGGAGAAAATCTTCACCAGCTATACCACTGACAGAAGCCTAATATCTAGAAACTACAAAGAACTCAAAAAAGAAAATTATAAAAAAAAATCAAACAACCCACTCCAAAAGTGGGGCAGAGAATGGAATAGGGAATTCTCAGAGTAAGAATTACAAATGGCTAGTACACACTTAAGAAAATCTTCCACATATTTAAAATTAGGGAAATGCAAATTAAAAAAAAAAACCCACGAGATTCCACGTTACTCCAGTAAGGACGACAATCATTAAAAAAAATCTAACTACAAATGTTGGTGAGGATGTGGGCAAAGAGGAACCCTTATCCACTGTTGGTGGGAATGTAAATTTGTATAGCCACTATATAAATCAATTTGGAGATTCCTGAAAAGGATGAATATAGAGGTACCAACAGTCCCAGGTATTCTCTTACTTATCTTAATTATCTCTTACTTATCCTAAATGCTCCATGCATCAATACAGAGACATTTGCTGAACCATCTTTATAGCTGCTCAATTCATTATAGATAAGATCTGGAATCAACACAGATACCCATCATTGAATGAATGGATAATGAAGTTGTGGTACATTTACACAATGGAATTCTACTCAGCAGTAAGAAAAAATGATACAATGAAGTTCGTAGAAAAATGGACAGACTTGGAACAAATCATACTCAGCAAACTCACACAATCATAGAAAGAAAAACATTGCATGGCGGAACTTACCTGCAGTTCCTAACCTGGACCTGCTCGAGTTGCTGATGTACCTGATAGGCAACTCAAGGCCCAGACAATGGGGATGTAAGAGGTTGGGGTTAGGGCAAGGGGATGAGGGAAAACAAACACAAAATTAAATCCAAAATGAGCAGATACCATAGAAACACTTATCCTTGGATAAATGATATAACCCTCATAAGGAGTAAGTGGGAGCACCTGAAAAGTAGGGCTCTTGTGAGCATGGGATGAAGCCTAAGCTTAAAAGAAAAATTTTTTTTCTGTCTCTGACCTGTAACTCCCAGTATCAGAGATTTGTTGCTACCCTCATTGAGCTATTGATTGGAGAGACCTACAAAGTCCCCAAATCAAGACAGCTTTTTGTCAAAGCACTTGGTTACCTGCCTGAGGCAAAATCTAAGCTGAAGACACCATATGTTACTGACATAGAACACAAAGAAACCTGGCTGGAATTCAGAAGGAAGCTAGTTCCCAAGACAGCTAGCCTGTCTAGTGCGAAAATGGCCAATAACAGTATGAGCAACCAGAGGTCTAAACTACTCAGAAGTAAATACTCTGACATGATGTACACACCTGTGCAATAGTGGTACACAGCCTTGGTAGGTAATCAATAGCTTTCTAATTGGCCAAGAGATCTGCTCAGTGTAAAGGAACCCATTATCTAGAATTGGGAACTAGAACAGAATCCTGTGGAGACAAAGATTATGTTTTCCAGTGTCAAGCTCTCACTAGTCTTTGGCTAAAAGAGGGGTTACATACATCAAATTCTCCCTAAATTAATAATACTTATCACATTTAAACTATGCTGACTTCACTCTCTGTTAGAGAATCTGTTCTTTTTCAGAAAGTAGTGAGACTGGAGGAGATAAACTACCCCTTCCACTTCAGCCAAGCCACAGCTGACAGAGGAACTGGGAAGATAAGCAAGAATTCTGCTTCCATGCTATTCTTGATAATCAGCACCAGGGTATAGGAGACAGACCCTGAGGATACTCAACACCTACCAATGTAGAGATCCAGAGGCTCCTAAGAGCTCATCACTGAAGTAGACTTAAAACCCACCCACCATGGCTCGGGGAATTTTGTGGAAGAGGGGGTAGAAAGATTGTAAGAGCCACAGGTTGAAACATCTTGCCCAGAGGCATTCCTCCCCCGCAAAATAACTGACTACTGCTCCCATAATGCATAAACTACAACCCCATGGGGAATACCTGCAACCCTACTGAGGAGCATTCCCAATAGAATGGGGGCAGAGAGGGGAGAAAAGAGGGTACCAACACATGATGTATCCACAGGAAACATCTTGATAGTAATAAACATTAAAAAATGAAAAAAAAATAGTAGTTTTGCCTTTAAAACATTAGAATTTTTATTTTAAAATGCTTAAGCTTTCAAAAAAGTATGTTCTGATATATTTTGTTTTGTTTCTGTGATTTTGGAAGGTTTCTTGGTGGGCTGAAATCAGAACCAGAGGGTAATATGGTGGAATGGTTGAGGAAGATGGCCCACCCTAAGGAGAAGAATTTGCAAGTGATTTGTGATTGAAGAACACTGGAAATATGCCTAATCTGTTCTTAGAGAAAAAAAAAACATGGGGGAAATTCTGTGTCTAATGGCATTTCAAATTTTGTTTTATTTTTTTCAGTGTTTTATTGTGGTTGTTGCAGTTATCTTTTCTTTGCTAAGACAAAGCAACCAACCCAAAGCAGCTGATGGGAAAGGGGAAACTTCATGATGGCAGGGAAAGGATGGTTGTAGAACAGAGGCTGGACACCATGTTTTGCCATAGCAGGTGGAAAACAGAAGCAAGTGTGAACTGATCTGTGGCAAAGGGGAGCTGGCTAGAGAGCACACCTACCTCAAATAATACACCTCCTTCAGCAAGGCTCCACTTCCCAAATTGCCATCAGCAGGATACTAAGAATTCAAAGCCCATGATTTTTGTGGAGGACATCTGATTCAAGCTACCACAGTGACAAAACACAAAATTTACCTTGTTCAGGTATAAAATGAAGTGGCTTTAATTATATTTACAATATAGTGCTAATATGTCACTATGCATTTCCAAAACATTTTCATCATCTCAACAAAAACTCTGTGTCCATTAAACATTCCTCTCCTCCTTAGTCCTATTTAGCTCAGTACTAGTTTGTATCTACATCAATTTTCTAATTCTAGGTATCCTCTGTAAGTGGAGTAAGTCAATGGTCTTTGTTTGGGTTCTTTGATTCAGCAAGGTACATCCATGTGCCTTTGAACTGCATTTCTTTTTATGGCTTAATAATGTACCATTGCATGGATATACTGTATTCTGTTTTTGTACTCATTTCTTATTTAAGAAATTTTAAGAAAATTGTTTCTGGGAGCAGAAAAATCCAGTGAACGATAAAGTAGATTTCATTTTCTGCTGATTAATATTAGTATGAGGACAGTAGCTATGAGTATGCAGATGGCATTCCTATGATTAGCACAAAAACCTAATATAAACCATTCTCTATCCCAAATTTCCAAATTAGGTTAATGTCCCTTGTGGCCAGGGCTTAATTTTTTCCCTAGACATTGGAGAAAGTCACACACTAAATTTTGTTGGTGAGAAAATTTTCACCTGGTAAAAGTTTACAGCTAATTACATTTTGGGGGAAGTGATTTTTTTTTTAAAGTCCATTATACAAAATTTCTCCTTTGAAAATAAGGTAGAAGAGAATAAACTTTTAATGCAATTTAGTGATAACAAACTATAGAAGAAAAATGCATATTTCTTAAAGCTTGAGGACCATTTTTTAGAATTTGAGAAAAGAAAAACAGGGCAGGTAAAATGTAAATCCTCACAGCTTCCAGGAGAAAGAAGACTCAGAAGGGAAAGACAGTCATGTCTTCTGAATTACGATCAGGAATGGAGGTCAGTAAGCAGTTGTAAAAAGTGGGGTGTCTTTAGAGAATACAGTGAGAAAGCCAACAGTGTCAGGGCAACCATGTTTAGAATTTTAGTTGATATGCAAAGGAGATAGGGGAACACTTAAAGTACTGCTTTCAAGTTAAAATTCAGAGAAGTGGATAGGCTTAGAAGTGGTCTGTAAGCAACTGCCAAAAATGTTGTTCTTATACTAAGATCCTATTGCTGAAGACATCTCTTGCCTGAGAGGCAAGGTCACTGAGAAAGCAAGCTGGTGCTGAGCAGAAAACCTTCTCCCTGTAGACCAGCAACTGAAAGCTGGAAAAAAGCTGCAGTGCATGCGGCCCTATGGGAGACAGAAGTCATCAGCCATGAAGACAGTGGACACTGAAAATTCAAGTTTGGCCATACAGGCCCAATGACTGAACGGGTGCAATAGCAGCATGTCTGCTCTTGGGGTAACCAACTGCTCCATAATTGGACTGAAGGCCCTCTCTACGGGAGGGAATACATACCTTGTACTGAAAAACCTAAGCAAAAGTCTATGGCAGGGGAGGTCATGAACCTTAGGGGTATAAAGCCTGCAGTTGTCTGGTTAAATGTATATATTATTCCCACCAAGCTGTCCTGAAAGCACTACACTTAATGTTCATATTCACATATTAATGCTACTCTCACTTCTGGTTAGAGAAGCTTCTCTTTTCAGATGGCGATGATCACTGGGATGACCCAAAAGGCAACATAGTGCTGAGAAGAAGGGATGGAGGAGCCCAGCACTGAAACATCTCTGTCATACCCTCCAAGGCTCAGGGACCATTGGGAAGAGGGGGCGGATAGAATGGAGGAGCCAAAGGAAGGGTACGACTCCTTACAATGCAACTGCCCAGACAGAAATTGGCCTTGATATCCATGACCTTGCAGTGCCTAGAAATACCTTCACAAGACCCTCATAATAGAAGAAAAATATGATGACATCAAATTAAAAGAGAGACTAATGGAGAGAAGGAGGGGATATGATGGAGATTGGAGTTTTAAAAGGGTATGGGGGCAGAGGAGGGAAATATCAAGCATTTTTTGTATGTAAGTATAAATGTTGTCAATAAAAGAAAATTTAATATAAAAATGTAGTTCTTTTCTGGTTTCAGAACATGTATTTCTCTGGAAGTTCAATTATGTGAACAGATCTATTTCCTTACTTACCATCCTTATTTTATTCTATCTTTTACTATTACCTCTCTCAGCCTTCTTCATCATTTATTCACAAACCAATTAATATGCCAAATAATAATTGTCATTAATAAGGGAATAACTATATTGCATATAATTATTTAATACTTACCATTAATAACTGAATACTTTATCATAGATTGATAATAATACTATAAACTGACTCATTTTAGTCATATTCATAATTCCCTAAAAGGCCTCTCATGAGGTAATACTGATTCATTTATTGGTCTGATGATACTCTTGGCATGCTAAGAAACAGCCTGTTAGTCCTGGAAGCATTAAAGTTCATAGTGTGTCACAGAGGTATGCATTGAATGTAGCAAGAGGATGTTTATACTTAATTCATATATAAGTGATTGGTGTTATTCATAGAAATTCACAGAAATATTCACTAGGTGCTAGTGAGCAAGTAACTGCACATGAGACTTTAATAATGCACTACTTTCCCCCCAGTGCTCATCATTAGATTCTTTCACGGATGAGTCACAAATGAGGAGAGAACTGTGGAGAATTCATGTTGGATGGAAAGAACACAAATCCTTCCCTTAAATCTTATCTTTTTCCTTCTGTACTAAGCAGCTCATTGATGTTGGGAGAATATGTTTAAAGAGCAGCCCATGGGGCTTTGCTTTATTAACTGACTAAAGTTCTTCAGGTGTTTAAACTCAGGAGCCAGGGATAGGGAGATGGCTGAGAGGTGAAAGGCATTTGCCCCTGTGTAAAGCAGTGCATATGTCTGTAAATTACAATGAGTCTACAGCAACGGGAGGCAGAGTTAGGAAAATCCCAAAGCTTGTCGGCCAGCTAATCTGGCCTCTCCAGGAGCAAACAACAGCAAAAGAGGCCCTGTCTCAAACAAGGTGGAAGGAGAGGAAAAACACCTTTAAGTTAGTTACCCTCAGAGCTACACACACCACATGCAAAAAAAAAAAAAAAAAAAAAAAAAAAAGAAAGAACAACAAAAACCAATTCAGATCTCCTTCCCAGGAAAGCTTAGACATGTCCCTCCATATTTGTGGAAATTATATGTTTAACTAAAATAATTGGGCTGACAGCAAATGTAGCTGAGCTCTGTTACTAGAAGTAATTATCTTGTTCCAGGCTGAGGTCACGACCCATATAGATATGTTTAGTCTTCTTTGATTTGGATAGACTTCATATATATATATATATATATATATATATATATATATATATATATATATAATTTATTTGAAAGAGAGAGAATGAGATAGACTGAGAGCGAGAGGGAGAATGGGCATGCCAGGGCCTCCAGCCACTGCAAAGGAACTCCAGATGCATGCGCCCCCTTGTGCATCTGGCTTACTTGTGTCTTGGGGAATTGAAAGGGGGTTCTATGGCTTTGCAGGCAAATGTCTTAATTGCTAAACCATCTTCTCCAGCCCATGGATAGACTTTCTGCTGTGCTTATGCTGCTTATACTAAGGCAGTTTTTAGGCAATAAAAACAAAAAACAGAATCCAGAAGGTGGACCTCAGGCAGGTTGGACAGGATCCTAAAGTCTTTGCTGAATCTTTCTTGCTGTGTTTGAGATTTGAGGAGTTGAAACATGCTTAGAAGGATTCCAGGTGATAGGAGTTAAGTAAGACTCCTGGGTTTGGAAGCAGTCTAAGAATCTGACCTTGAGGATTATAAAGCTGTATTTTCTTTTTTAAAAAATTTATTTATTTATTTATGTTTTGGTTTTTCAAGGTAGGGTCTCACTCTGGCTCAGGCTGACCTGGAATTCACTATGTAGTCTCAGAATGGCCTCGAACTCTCGGTGATCCTCCTACCTCTGCTTCCTGAGTGCTGGGATTAAAGGTGTGTGCTACCATGCTTAATTTATGTTTTTATTGATAACTTCCATAATTATAGACAATAACCCATGGTAATATCCTCTTTCCCACCACTTTCCCCTTTGAAATTCTACTCTCCATCATACTTTTCCCCCTCTCAATCAGTATCTCTTTTATTTTGATGTCATCATCTTTTCCTTCTATTATAATGGCCTTGTTTGGGTACTGTGAGGCACTGTGAGGTTATGGATATCCAGCCATTTTGTGCCTGGAGGTACACATTGTAAGGAGTCCTACCCTGCCATTGGCTCTTACATTCTTTCCACCACTTCTTCCTCAATGAACCCTGAGCCTTGGAAGGTGTGATAGAGATGTTTCACTGCTGAGCACTCCTCTGTCACTTCTTCTTAGCACTATTGTGCCTTCTGAGCCATCCGAAGATCACTGCCATCTAAAAAGAGAAGCTTCTCTAATGAAAAGCGAGAGAGTAGCATTAATATATAGGTATGAACATTAAGAGAACTACTTATCAGGCAGTTTGGTGAGCGCAGAATATACATTTATCCAGGCTCATGGCTATCCCTGTCATAGGTTTTCAGTATCAAGCATGTATTCCCTTCCATGGGATGGCCTCTATGCCAATTAGAGAGTGGTTGGTTTCCCCCATAACAGACATGCCACTATTGCACCATTTGGCTCATTTGGCCTGGCTGGTGATTACAGTGTCCACAGTTGAGTATCTCCACTGGTGATTTCTCTCTCTCCCATTGAACTGCATGCAGCATAGCTTTTTCCAGCTTTCTGTCAGCTGGTCTACATGGAAGAGATTTTCAACTCAGCTGCCGCAGCAGACGTTCTCAGTGACCTTGCAGCCCAAGTATGTGGAGTCTTTCTGGTGGGAAACCAAGAGCCTCAGCAATAGCCTGTAATGTTTTGGGAGCATCAGAGACCTCCCTGGCCATAGAAGGTATCCCATAGTAGGATATATGCCTAGGAGTGGTATAGCTGGGTCACATGGTAAATCTATTTTAGCTGTCTCAGGAACCTCCACACTGATTTCCAGAATGGCTGGACTAGATTGCATTCCCACCAACAGTGTAGAAGGGTTCCTCTTTTTTCCACATCCTCACCAGCATTTATTGTCATTTATTTTCTTGATGATAGCTATTCTGACTGGAGTGAAATGGAATCTCAAAGTAGTTTTAAGATGCATTTTCATGATGCCTAAGTATGTAGAAGATATTTTTAGATGTTTATATGCCATCTATATTTCTTCTTTCGAGAACTCTATTTCCATAGCCCATTTTTTAATTGGGTTGTTTGATTTCTTATTATTTAGTTTTTGAGTTCAGATGAATAGCTGGCAAAGATTTTCTCCCACTCTGTATGTTGCCTCTTTGCTCTATTCACAGTGTCCTTTGCTTTACAAAGGCTTTATAATTTCATGAGGTCCAGTGGTTGATCACCATACCTGATTTAAACCTAAGCAACTGAGGTTATATTCAGGAAGTCTTTGCCAATGCCAATATGTTGAAGGGTTTCCCCTATTTTTTCCTCTAGCAGTTTCTGAGTTTTGGGTCTGATATTAAAGGTCTATGGTCTACTATGGCTCTATAATATAGGTTTAAATCAGGTATGGTGATACCACCAGCCTTATTTTTGTTGTTCAAATTTGTTTCAGATATTTGAGGGTTTTTTTTTGTGTGTGTGTGCTTCCAAATGAATTTTTGGATTTTTTTTCTATTTCCATGAAGAATGTCATTGGAATTTTGATGAGGATTGCATAAAATGTGTATGTTGCTTTTGGTAAGATTGCCATTTTCACAATATTGATTCTTCCAATCCAAGAACAAGGGATGTCCCTCCATTTCCTAGTGTCTTCTGCAATTTCTCACTTGAGTGTTTTAAAGTTTTCATTGTAGAGATCCTTCACTTCCTTGGTTAGGTTTATTCCAAGGTACTTTTTTTTTTTTTTAATGCAATTGTGAGTGGGAGTGATTCTCTGATTTCATCCTTTGCATGTTTGTTGTTAGCATATAGGAAGACTACTGATTTCTGTGTGTTTATTTTGTATCCTGCTACAATGTCTGTCCTTGTGCCAGTACCATGCTGTTCTTGTTACAATGGCTTTGTAATATAACTTAAAATTGGGTATGGTAATACCACCAGCCTGATTTTTGTTGAGCAAAATTGTTTTGCCTATTCGAGGTTTTTTGTGTTTCCAGATGAATTTTAGGATTGTTTTTTTTCTATTTCTGTGAAGAATGCTATTGAGATTTTAATGGGGATTGCATTAAATGTGTAGATTGCTTTTGGTAAGATTGACATTTTCACAATATTGATTCCTCCAATCCAGGGGCATGGGATGTCTTTCAATTTCCTTGTGTCTTCTACAATTTGTCGCTCAAGTTTTTTAAAGTTCTCATTGTAGAGATCCTTCACTTCCTTGGTTAAGTTTATTCCAGGGTATTTTTTTTTTTTTTGAGGCAATTGTGAATGGGAGTGATTCCCTGATTTCATCCTCTTCATGTTTGTTGTTAGTGTATAGAAAAGCTACTGGTTTCTCTGTGTTTATTTTGTATCCTGCTACATTTCTAAAAGTGTTGATCAGCTCTAACAGTTTGTGGGTAGAGTCTTTAGGGTCTGTTATGTATAGAATCATATCATCTGTAAATAATGATAATTTGATCTCTTCCCTTCCAATTTGTATCCCTTTATGAGTGTCTCTTGCCTTATTGCTATGGCTAAGACTTCCAGTACTATATTAAATAGAAGTGGGGAAAGTGGACACCCTTGTCTTGTTCCTGAATTTAGAGGAAAATCTTCAAGTTTTTCCCCATTTAGTATTATGTTGGCTGTAGGTTTGTCATAAATAGCTTTTGTTATTTTGAGATATGTTCCTTCTATTCCCAGTTTCTCTAATACTTTCACCATGAAAGGATGTTGGATTTTGTCAAATGCATTTTCTGCATCTATTGAGATGACCATGTGATTTTTGTCCTTCAGACCATTTATATGGTGTATTACATTTATGGATTTGCATATGTTGAACCATCCCTGCATCTCTGAGATAAAGCCTACTTGGTCGGGGTGAATAATCTTTCTGATATGTTCTTGTATTCTGTTTGCCAGTATTTTGTTGAGAATTTTTGCATCTATGTTCATGAGGGAGATTGGTCTGTCATTTTCTTTTTTTGATCTGTCTTTGTCCGGTTTGGGTATCAGTGTGATGATATCTTCATAGAAAGTTTTCTGTAGAATTCCTTCCTTTTCTATTTTATGGAAAAGTTTGAGAAGCATTGGTATTAGTTCTTCCAGGAAGGTCTGGTAAAATTCAGCAGTGAATCCATGTGGGCCTGGGCTTTTTTGAGTTGGGAGACTTTTTATAACTGCTTGGATCTCTGTAGTTGTTATAGGTCTATTTAAATGGTTTATCTCATTCATATGAATCAAGGAAATCATCCATTTCTTTCAAGTTTTCAAACTTATAGGCATATATATTCTTAAAGTATGTCCGTATGATTTTCTGAATTTCTTTGGTATCTGTTGTGATGTTGCCTTTTTCATCTCAAATTTTATCAATTTTTGTCTCTTCTCTCTTTCTTTTGATCAGATTTGCTAAGGGTTTGTCAATCTTGTTTATCCTTTCAAAGAACCAACTCTTTGTTTCATTGATTTTTTAAATTGTTTTTTGGTTTCCATTTCATTAATTTCTGCCCTAACCTTTATTATTTCTTCCTGTCTACTGATTTTTGGTTTGCCTTGTTCTTCTCTTCCAAGGCCTTATGGTGAAGCATTAAATTGTTTAGTTGTGAACTCTCTAATTTCTTAATATAGGCACTTAGAGCTATCAATTTCCCTCATAGGACTGCCTTCATTGTGTCCCAAAGGTTTTGGGATGTTGTATTGTCATCATCATTTGATTCTATGAATTTCTTGATTTCCTTTTTAATTTCTTCAATGACCCATACATCGTTCAGAAAATGTACTGTTTAGTCTCCATGAATTTCTGTATGCTCTGTAGATTTTCTTGTTGCTGATTTGCAGTTTAATCCCATTGTGGTCAGATAGCATACAAGGGATTATTTCAATTTTCCTGTATTTGTTAAGATTTTATTTGTGTCCTATTATATGGTCTATTTTAGAGAATGTCCCATGTGCTGCTGAGAAGAATGTATATTCTGCAGCATTTGGATGGAATGTTCTGTATATATCATAATCACAACCCTCCCTCTTCCCCATCCAAAGTTCCCCCTCCAGTGAATCTCTTCTTTCTAACTAGTCTCTTATTTGTTTGTTTGTTTTTTGAGGTTTTATCTGCTGAGGTTTCAGCAGAGGGTGGAGGAGATGAAGTAGAGCAGAAGGGAAGGAGGACAGTGTGGGTCCCTTTCCTGAGGCCTAAGTGGGTGGCCTCATGGTGCCAGAACACTGACCATTTCTGGAATGCCAAGAGCTGGGAGCACAGCCACATAGCTCAGGGACAGATTAAGAGAAACCTAGGATTGAACATACATGACAACCCTGGGGAACTCCAAGAAATGCTGGAAAGATGTTTTAAGGGTTCTATTTCCTGTGTGGGCAGATGGGAGATACTGATGGAAACTTGTCCCTTTGATGTAGCTGCAGGTAGTAGAAGCTGGGTCATTTGGTTAGAGATGACAAAAGATACTGTCTATAACTTTAGACTAAGTTTATAAAACAAACCACCAAAGTTATCTCAAGGAATACTCTTAATAACCCTAGGGAAAGGATACTGTAGGCATCATGATATGAACCCTTTTATATAGATGTGGAATCTATGGCTCAGAGTTTGACAGCTAGCCCAAGGTTATGACAGCTGGTAAGGATAAGCTGGCATGCCAATCCAGGTCTTAGAACTCTAAATGTCAGCAGCTCTCTACCAGTCTGAATGAGGCAACTGGGCCACAAGAGAAGAGGGGCATCTTGCTTTATTATATGACATCTGTCAATAATTGCTAACAATTCATATTTTTAAAACATGCATGGTCCATGAAGTATAGTCTACTGTTATAGGTTGCATTGTGTCTCTCAAAATGTACATTGAAGTACCTATGATTGTGACCTAATTTGGAAACAGTATGTTTACAAATATATAAGGTAAAATGTAGTCATATAACTTTAATTATTTTTTATTCTATTTTTTTTGCCTATGTATGTGTGTGGTATACATGTGTGTCTGTGTCCACAGGGCACACGTGTGAGTTTGGGGAGGGGTGAATGTGCAAGTGTGTGTGTGTGTGTGTGTGTGTGTAAGCTAGAGGTTGATGTAGAGTGTCTTCCTCTTTTGCTGTCTACCCTATCTTTTACCCTGTTTTTTGAGATAGAGTCTCTCACTAAACCCAGAGCTCACAACCTTGTCTAGACTAGCTAGTTACCAAGTCCTAGCAATCTGTCTGTCTCTGTGACCCTTGTGTGCACTGCCATACCTGGCTGTTACATGGCTTATGAAGATCTGAACTGAGGTCCTCATGTTTGCATAGCCAACACTTTACCCACCAAGCCATCTGTCCTGCAACCTAGGTGATCTTAAGTGGTGTCCTTTAAAAATAGGAAAATCTGCATATGAAGGCAGGCACAAAGGGAAGATAGCCCTGTAAGAAGTGAGCTGGGAAGGTGCAGCTCTGACCAGCTAAAAGTTCTGGAGCCAGGAATGGTTTCTCTTTGAGGAACTGGAAGGAACTTGGGTGACTCTGATAACACATTGATTTGGAACTTCCTGCCCAGAAATGGGACAAAATGCATCTGTTGTTTCAAGATCCCCAGTTGAGGCACTTTGTTATAGCTGCTGTAAGAGACTTGTTGCCACCAACACGGATTCAGTGTCAGGGAACATATTAGGCAAACGCTGCCTGTGTGCTCCAGCTTTGGTCTTGAGTAACTCTTCTGACGTTTTGATTTGGAGGAATTGACAAAGAGAAATGTTCAAGGGAAGCCAGGCTTATGGTTCTTACTCTACCGGGTTCAGAATACTCATTTTATAAGCTGTGTCAGGTCAACTTAATCAGGAAATATGTCTTAAATCTTCCTTTTCTAGTTTTTCTCAAGTGCCACTGATGAGCTGTGACTTCACTTTGAATTGTATCACTGTTTTCCTCAAAACTTTAAGATCAGTGCAAACCATACCTATGTTGGTTTTGCATTTTATCTTTATAATAATCAAAATTGTATTAAATGGATGATGCATTTAAATTTTTTCTCTCTCAAAGAGACTATTTAGTTTTATAGCAAATCTGAACAGAAAGTACAGGGAATTTCTACTTATCCTCTGCTGCTATACAAACAAGTTCCTCCACTATCCATATTTTGCACCACAGGGCTACATTTGTTACACAAAATGAACCTGCCTTGACACACTGTTGTTATCAAAAGTCCATAGGCTACACTAGGCATGCTTAATGTTGTCATGTTCCTTCTTGCAATGTGTTTTCATTACCCTTTTTTTCTTTTAAATCTCCCAAGGCCTGTGGTATTGGGTGTTACCATCACTCTGCCAATGAAAAGATTTAGGAGTAGCTAATAAAAAATGCAATTAAGACTCAAACCCAAGTTTCAATTTGAAATCCAGTAGTGGCGGTTGTTTATTGTTGTTGTTTGTCTTATTTATTTATGTTTTGGAACACATGTGTCACAGCATGCATGTGGAGATCACAGAACAAGGTCTACTATTGGTTCTTGCCTTCCACTTTGTTTGAGGCAGAGTCTCTCTGTTACTGACTGCTGCACTAGCCAAGGTGGTTGGCTCATGATCTTCCAGGTGATTCTTCTGTCTCTGCATTCCTTCTTATCCTAGGCATGCTGGGATTACAGATGCTAGCACTACAGTGTCCAGCTTTACATGGGTTCTGGGGGAAATCGAACTCAGGTACTCACATTTGCGTGGCTAGCACTTTATCTGCCAAGCCATCTCCCTGGCCTTGTTTTTATTTTACAGTTATGATCCTGCCTTGTGAATTTGTGCTCTGTACCTGACCCTCCCCCCCCACACATGCTTTCACATGCACACACATACACATGTGCTTTCACATGACACACATGTGCTTGCACACACACGTTTGCAGATATATACACAATTGGAGAGGCTGCTGCCAATTGTTTCTTAGATGCCCTGCACAGCCCTGGCACACAATAGGAGTTGGGTGGCTATTACCTTGAAGGGAAAAGTCATTTCCCCACCTACTCTGTCCCAGAAATTCATCCTAGGCAGCACTATATCAATTGGCCAAGAGCACCCTAATTTTTTGTCTCTACCTGCTTTCTAAATCCTCTAAGGCCCTGAATAACATGACTTACTGAATTCCCATAAATATCCTGGTAGGTGAGTAGTGGGGAGACTTCAACACTTTTTGCACACAGACTTCCAAGGTCCTGCTGGGTTAACTGAGGGAAGAGGGAACGACATTGTCCACTCTCTGCCAGCCTTTGTTCCTAATCAATGCCCTTCTTCAGGCAACTTTCTCCCATTGCTGAACAGCAGCCAGAGTTAGAGTAAAACAGAATGTCTGGTTTCTCTTGCATTAGCAGTAGCATTCTCCAATAGTTTAGGAGAGGAAGTAAAAGATAAGCCCACAAAGACTCCCACCACAAAACTGCAGGGAAATTCCATGTAGCCAAGTTCTGGTTCTTTCCACAATGGTGATAGCTAGCCTGCTCTGTGGTGAGCCACCAGCTCAGCACCAATCATGCTGTGCCTCTGAAGGATGATCCAAGTGAGGTGTGTATTGGAGCTGATGCAAATGTCAATGTCAGCCCCTGTCATCAGCTAAAGGTGAAGTGAGTCCTCTGACATTTAGGTTCTTCAGGGGCAAATGAGTCCTATAAAGGCCTGCAGTGCTGAGGCACACCCATTTAATCAGCTTCCACAGGACCAGGCGCCATTCTAGAGCTAGGTTTCAGGATACAGTAGCACTGGAGTCGTAGGGGCAGCCAGGCATTTCACTGGTTTGGTGAGTGTGTTCTCATCATGAGTTATCTTCCATTTCCTTCCTATTTTGAATATAGCACTCAGGATAGCCACTCATCCCCTGAGAGGTGATCAAATGCAACAAAGCCCGAGGAGATAGCTTCATTGCCTTGCAAGCCTGAGTACCTGAATTCAATCCCAAGTTCCAGTACCAGGGAGGCCAAGGCAGGCAGATACTTGAGGGAGATACCTATTTAACCTATCTAGCCTGATTGATGAAGTCCAGGCCAATGAGAGATCCTGTCTCACAAACAGATGCATGTTGTTTCCAAAGATGACATCTGACATCAACCTCTGGCCTCCACACACATGTGCATACACTTGCATGTACACCCACACATGAACATGCATATACACATGCATGAACACCATATATATACATGTAAAAATGTGACCAAGAGGTCTGGACCATAATTTATCTTTTTAATTTGAGTGGATATGTCTGTCATCTCACACAGAAGAGAGAATACTTGGAGTGGAGGAGTCCCTCTTCATTTCTTTTTCCCTATGGGGAGAGTTATGACAGGGGTAGTCTCTGTTCTCTGGGATCTGTCTGCCCTTGGTTCCTCCTGATGATCTTAGAGCTTTGAACTGTTTTACTTTAATGGTGCAGAGAAATATGAATGGGAACAGAAACACCACACAGATGTTCCTGGCTTTCCCCCCAGTGCTTCAAAACTACATGCTTCAAGCTTGTGGCTTTGAGGAATGATGACAAACATGTGGTTTTCTCCAACTCTCAAGAATTAAAGACAGGTTCTAGGAGGGTTGGGAATGGCTTGGGCATAAAAATAGTAACACAGCACATCTGCTGAGGAGATAGTACTGCCCATGGAAAGGGCAACATAGGCCTTGGCCTATGTGTAGTACCTCCATTCTATGAAAGACAAGCTCTGGGGCTGCTGCCAACTTTTGAGGTTGTGGGCTGATAAGTGTTCATTTATCTTCTCACTGCTGGGACAAAACACTTAACCAGAAACAACATATGGAAAGAAAGGATAAATTTTGGCTTACAGTGTCAAGGGGAAGTGTCATAATGGCGAGGAAAGCATGGCAAGAACAGATGGCTCAGGGTCACATTTTCACCACAGCAGGAAGGAAGGAGTATCTCTACCGGGCTTGGAGCCAGGTTCCCAAAGCCTGCTCCCAGAGACACACAGCTTCCATCAAGGCTCTACTTCCCAAATGCCCACAGCTTTCTCAAATTGCCATCAGCTGGGGACCAAGTATTCAAAACATAGAGCAGCAGAGTGCCAGTTTTGCTACAGAGGATATCTCCTATTTCCACTTCTTGTTATGGTTAAGGTTAGAGTTGTCGCAGATATGACAGGGTGTCTGATTTTTCACTGGATACTCACTACTCTGAAGATGATCTGAGACCCATCCTCCAGTTGATTGAATAGAGACTAGGTCAAGTCCAGAACAGTGGCTTCCTGCCTTTTCCATACTAGAGAGCACCTCTGTGTAGGATGTCAAAAATAAATTTTGGAATAGTAAGTGGTTGGTAGAATTAGTAAAAAAAGAAACCTGCTAATGTAGTAGATTTATATTAGGAAAAGGAACAGAGAATGGTGAGAGAACAGAAGAATGTGTGGTGGGAAGAAAGGGGAAAGAAGGAGAGGTTTCTGTGTTTATAAATGACAATGCTGTTATTGCTGGTATTTTCCATCTTTAATAGCATCAGAACTTGAGTAAATTTGTGCCATTTCATATGGTGGAAGGTTGGAAACATATCAAGTAAATAGGTAAACCCAGATGAAAAATGGTTGAGTTTCTAAGTTCTAGGCAATTGTAGCTTTTAAAAATCAGGTTCTATGTAATTGGCTCAATGCTTGCTGCATATCTGAGAGGCAATTTGATTTCTGATGCTGAAGGAAATATCAAGGGTCTGGAATTATTCAGGACTCACAAGCCTGTGAGTTCCAGAGTTCCACTCCTTTTCTTTATCATTTGTTTTCTCAGTTGTGGGTTGCGTTTACATAGACTTTCCCCTCCTGCATTCATAGCTGCATGAAGTTCTTAGTCACTGTGAAGGGACTGCATGATACGAAAGCCCCTTGTTTGTTTTATGACAAGCAAGCCTTGGCATGGGTGGTAAGGGAGTTCAAGGAGGAGTAGGCTGGGTTAGGAAGCAGCCACTATTCTCAGAGTGCCTCTCCATCCCAGATAGTGCCCACATGGGTGGAAGAACTGGAAAAACACACACATCAGCCTTAGACATTTGATTAACAATTTGCTTCGCTTCTGTGGTCCAGACTGCAAACATACAGAGGCCTTGCTGCCTGGGAGGCCCAAGGCAGGAAGGTTGGGTCACATGGTGTAGAACCATTTTCCTCCCTTTGGAAATATATAACAATAAGGAGCTCTCTTTGCTCTGTGGAACTAAACCATACCATATCTTTCATTGCTTACTAACCTTCTCTAAGATACTTTCCTCACAAAAGAAATCCTTTTCAGTGTTTTCTCTACTGACTGGACTTAAAACATTTTCTTTTGGTAACCTTATGCTATTGTCTTTTCCTGTAATGGGGATTAAACCTAAGGCTTCATGAATATCAGACAAGTACTCACCACTGGGTTATCTCCTAAGCCTTTTGAAACAGAAACGTCTCACTAAGTTGCCCATGCTGGACTTGAACTCATGCTGTAGCCATGGCATGAACTTTCAATCCTCCTGCCTCAGCCTTTTCAGTAGCTAACATTACAAGCTTATACCACCAGACCCAGACCCTTGCTGGAGTTCCTAAATTTAATTTCTAAATCGTATCATTAAATTTATTAGTAAAGCATATTCTCAACAATCAGTTTTACTACTTGAAAAATTCTTAATTTAAAAAGTCAAATATTTGGAAAGAAACCTCAATATAAAAGAAGGAAGATGCACTCGAGGTAGTTTAGTGTTAACAGACCCAAAAGTGAACTAAAAGTGGCTGAAGGTGAGAAGTATCCGTAAGCCTATGAGACAGAGTCTATTTTTCTCCATTTTCTCTTTTTGCCTAAGGGAGTTTCTCCCTAGTTCTCTTTCTTTCCTTAATCCCCCAGCACCTTCCTCCATCTCTTCCCTAAAGCAGTTCTCCTTTCCTAAAAGAATAATCACCCCACTTCCCATAGTTGCCTTTCCTGAAGGATTAAGATTCCTGGAATGATTGCCCCCTTGTCTAGAAAAATCTGGCCCCATCCAGTCCCATAAAAGACTCTCCCATCTGAATCTCTTGATGGACTTTCCCATATCCTGGGAATGCCACTCCAGCTCCATTTTGGGGGAAGAGCTCCTCTGTCTTATTTCCTTCTCTTAAACTCTATAATAAAATCTTTCTAAACTTCATCCTCTGATCTGTGGGTTTCTTCCACTGAAATTTATAAGACAAGAACCCAGAGCCACTAGTTCAGGGGAAGCTTTGTGTGACCCTAAGTGTCCAGCACCCTAGTCCTTGAGTTATTTCCTATCCAAGAGCCAAGAAAGGCCTTGTTGCTGTCAGTTACCATGTCACACTTAAAATACTTAAAATATAAGTGTGATATGGGAATTTGAGGGAATTATTAAGATTATCATGAGTTCTCAAATATTGCCATTTCATTTATAAATTTATTATACTCAGGTTTCTTTTTAAGTATAACTAACTGACTAAAAAAACCTTTCTAAATACTTAGATAAATGTTTTAAAAATCATATAAAATAAACCTGTAAAGCAGTTTAGATTGCTGATATAACCCAATTTTGTTTCAGTGTGAAAAAAATTCTTTCAATTTGATATCACTTAAATGTAAATAATTCAAAACATTTTACATTATAATCATAAAACTCACTGCTTATATTCCTTTAATGAGGCACATTATCTTTAACACTATAGGTACTTTTAATGTCAAATAAAAGATTACTCAGAAATATTATGCAATAGTAGTAATGCTTTTAGTTTATTTATATATTAATCCAAATATTTCTGGAATTAAAAGATGCTCACACTTTAAAGACACTGTTATGTCAACCCAGCCCAAATCATTTCCTGTCTTGATGCTCAGAAGTTACTCATCAGCTCATTCTGACTACACTACTGATCTGAGCCCATGATCCCTGTGTGTGATATATAGAAGACTAATTGATAGTCACCAACCCAATTAAGTCCATGTTCTCTAAATGGTCTGCTCTAGTAGCCCACACCTCTGGTTATGAGATATTTATTTTTTTTCTCCTTAGTCTCCACTCAGCTTGTTAAATATGTTCTCTGGTTTGGTTGAATTTGCATTTCTTTGACTTGCTACCCCCCAAAATGATAATATAATAATTTATCATCAATTAGGAAATTTATCTGAAATTTACTGAATATTCTCTTTGGATCAAACTATTTTATTTATTTATTTTATAATTTATTTTTATTTATATTATTCTAATTTTACATTCATATTGGTGACTCCATTATCCTCCTCCCTGTCCTCCCCTTTCCAAAGGGACCCTCATCAATGGGGAATGTGGGTCTTGCACTATGGGGATAGTAAAAAATTATCGGGTATAGGCCAAGTCTCTATGCATAATGCCCCAATTTGTGGCTCTAACACTCTTTCTGCCCCCTCTTCTGCGAATTTCCCTGAGCCACATTGGGATCATTTTAGTTTATTTCAGTGGTGAGGTTTTGGGAGCCTCTGTGTCTCTGGATATCTGGCTTAGTAGGAGTTAGATGTTCTCTGTGTTTATCTCCTTCAGCCTTTTTCTGGTGTTGTGATCACCAAGAAAGCTGTACTCTTGCCCTTTCTCCATATTACTCTATGGTTTCAGCTGGGGCCCTGGTAAGGTGTGATAGGCTGATCCTCCCTTCAGGTTCATTGTCCATCTGAAAAAGATAAGCAAATTCTCCAACAGAGAGAGAAGTTAGTACTAGATAGATGGGATGGCCATAGGGATCTAACAATTTAAAAAAAATTATTTATTTATTTCTTTATTTGAGAGAGAGAGAAAGACGGAGGGAGAGAGAGAGAGAGAACAAGAAAGAGAGAAAATTGGCACACCAGGGCTTCCAGCCACTGCAAATGAACTCCAGATGTGGGTCTTGGAGAATCAAACCAAGGTCCTTTAGCTTTGCAGGCAAGTGCCTTAACTGCTAAGCCATCTCTCCAGCCCTTTTGCTCTCCTTCTTCTTCTTCCTCCTCCTCCTCTTCTTCTCCTTCTCCTTTTTCTCCTTCTCCTTCTTCTTCTTCTTTTTAAATAGGGTATTGCAGTTACCTTTACATTGCTGACACACAGCACCTGACCAAAAGCAGCTGATAGGAGGAAAAGTGTTTATTTTGGCTTATAGACTTGAGGGGAAGTTCTGTGATGGCAGGGGAAACATGGCATGAAAAGAGGCCAGACATCACCGCTGCCACAGCTGGTGAAAAACCGCATGAGAGTGAGATAAACACTGGCAAGGGGGAGCTGTAACTGACTATAATGCCCATAAGCCCATCCCAGCCACACAACTCCTCCAACAAGGCTCCAATTCCCAAATTATAATGATCTGGAGACCTAGTATTCAAAACACATGAGTTTATGTGTTTATACCACTATTTTCCACCTCCGTGACCCATAAATTGATAATCCATGGTGTAAAATCGGATGTATTCAGTTCAACTTTCAAAGTCCCCACAGTTTTTATTTTTTTATTTTTCTGTTTTGTTTTTTGAGGTAGGGTCTTGCTCTAGCCCAGGCTGACATGGAATTCACTGTGTAGTCCCAGGGTGGCCTCGAAGTCATGACAATCCTCCTACTTCTGCCTCCCAAGTGCTAGGACTAAAGGCATGCACCACCATGCCCAGCTTACCCACAGTTTTTATCAATACCAGTACTTGTTGAAACATCCCCACAATCCAAGGTCTCTTAAATGTTAGTTTATAAAACCAAAATAACATAATGGCACACAAAAAAATCATTCACACTGCTAAAGATGGCATTGGGCATTATCAAGGAAAGATTGAACCAAGACAAGTTCTAAAACAAACAGGGAAAACATCAAGTCCAACTCCAACATCTCTAACTAGTGACAAAGTCTCTGGAATTTCAATTCTGCCCCTCCAGATATGCTGCTCTTGGCCTGAGGAAAACTCCATCCCAAGCCAGTAGCTCTCTTTGGCAGCCATCCCATAGTTCTGGCTGGGATCTCCGCTGCAATTCATGGTTCATCCTCATGGCTCCATTGGGCCTACACTCAGGGACTTCCAACAAGTGTGTTTTACATCACCCAGTGGCCATTTCCAAAAACCAAAACCACATTGCCAATTCAATGACCCTCTCTTTCTGGCATTTGTTAGCTGGGATACCAATTGTTAATCCAGGTTGGAAGAAAGCTGTCTTTGAAGAATAGGACATTCCTTCAGTATTCAGGCAACTTACTTTCAAAGGTGTCAGCATTTTTCCTGCTATCCCAATGGAGAACAGCTGGCCCAATCTCAATGGTGGTAATCTCTCAAACAATTGCAACTAAAAGAGTACTATCTCTAGCCTGAAACTTCCATTTCTTTCTGTGTCATATTTGCCCACACCAGTCCATTTCTATACAATGTATCCCTGTAAAAGTTCTTAAGACACAGGAAAAATGTAATAAGCCTCTCATATAAATTGCTTCTAGCCCAGTCTAGACAAAGCCCTTCTTCCTCTCATAAGCCAAATCTCACAGTCCATAATGGTTCTTCCTGTATTCAGGACTCTCAAATTCTGACCAAAATGGTCCATGAAACTCTGCCTTTAGTACTGCAAGACATATGTTAGATCAAGATTTCAAATCCTTCTATATTCCTCCCATAAATCACTTGTAAAAGATCCAAAAGACTACAATCAGGTTTCTAGCAGAAGTCCCTCACTCCATTGGTACCAATTTTCTGTAGCAGTCACCTTCTTGTTGCTGGCACAAAGCACTCAACCAAAAGCAGCTTGTGGGAGGAAAGGGTTTATTTTGGCTTGCAGAACTAAGGGGAAGCTCCATGATGGCAGTGGAAAGGATGGCATGAGCAGGTAGAAAATAACAGCATGAGGTGAGCCAAACACTGGCTATAATACCTATAAGCTTGCCCCAATAACACACCTTTTCCCACAAGGCTCTAATTTCCAAATTGCCGCCATCTGGAGACCTAGTAGTAAGAACACACGAGTTTATTTGGAACACCTAATTCAATTCAAACCACCACAGTGAGAATAAGGTCTCTTAAATGTTAGTTTATAAAACCAAAATAACATAATGGCACACAAAAAAATCATTCACACTGCTAAAGATGGCATTGGGCATTATCAAGGAAAGATTGAACCAAGACAAGTTCTAAAACAAACAGGGAAAACATCAAGTCCAAATCTCTCTAACTAGTGACAAAGTCTCTGGAATTTCAATTCTGCCCCTCCAGATATGCTGCTCTTGGCCTGAGGAAAACTCCATCCCAAGCCAGTAGCTCTCTTTGGCAGCCATCCCATAGTTCTGGCTGGGATCTCCACTGCAATTCATGGTTCATCCTCATGGCTCCATTGGGCCTACACTCAGGGACTTCCAACAAGTGTGTTTTACATCACCCAGTGGCCATTTCCAAAAACCAAAACCACATTGCCAATTCAATGACCCTCTCTTTCTGGCATTTGTTAGCTGGGATACCAATTGTTAATCCAGGTTGGAATAAAGCTGTCTTTGAAGAATAGGACATTCCTTCAGTATTCAGGCAACTTACTTTCAAAGGTGTCAGCATTTTTCCTGCTATCCCAATGGAGAACAGCTGGCCCAATCTCAATGGTGGTAATCTCTCAAACAATTGCAACTAAAAGAGTGCTATCTCTAGCCTGAAACTTCCATTTCTTTCTGTGTCATATTTGCCCACACCAGTCCATTTCTATACAATGTATCCCTGTAAAAGTTCTTAAGACACAGGAAAAATGTAATAAGCCTCTCATATAAATTGCTTCTAGCCCAGTCTAGATAAAGCCCTTCTTCCTCTCATAAGCCAAATCTCACAGTCCATAATGGTTCTTCCTGTATTCAGGACTCTCAAATTCTGACCAAAATGGTCCATGAAACTCTGCCTTTAGTACTGCAAGACATATGTTAGATCAAGATTTCAAATCCTTCTATATTCCTCCCATAAATCACTTGTAAAAGATCCAAAAGACTACAATCAGGTTTCTAGCAGAAGTCACCTCACTCCATTGGTACCAATTTTCTGTAGCAGTCACCTTCTTGTTGCTGGCACAAAGCACTCAACCAAAAGCAGCTTGTGGGAGGAAAGGGTTTATTTTGGCTTGCAGAACTAAGGGGAAGCTCCATGATGGCAGTGGAAAGGATGGCATGAGCAGGTAGAAAATAACAGCATGAGGTGAGCCAAACACTGGCTATAATACCTATAAGCTTGCCCCAATAACACACCTTTTCCCACAAGGCTCTAATTTCCAAATTGCCGCCATCTGGAGACCTAGTAGTAAGAACACACGAGTTTATTTGGAACACCTAATTCAATTCAAACCACCACAGTGAGAATCTTTTTTTTTTTTTTTTTTTTTTTTTTTTTTTTCTGAGGTAGGGTCTCACTCTAGCCCAGGTTTACCTGGAATTCACTATGTAGTCTCAGGGTGGCCTTGAACTCACAGCGATCCTCCTACCTCTGCCTCCCAAGTGTTGGGATTAAAGGCATGCACCACCACACCTGGCCAGCATCTTCTAATACCAGAAACATTTGGTGTAGTGGGTGTAGTGTGAAAAAAATATATATATATGTGTGTGTGTGTGTGTGTTTCCCATGCACATGTGTGTGGAGGCCAAAGGAGAACTTTATGTATTCTTCTCTTATTGCTCATCTGCATGTGTTGTTGAGATAGGGCCTTTCCCTCAACCCAGAGTGGCTGTTCTTCAATGAGCCCTAGAGATTTTTTGGTCTCCACACCCATAGACTGGTGTAACAAATATACATAACCATACCCAGCTTTTTATGTGGTTCCTGGGTAGTTGACCTTGGTGATCTATAGCCAAAGAAGGCCTCATGCAAGAGCTCTTTATCACAGAACCATCCCCCTAGACCAAGTCAAACTTTTAAAATGCTTTCCACTTAGTTTTTGACACACACAGTATATGCCTTTCCTTACATTAAAAAATGAAAGTTTCTCAGGTAAAGAAAGAATGAGCACATGTTAAAGGTAAAGTTGGTTCAGAAAGGTTCAGGAAAGTATTAGGGAATCAGGAAAATAAAGGCATTGTAAAAACATGTTGAATAAAGTTGTTACATTAGAAATGAAATTGGCTAATGTCCTACATGGCAATAAACACTTATGGATTTATTTATCTTTTTGTTGAGCAATAATCATTGCACTTACCAGAACCCCCCTCTCTAAAAAAAGCCAACAGATAACTTCACAAAATGTAGACCTTTACCCAGAGGTTGGTATCAAATAAAACATGTATTATATTAGATAGTTAAATGGTTTGCATGTTATTAAAAGGATACTGACTCTCCTTTGCTATTTCTCCAAGTTTTGGGTATTTTCTTAATTTTGCTACTAAAAAAACATTGAGACAAATTATTTCTTAAAATACTCCACTAGAGAACAAAAAACACTGGTTCTATCTCTCCAGTTAACTTTACAGATATATGACTTTTGTTTCCTCCTCCAGAAATGTTATAGAATACATCTAGTCCATCACTTCCCCATATAATTTGCCTTTTATTCCAAGTCACCAGAAGTTGTGCTGCTGGGATCATTATGTGCTAGCCTGTGGGACAATGACAACTGTGACTGTTTCTCAGAATCTTGTTAAATCATAATTAGATAATGATTATAAGAGGCTGGTGATTTTAAGGTGCCCTCAATTTCAGAGATATTATGTTGTGGGGAAAATGGATGGGTTGGAATAAATGAAACATGACCCATCATATAGCAGGTGTAAGATTAGATTACAAGGCTAATCCACCATGTAGGTCATATGTAGAATACATATTTTTGGTTTTCCAGGAAGGTTTATTTTCCTTCCTTTATCCCGTACTAAAGTGTAAGTACTTACCACAAGAGCATCTTCCTCCTGCAAAGAGAAATGAGGAGACTAGAGAATAGTTAGTTCTTGTAAGGGTTCTGCAGTGGCAACTCCTATAGACCTTGGTATTCCTCTCATTTTTAGCTTTGCGTAATGTTATCTGACAGGGCAGGGAATGTTCTGAGGTATTTCTGCTGCTGTGATATCATGAACATATGACTCTGATTGCTTTTATGTTTGGGTACAATAGCACATAGATTAAAACCCTGTTTCAAGCTAGGGAGATGGCTCAGTCAGTAAAAGTGCTTGCTTTGCAAGCATGAGTACTTGAGTTCAATCCCCAGAATCCACACAAAATAAGCCAGGTACGGTAGCATGCACCTGTAATTCCAGTGCTGGGGAGATACACACAGTGTCAGAAACAGAATGTCTCCATTTTTAAATTCTGATTGCCATTTCACAGTTGTAACTCTGTTTCCCAAGAATGACCCAGACCAACCATTTCAATTGCCAATTCCCTGGAATGGCCCAAGCCCCAAGGCAAAGTGGAATGCCCCACAACTAAAGAATTCCAGTGACCCCATGGCATCATAAGTAAGGGAAATTGCTTCTGACCTGTCTGGTCAGAGCCCTTCTCAGGCTTTCCCAAATAAGAGGCTGAATTTTTCCTCTCATTCTACCTGTTCCCTAAAAGACAGGAGGATAATCACTGGAGCATACTAGCTAGCCAGTCCAGCCTAACTGGTGAGCTCTAGGGCAATGAAAGATCTAATCTCAAAGGATATGGACAGCATTACTCAGGACAGCACTCAAGGTTGTCCTCTGTCCTGCACCACACACATGTACAACCCCCCTCCCCCCACAGCTTGCATCCATAAGCACATGTGCTTATTCCTCCAAAATGAATTGAAACATTCCCCCTTTGGGAAAGGAAAGAAGTCAGGAGCTTAAAGTCAACAAGTATGGTAAAAAGGTTTCAAGACCCCTCCCTAAAACTAGATAAAGGGAAAACAACTGCTTGGGGAGAGCCTCTTTGAGCAGTCTAGCTACCTGCAGGTTGTACAGTCCAGTCCAGATATTCAGTTTCAGTGAGTTGTCACCTATGCTGAGGAGGGCTTTTCTGTGATGCAGCTGCATTTGAGTCACCCATGCTCCTGTAAGCAATCCCTCACCCTGTTTGGTAAGTAAGCCCAATAAACTCATGGTTCACCAAAACTAACTCTAGTACAATCATATTTTGGCCTGTCATCTGAGGTTAATCTAGGGTCAATAGAGGTGTGCTCATATCTCCCCAGGGAAAAAGTTTCCTGCAACATACACACACATGAACATGTACACATATGCACACATTAAAAAAAGGAGAACATAATAAAACAAAACCCTAGGTTAAGTCATGATCTTATTTGCTGTGACATAGTGCTCTTGAGTATCTCCTTATCTTTTTCATCTTTCCAGACTTTGTTCTGGGACTGTATTCCTCTTGCTTTGTCAGGTACACAAGAAACTGGTGGTGGCCTTTGGAGGCACAAGAGCCACTAACCCGACAGAAGACTGTCTGTTAGAAGAGTGGCAGGGTAATCTGTGGTTTGAGATGATCTGGCCAATCATCTGGGGCTTCCTTAATGTTAAAGAGCCTTAAGAAATTGACAAGGGGAAATTCTTCCAGCCAATTTGATTGAAAAGAGAAGACAGAGGGTCTGGAGAGATGGCTTAGTGGTTAAGGCACTTGCCTGTGAAGCCTAAAGACCCAGGTTTGATTCCCCAGGTGGTACATATGCCTGAAATTTTTTGTAGTGGCTGGAGGCCCTGGTATACCCATTCTCTCTCTTTCTCTCTTTCTATCTGCCTCTTTTTTTTTCAAATAAATGAATAAAAATTAAAAAACATTTTTTTTGAAGAAAAGAGAGAGGATGTATTAGTTACTTTGGGGTTGGTGCAACATAAGCACCAGACAGAAACAACTTATGGGAAGAGAGATTTATTTATCTTGGCACACAGTTTCAGAGGGCTGCAGTCCATCATATTGGAAAGAGCAGGACAGAATATATCCATGGTAGTAGGAGCTTGTGGTGATACTATTCACATGGTGGTGGACCAGGAAGCAAAAAGAGCCAGAATAAGGGGTTGAGTTATTATAACTTTCAAAACCCTGACTCGACTGACCTACTTCTGCCAGCTAGGCTACACCTCCTAAAGGCTTTGTAGTGCCTGCAAGTAGCACCAACAAACCTAGATATGGTGGCTCACATCTTTATTTCCAGTACTCAGGAGGCTGAGGTAGGAGGATCACTCTGAGTTCGAAGCTAGCTTGGGCTACAGAGTGAGTTCCTGGATTACAGTGAAACCCTGCCTGCCTCAAAAACAAAGACACACACACGCACACACACACACATGCACATGCACACACACACACACACACACACACACACACACCATCCCTTGGAGAATGAGTGCTCAAACATGAACCTGTGGGGACATTTAATTTCAACCAATAACCAGAACTATTTCTAGAACCTTGTCATTTCCATGAACAGTATGAGGCTGCTCTGCTATTTTAAAAACCTCCTCCTATTTTTTTGTCCCAAGAAACTCACCTTCCTTAGTTTGCCTGTGGGTAATGTTGCCATGAACAACATGAGTTTGACAGATCTGAGGTCTGTAGTGTCTAGTTTGCTAGAAGACTATGTCAGCCTTGACACACTATGAATGGGGTCTGCTGCCCTCCTATCAAGCACATATGCAAGGATATGCTCAATATCAAGACAACCTGTAAGTCTCAAGACTGGACTATATGCTCTGTTGTGTGCTTTAAAACAAGACAGCAATTTGGAGCTGACCCGGAGACTCAGCTGTAAGGCCAGGACCTGGAACCAGGAACTGCAGCAGGACACATGAGACTTTGCTTGGCTATGACCTTATCTGTCTTGTAACCTGGGAGGATGAAATGCACAGTCTTAATGTTACTTTCTTGTTTTAAACACACACACACACCCCACTTTAAAAAATCCATTTTTCTTGTAGAAAATGTGAAAGGTCTGCTCCCCAGAGCACTGTAGACATTCAGTCCTATCTGTTCTCCCCAAACAGAAGGGATTTGTAGAGCAATGATATGCAGTTGCTCTCTCATTGGCTGGAGAGCTTAGCCACTTTTTCTAGGCCTGAGTGCAGAGCAAAAGTGAAACCTTAAAATGAGAAATAAAGCATGCATTGGCTAAAGAACAGTATCACTTCTGTCTATTGGAAGAAATGAGTAACCAAGCTTGCAAGATTAGTAGTGTGCATTCAGTTGAAGCACAGTCACAAACCTACTCACACTCTTTCCAGCTGGACACAAAGAATGTTTACTTTGTTCTGACTTTCTTCATGAGCCTAGAAGCATGGGGCTGTAAGAAAAATGAATGAACCATGTGTAGCATGATGTGGTAAACTTGGTCTTCTCACAATAGTGTAATCGGTTCCAGGTTAACAAAAACCTATAGCAGGAATGCACAAGGCTCTCTAATTTTGTTGCCTCCCTGGCTCTTAGTCAAGATGAAGCCTGTGTTCTGAATGGAGTAGCCATCATAACTCATCCTCCATTGTTTATCATAATTCACCCTCGAAAATGGGCACTTGGGTTTTTCAGGTTTAAAAACATGTTCCAAGTATAACAAACAATGCTTATGAAATAGTTCCCACTCACAGGTAACCATGGCTAGCAATATCTTTCTAACACATTCTCTGCAGATGTACAAACATGAAGGAAACTTAAACACAGGTAAAATTTTTTTTTCCAATTACTTCATAAAATCACAGTATGCATCTTATTCCACAATATTTAATTTACATTTATTTATTTTTGAGACTGAGTTTTGCTATGTCACCAGGACTGGCCTGAGACTTCTGGGCTCTAGGCATCCAGTTCCCCCAGCTTCTTGAGTAGTTTGGATGACCGATATAAGCCATCACTCCAGTTTCTGTAATATTTATTTTATAATAACTCCTGTCTGACAAATTCAGGGCATGATTGAGAGAAAAAGGTTGTACTATTAATAATTGTGCCAGAACAACAGGCTAGGTGTTTTTTTTTTTTTTTCTTATTTTGCCCTAGTTATGAAGAAGAGGTGTACCTTAGGCAACTTGAAGGCAGAAGAGACAATTCAGGTCCTTTTTGTGCTCCCTCTTTATGCTCCAGGCTGTGCAACAAACAAAATGACCGAATTGGGTTCCTTCCTGCACTGTTGTCCTCTGAGGTGCTGCTGGTGCCATCTGGCTCTCTGAGAGGATGCCCTGCAGTCCCCAAAGGAGCCTGAGAGCCATTGTTATCTTCTGATCTAGATGCTTGTATTCACCCACCCTTTTCTAAAGTCATATGATGTCTCTACTGGTAGACTCCATTCAGCATGGATGTTGTCCCACCTCTAGGTCCTGAGCATCCAGCAGTCTTCAGCTCATCTGTTACCTACTTTCCTTAACACCAATAAGCCATTCCCTTGGATATGGTGCTAAACTGAATCAGGTTTGCTGGGGACCTTTCTCAGATCATCAATTCTGACATTTCCAGGTACTGTTTATTAATCTGTTTCTGTTTCTTTTTAATGTGTGTGTATGTGCATGTTTGTATGTGCATAGATGCATGTGCACATATGTGCAGATATATTGGGAAGTCATAAAACAACCTTGGGTATTATCCTCAGGAATGCTTTCCTCATCATTTGAGACAGGGTCTCTCATTGGCCTGGAGTGCACCGATTATACTAGATTAGCCAGCAAGTCCCAGGAATCTCCTTTTTCTGCTTCCATAGCACTGAGATACACGCTTGTGCAACCATGCCTGGCATTTACATGGTACTGGGGATTGAACTCAGGTCCTCATGTTTACAAGGCAAGCACTTTACCCACTGAGACATCTCCCTAAGTTTGTTCTAGCTGAGTCTAAAGTCTCTCTCTTTCTATTCAATACCTGGCTACGAGAGAGATAACTCAAATCCACAGGTTTGGCCTCCTTGGTCCATCTCTCTTTTCTTTTCTCTTGCAACCCCACACTTCCAAAAGAGGCAGAGTATAGGTTTTATATCTCATATGACACACTATTGTTATGTATATAAAGATTATAGCCCAGGGGCTAGAGAGATGGCTAGAGATGGCTTAGCGGTTAAAATGCATGCCTGCAAAACTTAAGGATCCAGGTCCCATGTAAGCCAGATTTACATGGTAGCACATGCATCTGGAGTTCGTTTGCAGTGGCTAGAGGCTCTGACATGCCCATTCTCACTCTTTGTCCATCTTCCTCTCTCTTCCTTTCTCTGTCTCTAATAAATAAAAAATTAAAATAAATCTTAAAAAAATTCAGCCCAATGGCTCACCGTCATTGATGCGCTAGGGGGTTTTCTCTATGTGGAAAAGTCTTGTGGGTCTATGACCTGGGGCATCTATGAAGACCTTTTCAATTTAGTAAATTCATTAATAATTTTTTATGTTAACATATAAAGTACTGAATTTCACCATAACATCTTATACATATGTGCCATTATATTTTGTTCTGAAGCATTTCTCTCTCCCACTGCTGTTTCCCATCCTTCTTTTCATCTCTGTCTGGTTCCCTTTCTTTCCCACTAATTAAATATTTTAAAATAATTTTTTATTCCATATATATATATATATATATATATAGAGAGAGAGAGAGAGAGAGAGAGGTACATAGATGGAGAGAGAGAAAGAGAGAGAGAATGGGCACACCACATCCTCCAGCTGCTACAAACAAACCCCAGATGCATTTGGCTTATGTGGGTCCTGGGGAATTGAACCTGGGTCCTTTGGCTTTGCAGGAAAGGTCTGCAATCACTAAGCTGTCTCTCCAGCCCAACTAACTGAAATTTTAATCTACAGAAGGAGAAAGAATAAAAATTAAGAAAAATCTCTCAACAGCAATCTCATTTCAAGCTGACCATCTTATTATAGATGCACTAAAATTCCAACTCAATGGTTGACACTGAGCAAAGATGTCCTTGTGACCTCTTTCTTCATCTGTACAATGGGAGAATTTTCATTTGCTTACTGGGCTGCTATGAGAACTAAATATGCTTGTGGCTTGAGCCATCTGCTTTGGATTTAGTCCTATTTCATTTGGATACAAGACAGAGGTATAGTAACTGGTAGGTGTCTGCCTTGTTCCCACACCATTCAGATCCATTTTTTTTCACAGAGCAGGATGCCTTGTGCTGTTCCTACACTGACCAGTAGCACAAACCCAGGTAGTTCCTTGACCTGCCTCACTCTTTGGCTGTTTGGGGGTGACATTTTCCCCCTGAGCTCAGGAAAAGGAAAGACGGGAAAGAAAAGTGAGAAAGGGCCGGGCATGGTGGTGCACGCCTTTAATCCCAGCACTTGGGAAGCAGAGGAAGAAGAATCACCATGAGTTCAAGGCCACCCTGAGACTACATAGTGAATTCCAGGTCAGCCTGGGCTAAAATGAGACCCTACCTTGAAAAAACCAAAAGAATAAAAGTGAGAAAGGAAGCTCCCACCACCCACATAACTGATACTGTTCCAGCTCATCAAAACAAGAATCTGAACCAGTTGCTGGAAAGTACCTTGAATGAGCCCTTCATAGAAACAGCAGCAACAGAGGGAAAATGGCAGACACTATCCTCTTAATGAATTCACCCCTGACAGTCTTTTTCTTGCTCTTCTAACTAGCAATGTGCCAGGTTCCATTTTGCCAAGAATCCTGCTTTTCTCAGTATCTTAGAGAATAAAGTTCTCTCCCTCTTGTCCCCGACTAGTGTACCCTTAGGGAGGAAGCAGCAGGGTGATGGGGCAGAAGTAAGGGGAAGGAGGACTGAGTTTTGGGTAAGACAGGCCTGTATTTGAATTCTGGTTCAGCTGATGTGTGACCTGAGGCAATTCACTTTTCTCTCATCTATAAAATGAAGTACTCACATTAACTTAACAGGCTGCTGTGGGGGATGCAATATGTTTGTGCCCAACTGGAGTTAGTTGTATGCTTCTTTTGGATGTGCATGGTGATGGGTCATAAAGTAGGAATAAAAAGTCCTAGGGATACCCAGGACCTACATGTCATCTGTGCTTAATCCACTTCTAAGTGCTAGTAAAATATTAGCATGCGTGGTAGTGGGAATGTATGTCCCCCATAGACTCAGGCATTTTATTTAAGCTTGAAACTTGGATCTCCAGCCACCTGTCTGGAGAAGGTGTCACTGGAGGTGGATTCTGGGGCCGAGCCCTAAGGTGTGTTGGGGGAAGATCTGATTTCCAGGCCAAAGATGAGCAAAGAGGGTTGAGCTCTGTTGGGGGTCCCTGCTGCTTGCTACTGATTTGTGCTTGCTTGTTGCTTTTGGTGTTTGCTGGCTGGTGATGGGTTTTTTTTCTCTCTCTGTTTGGATGTATGGAGGCAGCTTATTCTTTCACTGAGCCAAATTCATCCTAGATATGTAAGTTTGAAATAAACCCCTTCCTCCTATAAACTATGTCTGGTTTGGATGTTCATCCCAGTAATGTGGAGCTGTCTACATGTGATATGATTATTATTTTAGGTACAAAGATATATATGATGACATAGCTTCAATAATTGCATAATACAGGTGAATATCCTTTAGTTAAGAGACCAAAGAGTACTTTAGAGTATGTATTTGCCCAAATCTATCAGTAAGCACTTGGCTCAGATAGTGAGTTATATCCTTAACACAGTACTCACTAAAATAATGCCATACCAAAACCTAAGATACTTACCTCACTTTTGTTCTGAAAACTTTAAAGCATTCGATATATCACATCTTGTACACAGCTTGAGAGGAAACACTCATGTATCTGGGTATTTCCCAACTCCCATGGAAACTTCCTATACACTGCAGATACACTGAAGAGCAGGGAACAGAGACTTGAGTAATGAAGCTAGCCCTGAGAAATTCCTCTGACCAAGAGTCCAGCAGTTCTACTTCCTTCTCTTCTGGGTCCTTTTCTCTGGTGAAAGACCCTGGCCCACAGAGGCTTCCATAAACCACTACGGTCTGATAGCACAGATCACGTGATCAGAGCTCCCAGATACATGTTATTTCTGTAGGACCAGCTCTCAGGCTGTGGATAGTGTTGCTTCCCTCAATCCCTTAGTGTCATGGCTTGAATTTGAAATATCTTCCTATAGGTTAATATGTTTGAATGCGTGTCCCAACTGGTAGCCCTGTTTAGGGAGATTAGGGAACCTTTGTGACATAGAGCCTAGCTGGGTTGCTAGGAGCAGGTTTTGAAGATTAACACCACATTTGGTTCTGGACCTAGCTCTCTGCATCCTGATCTGCCGCCCTAACTGCTATGACCTCCCTGTCATAGTGGCCTGCATCTGCCAAACCATGAGTCAAAAGAATTCCTTTCTCCCTTACATTTCTGGTCAAGTACTTTGTCACAGCAACAAGTAACTAACACGCATGATATGTTCATTTGTGAGATCTGGAAGAGTAACAAAGATGGTCTATTTTAGTCACCAAGGGCATTTTTTAAAGCTTATTCCAAAAGCCAAATTCAGGCCATTCCTACTTTTTCTTGTAGAAACAAAAAAATGGGGGAAAAATTAAAAGGAGGTATAGAAGTTGAGCCCAGCAGGTGGTGGCAAGTGGAGAAAACCACTGCTAGCATTGGGTCCCAGCAAGGTTGGGGTTGGGCAGTGGAGTTTTGAGATTGACAGCCAATGAGTGGCATCTCTTTCTGTCCTAGCTGTCTGATATGAAAAACAACACAAACCCCGACACTAAAGTGGTAAGGACATATTTCAATTAGTAGGATATTCGTGCAATAGCTAATAGAGTCCACTATGAACTGAACTCAATTTCAACAAGGGAGAAAGAGGGAATAGGGAGGAGTAAGCAAGGGAAAATGAAAAATGATAGAAAGAAGGAAGAGGGCCAGTGGTTCATGTGAGACTCATCTGGGTTTGTTAAGCGGTGATTATTGAAATTAAGCTCCTACACTCTCACATGGACTGGCTGCAACAAATAGTAATTTCTTTTGCAGCCTTGAGTTTTCTCAGATGCTTGAAGAGGGCTAGGGTCATCTGAGGAATGTACCCTTGAGCTGTTAGCAACTACATGAAGTCCTTTCAGGCCAAAGTTGAGGCCTAGTTGAAAAGAGGGCTCTGAGAAGCCTAAAGAGTTGGTCAAAAGTCAATCTTTGCCTGGCCTGAGGCAGTCTCTTTCATGTTGGATATCTATCTTCAAAGGCAGTCTTCACACAGGAGTCCCCTTGGTTCTGGGACAAGCTCACTGAACACATGTTCAGGATCAGACTGTGCCTAGTAGCTGGCCCACATTGTTGAATCTACTTTCCCAGACAGCACTCTGGAGGGTGATGGCCCAACTTCATCCCTGAGTGTGCTGCTCAGGGAGCTTTTTAACTAACTAGAAGAACTGGTGGAAACAGCTAGGATTTGGACTTTGAAACTTGGCCTACATCTTAGTTCCATCTCTCACTGAGGGCCAGCCAGTTCCATCTCTCATTGAGGGCCAGCCAGTTCCCTCTTCTGAACCTCTATTGATTTCCTCACCTTTCCTATTCCTTCCCTCTTGCTCTGAGGCATGCAACTCTCTTGCTGGTATTAAATAAAACCTTGAGCCCAAGTGAACCATCTCAGAATCCTTTCGTCCAAACCTGACATAAATGGTGCATGCCATATCTCAGATAGAGGAATTACTGAACTGACTGCCTTCTTGGGCTCCCCTTTTATCCCTATTTTTCCTCTTTCTTCCCTTCACTGTCAAGCTTCATTCTTCTATGGTTCTTGGGACTCAAAGTGGAACTTTTAACCCACCCCATACCTGCTTTGCTGGCATGGTACTAATCCCCAGCAATATTTCATTGATCTTATATATGCTGTCTTTATATATTCTCTGCTATTCTGTTCTGTTTAAAACACTGACATATCAGTCATAATCTTTGCTTACCTCCACATGCAGAACTGACAGCTCAAACTGACTCCTCTCTGCTTTTTCCCTAGATAGCCCATAATCTTGGCCAAGTGTAAATTCCTTTGATGATTGGCTTTTATAAACAATACCCAGATATGCTCTCTTTTAAGTTCCTTAATTAGTTACCAACTACTTGAACTTCTTACCTATAATGTTGACAGTAAGCAAGTTGTGCTTTTTCTAATAAAAGGCAAGTTCCCCTTTCAGGTATGTGCTTCTCCAGTCAGTGTTTGCCTGGTGAGGTTACTCAGTTAGAAACTCTGTTTTTCTGAGATCATGCTGTGTCCCCACTCCCCCAAATATTCCCTCATTTTCTTCATTTATCCCTAATCTTCTACATATGGTAATTCTGGTAGTTCTATCTGGACACCTGCCATTCATTCCTGACCTGAAATCTTAGCTTTGAGTCAGGTGACTTTTCTTCCTTTCATCAAGGTTTGGGACCTCATTTTCCCAAACCCACTTGAGACACAAAGGTATTTGTTCTCACTTGTGGTTTCTGTGTGAGTCCAGGTCACACTCGGGAGACTTTAAGCATTGCAGGAATACTTGCAATTTCTTGCTTCTCTGTGCTTGGTGGAATTGTCAGAGCTTATTCTGGCAGACACTCTTCAAGAGCTGGATGCTCCAAAGTTAGGACCCATCCCTAATGTGATACTCTCTACCAACAATGCAATACCAAAATGGCAGTCTCCCTTTCTCTTTCCCTCTGATCTGCTTTTCCTTGCTCACCCCCTTGTCCACATCCTACCTTTAATATGCAAAGCTATTCCAAAAGCCACTGAACTGCACATGGGCTTTAAGGAGTCCAGGGGTGGGAAATAAAAGACTCTGACGCCCTACATTATTTAGGGGTTGCACTGAGGTATGTGAGATATGGGGTAGGTAAGCAAACCTGCTTCCCTTAACCTGTCTATACAATTCCAAACCAAAACTTCCAAAAGGGTCCCTTTCTCTCATGAGTTTAAAAAGAGTCTTAAAAAAAAACAAAACTGCTACCCAAAGCATTTGCTAGCTATCATGGCAGAAGCCACTTGGATGACACCAGTCACGTGGAAGGCACCAAGTTAAGTTATTCCATTATACACACCTCTCCCTCATAACATGTGGGCTGCTCCTATATTGGCTTATAAATGAAAAAATGTTAAAGTAGCTCAAATTCATCCCGATTTATAATGTAATTAGAATTCTAAAGAAAAGGATGGCTCTTTTCCCTTTAATTTTATGTTCTTTGTCATATCATCTAGGGCTGGCCAGCCACTGTCACATGTTCTTTTCATGTAGTCTGTCTTTATGTGTTTTATGCCCAAAAACCACATAACTAAGTCTATGACCATTAAGCACTATGATTTTAAAATGTGCACATACATGCATTCTAAGATGATGCCAAATTGCTAGAAACAAACTTAAAATCTATTTAAAATCATCTCTGTGCTTTTGGCTCTAAAAGAAAAATGCTTATTCATGATTACTGCAATAGTAGAGACAAGACAATTTTCATGCCAAACTTCTTTTCTTTTTCTTTTCCTTCTTTCCTTCCTTCCTTCTTTCCTTCCTTCCTTCCTTCCTTCCTTCCTTCCTTCCTTCCTTCCTTCCTTCCTTTTTCTTTCTTTCTTTCTCTCTCTCTCCCTTCCTTCCTCCCTCCCTCCCTCTTTCTTTTTTTTCTTTCTTCTTTCTTCTTGTTTTTTTTTGAGGTAGGGTCTTGCTCTAACTCTGGCTGACCTGGAAATGACTCTGTAGTCTCAGGCTGACCTGACCTGTAGCTCACAGAAATCCTCCTACATTAGCCTCCTGAGTCCTGGGATTAAAGGCATACACCACCACATCCAGCCCAAACTTCAATTCTGCTTTTAAAAAAAAAAATGCCTTAGGGCTGGAGAGATGGCTTAGTGGTTAAGGTGCCTGCCTGCTAAGCCTAAGAACCCAGTTCCAATCTCCAGGTCCCACGTTTAGCCAGATGCAGTGACACAAGGGCGCAATGCCGCACTTGCCCACAAGGGGCGCACACATCCAGATTTCGTTCACAGCATCTGAGAGACTGCTGGCATGCCCATTCTCTATCTGTCTCCCTCTCCCTCTCTCTCTGTCTGTCTCTCTCTGTGTCTCTCTCCAAAAAAAAAAAAAAAAAAAAAAAAATGTCTTACAGATTCAATGAAAAGGTCAAGATTTTTAGATGGTTTCTAACTGCTTATTATTATGACAAATCTTTAACAAACAATTCCAGTTATTAATAAAACACAGGACTATAAATGTACTTTGTAAATAACATTTCATTTTTAAAAAGTCATGGTTAAAGTTTTGCTTTATGTTAATTAAAATACATCTAAATAGTGTACATTAAAAGTCCTTTATTAGACTAATTGACATACAGGCACCAAATATAAGGTATTTATTTACTTGTTGGGGATCTTTATGTTGAGTTTCCTTTCACATCAAAGTGTAAAGAATATTGCTTGTCTACTTGTGCTCTCCTCTTTCAAGACACATTTTTCAAGATTTTTCATCCAATTTTTTATTATCAATGATCAGGTTCTACATATGCATATGTGTGTACAATATTAATCAAGATTTGACTTTGTAAGGCAATGTTTAAATTCCTATTTCACAAGAAGACCGTATTGCTCAGATTGGTTCTCAGGACATAATGTCTCCTGTTCCTGGGTTCAGCCTCTCTACTGTGCAAAACTGCCCTCATTTTTTGGGGGGAGGGATGGTGCTCTAAGCTTTATAACTTTTACAATCTAAAGATTGTAGGTTTCAAGTTTCCTTGATTAATATGCTTACCTTTAGAGGTATACAGATTAACAAAAAAATGTTTTAAAATAAAGTTGCCAAGACTTAATCTTGTTTTGATTGCTGCTTTTGTTAAATTATTTATTTATTTATTTGCAAATAGAGAGAGAGAGACATTGAGAAGAGAGACAAACACAGAGAATAGGCAAGCCAAGGTCTCCAGTCACTGCAAACAAACTCCAGATGCATGCACAGCTTTGTGCATCTGGCTTTATGTGGGTACTGGGAAATCAAACTTGGGTCATTATGTTTTGCAGGCAAGAGCCTTAACTACTAAGCCATCTCTCCAGCCCTGGTTGCTGCTTTCTTTTTAAAAACAATATTTAGGTACTTAATGAATGTTTATTAAATTAATTAATTTAAATTTTTGGACAAAAATGTCTTCTCGGGTTGGGAAAATGGCTCAGTGATTAAAGGTCCTGGCTTGTAAAGCCTGCAAGCCCAAGTTCAAATCCCCATGATTTACCCACATGAAGCCAGATGCACAGAGGGAAGCATGAGTCTGCAGTTTGTTTGTAGCTATAAAAGGCCCTGGCATGCATTTCTCTCTCTCTCTCTCTCTCTCTCACACACACACACACACACACACACACTTACCTTCCTCCCTCACTTCCTTTGCAAATAAAGAAAAATATTTTAATTAAAAATGTCTCCAAAAAAATGTTACTCTGCTTTGTCTATAACTGTTAAAATACAATAATATGCTTTCAGTCTCACCTAAATTAATTTTTTTTTAATTTTAAAATTATTTTACTATTTTTGAGAGAGACAGAAAGAGAAAAGGAGGAGAGAGAGAGAAAGGGAGGGGAGGGAGAGAGAGAATGGGCACACCAGGGCCTTTCAGCTGTTGTGAATGAACTCCAAATGCCTGCACCCCCTTTGTGTGCATATGTGATATTGCATGCTTGCTTCACTTTTGCATCTGGTTATTGTGTGGGACCTGGAGATTCGAACAAGCATTCTTAGGCTTTGGAGGCAAGTGCCTTAACCACTAAGCTATCTCTCCAGCCCTTGCCTAAATTTTCATTGAAAAAATGTTTCTAATTAAAGCTATCTGTTCTTTTATTTTATAAAAGATATAATATATATTACTAAGTTAAAATATTATGAGAGTTAAAAATGCTTATGGAAGAAAGGATTAACATCAGAATATCTGTTTCTGTTTCTTTGCATTTTCTCAGATTTGCAAAATTTTTCATAATGGCTAATGATTTAATATGATACAGGAAGTTTTTCTTTTAATGTGTGTTATCATTATGTCTCTCCTGAAGAGTTGCCTCCCTGCCTATTCAGGATCATCTATAGCAGCTTCTAGGAGGAAGCTTCTTAGCCACATGGGACAACAGCTTGTCATATGCACAAAGTACAATGTGATATTGGACAAAAAGGGAACCAAAAGCTGAAGATCCCAGAAGCCATTCCTATGATACTAGAACTTCAACAACGGGCTCCAGCAATTTAGAAAGTTAGATGTTAAAAGTCTAGAGACAAAATTATTTTGGACTATATTAGCCCTTTAAAAATAGCCAGTTATTATCTTTTGTATATGACTTGACAGCTATGTGACTAGCTAAGATACTCCTTGTTCTGGGCTATGGTTCTCCTAGAAACATTCCTTAAAATAGATCTATGCATGGCATTGGTTATTTCCACTAAGATATAGCTTATTTTATTTTTTTAAAATGTTTTTATTTATTTATTTGAAAGAGAGAGAGATAGAGAGACAGAACCTGAGTTTGGACACTCCAGAGTCTCTTGGAGTCAATGTAAATGAACTCCAGATACATTTGCCACTTTGGGCATCTGGCTTTCCATGGGTTCCAGGGAATCAAACTCAGGCTATCAGGCTTTGCAGGGAAGCACCTTTAACTGCTGAGCCATTTCTCTAGCCCCTATAAGTCATTTTCTTTCTTTCTTTTTTAAATTATGGACATACTTAGTATGGATACATCATGTACTGGTACCATTCTTTTCCTTGTCCCTGCCCCCATTCCGCTGGGGGCCCTCCTCAGTGAGGCTTCTGGTATTCCCCATGGGGTTGTAGGTTATGTGTTGTGAAAGCATCAGTCAGATATTTGAGGGCAGGGCAATGCCTATTGGTATGTCATCCCAAACTGTGGTACTTCCGATATTTTGGCCCGCTCTTCCACAAAATTCTCTTGAGTCCTGGTGGGTGTGTTTTAAGCCTACTTCAGTGATGAGCTCTTAGGAGCCTCTGGATTTCCACTTTAATATGTGTTGAGTACCTTCAGTGTCTGTCACTGACACTGATTGTCAGGCTCATCTTCTCAATTTCTCTGTGGTTTCAACTGGACCTTGGCTGAGATGCAAGGGGTGGTTTATTTCTTGTGGTTTCACTACCTTCTGAAAAAGAAAAATAGATTCTCCAATAGCAAATGAAGTCAGAATAGCTTAAATGGGATAAGAATTCTTAATTTAGGGAGAATTTGATGGCTGTAGCTCCTCTTTGAGCAAATGACTAGTGGGAGCGTGGCATTGGAGAGTATAATCTTTGTTTCCATAGGATTCTGATCTGGTTTCTAGCCCCATGTATGGGTTCCTTTCCACTGAGCTGATCTCTTAGCCAATCAGAAAGCTATGTGCCACCATTGCACTGGCTTGTACATCTTGTCATTGTATTTCTTCTTCTGAGAACTCCTGTTCAGTTCTCTGTCCCAGTTTTTGGGTGGGTTGATTTTTTTTTTTTTTTTTTTTTTGAGGTAGGGTTTCACTCTAGTCCAGGCTGACATGAAATTCGCTATGTAGTCTCAGGGTGGCCTCAGACTCATGGTGATCCTCCCACTTTTGCCTCCCAAGTGCTGGGATTAAAGGTGTGTGCCACCACACCCAGCTTGTTTGATTTTTTTTTATTGTTTAGTTTTCTTTTTTTTTTTTTAGTTCTTTGTAGATTCTAGATATTAAGCCTCTGTCAGTGGTATAGCTGGCAAAAATTTTCTCCCATTCTGTGGGTAATATATTGGCTCTGATTATCGTATGCTTGTTTGTGTAAAAGCTTTTTAGTTTCATGGGATCACATTGGTTGAGTTTGTTTAATTTCCCGGGCTACTGGGCTTTTGTTCAGGAAGTTTTCCCCCATTTCTATATCATGGACAGTTCCTCCTATTTTTTCTTCTAGTAGTAGAAGAGTTTCAGTTCTTATATTGAGGTCTTTATTCCATTTGGAATTGATTTTTGTGTATAGTGAGATGAGTGGGTCTAGTTTCATTTTTGTGCATGTAGTTATCCAATTTGTTCAGCACCATTTATTGAAAAGGCTAATAAGAAAACATCTGCATTATTGGCACTTTTGTCAAAGATCAAGTAGCTGTAGCTACTTGACCTAAGGTCAATATTTCTGTTTTTATGTCTGTACCATGCTGTTTTTGTTACTATGGCTTTGTAATATAGCTTTAGATTGGGTATGGTGATACCTACAGAGATGTTTCTTTTGCTGAGGATATTATTGGATATCTGAGGCCTGCTGCCATTCCGTATGAAAATTGATATCACTTTTTTCTCTCTGTGAAGAATGATGCTAGAATTTTTACTGGTGTTACATTAAATCTGTATATTGCTTTTGGTAGAATTGCCATTTTCACAGTATTAATTTTGCCTATCCAGGAGCATGGGAGGTCCTTCAATCTGCTTAAGTCCTCCTTGATTTCTTTATTGAGTGTTTTTATGTTTTTGTTATGTAAGTATTTCACATCCTTGGTTAGTGTTAATTCAATTTTTTGTGTATTTGTATTTTTGTGTATTTAATTTTTTGTGACTATTTAAAATGGGACCACCTCACTGATTTCTTTCTCTGTATATTTGTACTTTGTATATAGAAAGGCTACTGATTTTTGTGTGTTGATATTTTACCCTGCCACTTTGCTGACTGAATTAATAATAACCTTTAGATGTTTTGAGATGGAGACTTTTGGGTCATTTATAAATAGGATCATGTCATCTGCAAATAGGGATAATTTGACCTCTTCCTTTCCAATTTGTATCCCTTTTATCTCTTTCTTCTGCCTTATTGCTTGGGCTAGGACTTCTAGTACTATGTTGAAAAGTACTGGTGAGAGTGGGCACCCCTGTCTTTTCCTGATCTCAATGGGAACTCCCTGAGTCTTTCCCCATCAAGTATTAGGTGCTTTTCTGTATAGCCTTTGTTGTGTTGAAATATAAACCCTCCATGCCTATTCTCTCCAGGGTTTTAATAATGTAGTGGTGTTGTATTTGGTCGAAGGCCTTCTCTGCCTCTGTTGACATGATCATGAAATTCTTGTGATTAAGCTTATTTGTGTGGTATGTAATATTGACCAATTTCCATATGTTGAACAATCCCTGCATCCCTGGGATGAACCCTACTTGATGAAGGTGGGTGTTGGGCATTGCTAAAAATGGGCTGGGACTGTGAGGAGGCTGGCCTGAGGTGTTGGACATGGCTGGGGACATGGCTGGGGACCTTGGGCTGTGGAGTTGCAGCTGGCCCTATCATCAGGAGTCCCTGGCAACGGTGACTGGCCTTCCCTATGTTGTAGGTTGTAGTGTGCCCTGTCATCGCCCAGAATGGGCAGAACTGGCAAGGTCCTCCCCCTGTACCCCAAAAGGCTCTGACCATTCCATAAGTCAGACTTTGCCCCCCCCCCACAGTTCCTGACCTTGTGGCTAGCTGCCCAAGAGACCCTTATGTGGCTGAAGTCACGTAGCCTTTCCACCATCTCTCGCCCCCAGAGCTTTGAAGTGACAGCTTTCCCCTATTTCTCTTATCTCTACCAGCTCCTCCCCTCCCAGCTTTGAAGTTACTAGTTCTTCCGCAACTTAGATAGCCCATAAACTATGCATCCAATCACCATATTGTCTCTATGTGCCATCTCAACCTTCCCCAGGTGTTTATAAACCCACTCCCCTTTTGAATAAATGAGTACTGTCCATCAGACAGTCTCCCGGGTATTCAGTGCCCATAATGTCGTTGCACTCGCCCGCTGCTCCAGAACCCTGCTGCTTTCCCCCAACTCCTCCCTCCCTTGCCCAGGATGTCAGTGGTCAATGACCCCGGGACATGGTAAAGACTCACAGGTAGGTAATGCTTTTGATGTGCTGTTGAATTCAGTTTGTGAGGATTTTGTTCAGGATCTTTGCATCTAAGTTCATCAGGGATATAGATTCCTAACTGTGCCCCTCCATTCCTGCTCACTGGATATCTGCTAAGTCCTACTTAAACTGGAGCCCCCACAGCTCTTGCCTGTATTACCTCAGGAGCTTAAGCATGGTTAGGAGGCCACCATCTTGACCAGAAGTCCCTATAACCTATTTTCTTATTTACTTATTATTTATTTGTTTAAGAGAGAAGAAGAAGAAGAAGAAGGAGGAGGAGGAGGAGGAGGAGGAGGAGGAGAAAGAGAGAGAGAGAGAGAGAGGGAGAATGGGTGTGGGGTGTGTCAACAAACTCCAGATTCATGTGCCACTTTATGCATCTGGCTTACATGGGTCTTGGAGAATCAAACCTGGGTCCTTTGGCTTTGCATGCAAGCACCTTAATTGCTAAGCCATCTCTCCAGCCCAACTCATTTTCTTATATGCCATTGCTCCCTCATGTTTATTGAGTGTTGTTTGTTTTTGCTTTCCAATGTCTTAAATACAAACTCAGAGGAAGCCAGGTCAATCTTCTATTTGCCTGCTTACACAATCCATTTTAGCAGATGGAACTCCACATGGTTTTAGAAATACCCATTTTTACTTCCTCAGCAATTATTTTGATTCTAATATTCATAGGCCCCTCTCTAGTTTTCTGCTGACTTTATTCATCTAGACCACCCCAGCAGTCCTTACAGATATGGACCCTTGATATAGTGACCCTGTAGCTCAAGTCCACCCCATTTCAGCTTGAAGAAATTAAAGATATGATCAAACCATTCTATAATCACATGGGGCCAATCCCCTCCTTTCTTCCTCATCCAAAAATTGTCTGTTTTTCTTTTGTATTTATAAACAAAAAAAATTTAATGCAAGAATTTCAGAACCCTCTCCTCCCATTTCATCCTCTCCTTCCCCTGACCACCAATGCTCTAACTAGACTTAGGACTCTGGAACCAACCACCTCCTATTATGGTAAATGAATCTTCAAAGGTCTCACTACCCTAAAAGATGCCAGCAGTCCAGCCAGCCTAGCTACTAAAGGCTCTAGTTGAATCATCCTACAGTTCATTAAGAATGCCTTCCCTCTTTTTATTTCCCTTTTCCTCTAGGACTTAAAAACCCCTCATGTTCTTCTCCCTCTCTTATCCTGCATTAAGGTGTGTGCAATCCTCTGAGCACGCTCTCTCTCTCTTTTGATTTTTTTTTTTTTTTTTTTTTTTCAAGGTAGGGTCTCACTCAAGCCCAGGCTGACCTGGAATCTACTATCTAGTGTCAGGGTGGCCTCAAACTCATGGTGATCCTCCTACCTCTGCCTCCCGAGTGCTGGGATTAAAGGCATACACCACCATGCCCAGCTCTCTTTTGCTTTTTGAGGTAGGGTCTCACTCTTGCCCAGGCTGACCTGGAATTCACTATGTAGTCTCAGGCTGGCCTTAAACTCATAGCAGTCCTCCTACCTCTGTCTCTCAAGTGCTGGGATTAAAGGCATCAACCACCACTCCTGGCATGTACTCTCTCTCTCTCTCTTTTCTTTTTGGCTCAGAGTTCCCTCTTCTACTTTCCACTATTCTGTTTGGATGTTCCTTCCCCTTCCTTCTTGCTCCTCTCACAAGTGATATGAATTAATGAGCAGACAGATGATGAAAAAAATAATTTGGTAAAAACTTTGGAGTGCTCTCCTTTAGTAGACAAGAGGTCAGGGGTTTAGCACACAAGTGAAGCAGTCAATTAGGCAGGGGCATGTACAGGGAAGAAGATAGGTAGGCTGACCAGCATTAGTTGGTAGAAATTTTACCCCAACTGCCTTGAATTTTATGGTAATGTGATAAACCATGTAAAGGGCTAAGAGTCATAATGGAAAAGGTGCTGGTGGTTTGGGGAGAAAAGAGGTGCAAAGTCTGGGTGGAAAATGGGCTAAAGAAATAGTACAAATGTTTCCATTTGAGGTTTGTGGTCATGGATTACAGTGAGAACAGACTTTTTTTTAAATGAAAATTTTCATTGTGTAGATTCACTGTACATGGTAACTATATTACATAAGGACCTTTGCATAGAAGTGTATCTCATATAATAAACAAATTTCCTCTCACTATTCCTCTTTTTACCCTACTATATAGCTTTGCTTCTACTTTCATGTCACATATGCATACACAATTTTATGTATTTATATAAATCTAAGATTCACAAATAAGAGAAAAATATGTGACATTTATCTTTCAGAGTCAGGCTTAATTCACTTAAACAGGATTATCACCAGTTGCATTCTTTTTTCTTCAAACAACAAAACCCTCCATACTGCTTTCCACAGGGGCAGGGCTAGTTCATATTCCCACAAGTCATGTATAAGGGTTTTCTTTTGTCTACATTTGTGCATGAATTTGTTGTTACTTGTTTTTTAGTGACTGCCATTCTGAGTTGGGTGGAATGGAATCTTAATATAGTTTTAATTGCATTTCTTGATAACTAGTGAGATTGATTATTTTTCCTTATGTTCATTAGTCATTTGCATTTCATCTTTTGAGAATTGTCTGGTCATTTTGTTAGCCCATTTATTGATTGGGTTGTTTCATTTCTTATTGAGTTCTTTTTGTATTCTTGATATTAAGCCTCTGTCAGACGTATAGCTAACAAAGATTGTTTTTCTCATTCTGTAGTTTTCTCTTCATTTGAATAAATGCTTCCTTTGATGTATAGAAACTTTTCAATTTTATGAGGTACCACTTGTCCACTGTTGATATTATTTCCTGAGCAACTAGAGTCTTATTCAGAAAGTCCTTGCATTGTCCCTATACATTTGTTTCCCCACTTTTTCCTTTAACAGTTTCAGGTCTTAAATTAAGGATGCTTATCCATTTAGAGTTGATTTCATACAGGGTAAAAGATAGGAATCTAGTATCATTCGTCTTTACTCCAAATGCTTTTGTAGATGCATGAGGTTATATTGAGTCCTCTCTTCTGTTACATTGTTTATGGGTTTGTTTTTGTGCTGATACCATGCTGTTTTTGCTTCTATGGCTCTGTAGCTTAACTTGAAATCATGTATGATGATACCTTCAGCATCATCCCTGTTGCTCAGAATTGCTATGCCTATCTTTTGTGCCTCTGAATGAATTTTATAATTATTTTCTTTTTGTGAAGATAGGTATTTCATTGAATCTGTAGATTAGATTTGGTAATATGGTCATTTTCATAATATTAATTCTTCCCATCAATAAGCATTAGAGAGACCAGCCAGGTTTTCCACATCCATTCAGTTGCAGAGTATGCAGGTGGTTGGAATGACCCAGGGCTATAATTTTTCTTGGGGAATGACAAAACAACAGAGAACAAGGAAGTTGAAGGTATAGGCAAGAGAGGGTTGGTAATAATCCTTTGCAAGATTAAGGGCCGTGAATGGAGTATTACAGGACAGAAAGGGTGAGTATGGTGGTGAACATATTGATTTTTAATACTTGGGATGTGGGAGCAGGAGAATAAAAGTTCAAGACCATCCTTAGTGTGATGGTGTTGTAGTCTGGTTCATATTGCTGGTAGAAAATGCTGGATCCAGAGAAGCTTGTGGGAGAAAAGGGTTTATTTTTTTCTAATTAAAAAAATGTTAATTATTTATTTGCCAGCAGAGAGAGAGAGAGAGAGAGAGAGAGAGAGAGAGAGAGAAAGGAGAGGCAGACAGAGAATTGGCATGCCAGAGCCTCTAGCCACTGTAAATGAACTCCAGATGCATGTGCCCTTTGTGCATCTGGCTTATGTGGGTCCTGGAGAATCGAACCAGGATCCTTTGGCTTCACAGGCAAATGCCTTAACCTCTAAGCCATTTCTCCAGCCCGAAAAGGGTTTATTTTGGCTTACAGACTCAAGGGGATGCTCCATGATGGCAGAAGGAAACAGTGGCATGAGCAGAGAGTGGACATTGCCTCCAGGCCAACATCAGATGGACAACAGCAATAGAAGAGTATGCCCAGCAATGAAAATAGGAATCTGGCTATAACATCCACAAGCCTGCTTCCAACAATACACTGCCTCCAGAAGGCTTCAATTGTCAAATTGCCACCAGGTGGGGACCTAAGCATTCAGAATTCATAAGTTTATGGGGGACAGATGAATCAAACCACCACAGGTGGTATAAATACATAATGCTCCCCATAGTCTCATGTATTTGTGCTTAAGCCCACAATTAATCCTCAGCTGGTGGTATTGTTTTGAATGTTTGTGGAGCCTTTGGGAGATGGAGCCTTGCTGGAGAAGGAGTGTCATTGGGGTGAGTTTTGGGTTGTTATAGCCCAACCCACTTATCATACTCAGCTTCTCTTCTTCTTCCCTTCTGATGTGGAGATGTGATTCCTAGCTATTTGTTCCTGCCATACTTTTGAGACTATAAGTCAAAAATAAACCCTTTTCTTCTATACAGTGCTTCTGGTTAATATTCTGTCCCTGCAGTGAGAAGGCAATTGTGACACTTACCTACATAACAAGTTCAATACGACCATGACTCAAAAATAAATGAATATAAAAGGACATCAGTTGCAAGGAAGGACAAACTAGAGAAATGGCAGGATACGGGACTAAATAACTCAAGGGTGCTGAAGGGTTAAATGAGCCAGAGTTTCAAAGGAGAGCTAAGAAGTGGTGCTCCAAGATGGGGTGAGTGCAATGGAGGATGTGCAGAATAACAGTTGTTGGGTCACAGTGTAATCACAGCTCACAGTGTGATTATGGTAGTGGCCAAGGCAAGAAAGGGAGTATGATTGCTGGGTAAATAAACCTCATACCCTGAGAGGACGGGTTAGCAAGAATTGTTGAGATCGGTTTTTAGCAAACAAGACCAGAGCCAAGTTTTACTACAAAGGTTGTACTGAACACAGACATGCTCATTCAGTTGTGCATTCTCTATGCTTGCTTTAATGCTATAGACAGCAGAAAGAGCAGAACATTATCTATTATCTATCTATCAACTATCTATCTATCTATCTATCTATCTATCTATCTATCTATCTATCTCTATTACCCTTCAGAGAAAAAGTGTGTCCACCCTAACCTAACAGGATATTGCATATTGTTTATAGTTCTTAAATTAACAATCAATTCTACAACAACAAGTTATAGAATTACCAAAGTAATTTCCTATAAATAAATAAATATCCACAGTGCATCAACTATAAGCCCTTAAAACTATAAACCTTAGTACAAATAGTTCAGTATTATAGAAAAGGTCATTCTGTTTGCTTTTTGATGGCAAGATATATTTGAGTTCTATATTAACAATTATATAACATATAACAATTAAATAACACTATATATGCATACACATATATACACATATGGATATGTGCAATATGCATATGTGCATATAGATTTATATATGCACACATATACTAGAACAAACTCACATGTATTCAATGATTTCCTTTTGTATTTAAAATCCAAAGTATTTTCCTGGCTGTGAAGATCCTGCATGAGTGGACCTCTGCTGCTATTCCAAGCACATTTGTCTACACAGGAGTAGTTTACCCTTCTCTATAACTCAACTGTGTATTTCCTTGATGTGAGGTTTCTTCTTCATCCCAGAGCTGCTGTCACAATGACTACTTAATATGTACTAAAAACCTTAGCTAATCACCTTCATATTATTCAGTTTTCATTCAGACTATTTTGGCTTCTGTCTGATAGAAGCTATATCATTCTCTTGAATCTTCTAGATCCTGCAGCACATTGCTTTTATCTATTTTTTTATAGGTTTTAAAATTCAGTTCCCCACTAGAGTTATGTCCACTTATTTATTCATCCTTCAATGAAGTGGTGTCAATGCAGAGCTTAGCACTGTTAAGAGACAGGTGAGCTAGTCATCAGTGGTCTTGTACTTTGACTTACAGTCTGTACTGGGGGTAGGAGAAGAGGGTGGATGGTCACTGTATGTTCCAAGGTCTGTTCCTACTTTCTGCCATTTATCTCTACATTCTGTTTCACCAAACTGGTAACTTCTCCTGTCTTTTCCAGTTGGTTCTCTGACATAGTATTCTGAGTTAGAGGCCATGACAGACTTGGTTTTTTATTTTTGAGAGAGACAGATAGTGAATGGGCTCGCCAGCAGCCCTCTCACTGCTGTGAATGAACTCCAGATACATGTGCCCTCTTGTGGGCAAATGTAGCATTGCACCCTTGCATCACTTTTTGCGTCTGGCTAAACCCGGCATTCTTAGGCTTCACAGGCAGGTGCCTTAACCACTGAGCCATCTCTCCAGCCCAGACTTGGGTTTTTAATATACTGCTAGCAGGGTTTCTCTACTCTTCTCAGAACCTTCTCTATAGAGATGTTTTTTCTAAAAAATAATATCATAAAGAGGAACTGGCTCAAAGAATAACTCCTGTGTGATTTTTCTCATTGTTTCAGAGTTTAAGTCTTGGAATGATAGATAGTTGTGAGTTTAGGGTTAACTTCCAACAGAGGGAAGTCTAAATATGTATTGAAAATGCACTTTATAACATGTATCCTATAAGTAAAAATATACTTTATATTTATATATATATATATATATATATATATATATATATATATATATTTTATACACAATTGTCTGTTGTATATATTTAAGTATATATATAATATACAAGTAAGTACTATTTCTATTATTTATGATTCATATGATTATATTTATTATATGTTTATATAATTACATATTTCATATACTTTAAATTCTATTTAAATGGCTAATGACTCAACTTATATATAAATACCTACTAAATATATTCTATATTATCTTTATATGTAACATTAAACATGATTTACATATTCAATATTTTAAAATCCAGTTTAAATTCTCAGTGATACTGAGTAATATACTTTGAAATTCCTATTGATATATTTTACCCATAGTAATACTCAAAACCCTATAAAATAGAATATTCCTTATTTGATGCATTCAAGGAGCTTAATTTTATGGTTTTAAGTGGCTGCAGCTTGTTGTTGGATTTCCATCCTGTTCTTTCTGCTACAACCTGTTTTATTTTGTATCACTGTTAAGAACTACTTGACAAAATAACTTAAAAGAAGAAACACATATTTGGCTTACAGTTGCAAAGGGCCAGAGAACTTAACAGATCAAATCAGATTGTATCACAATAGGTTTCTAAGGCCCCTAAGCCCATGGGATGGAGCCACCCACATCCAGGTTGGGTCTTTCCCCTCTTCTCTGGAAATGCCATCATAAGCAAGCCAGAAATGTGCTTTACTAATCCTCTAGGTGATTCTAAATCCAGTCAAACTGACAATGAATATCACTCAACTCTTTGTTTGTTTGTTGTTGTTGTTGTTTCTTTGGTTTTTCAAGATAGGGTCTCACTCTAGCCCAGGCTGACCTGGAACATACTATGAGGTCTCAGGGTGGCTTTGAACTCGCTACAATCCTGCTAACTTTGCCTCCCGAGTGCTGAGATTAAAGACCTGGCTTTCTTTCTGTATTTTCCATTCAGATATCTGTAGAGGCAAGTTTTTGGTAACAGTGGGAGTTTTGTTTCTATTTTTGAAAACTAAACATTTGTATTTTATGGTTGCTGATGAGCTCTCATTGAAAACTTCCAAACTGCTATTTCTTTTTTAATTAAAACCTTTATTATATGAACATATTTCAAATTGGCAATATACCCACTTTTCAATGGTAGATTTTTGTTCAATGTTCCCTGAGCCTTGGAGGCATGTTAGAAGTCTCCTTTAATGTTGAACTCTCCATAGCCTTTTGTACACTTCTTTGATGAGTTTTGAGCCTCTTCAGTATCTACTGCCATCTCTCAGGAGGAGGTTCTCAGGCTAGCACTGAGAGCAGCACTCATGTTGAATTCATCACATCCTGGGTCCTGGCAGATAGAGATGATGCATTTTGTGCTAGCCTATCTTTTTTTATTGTACTAATGGATTTTGGGTCTCCACAGTATTCATTGCCATCTGAAAAAGTAGATGCTCTAGCAAAGATTAAGAGCAGCATGGATCTAAGGGGATAAGCATAGATATTTAGAAGACTTTTTTGATGTGCATGACCTTTCCCTTTAGCCAAAGAACAGTGGGTCTATGACATTAAAAGCCATAGGCTTCTGGCTTCTTTCCTCCCAATGAGTGGGCCTCATATCCAATCAGAGAGTAACCGATTAACCCCCATAGCCTGTGTGCCATTATTGCAGCTGTGTGTGCATCTTACCTGGCTGGTTGCTTCTTCACACTGTTGGTGATCTTTATCCCTCAGCAGCTAACACAGTGCTTTCTAGCACTATGAGAACCAGTTAGCAGGGAGCTGACTGCCATCTCAGTCCCAGCATGATCTCTTAATGTCCTATGACTGCATCCTGTGGTGTCTTCAGAAATAGGGTTTTACCATTTAGTTCTTATGGATAACCCAGTGTTTTGGCAATGGTCTGCATTGGTTTGAGGGCCTGATAAGCCTCTCTGACCAACATCTCACTGTAGAGAGTAACCCTTTTCTAGCACTGGGATTTACCAGAACAGCCTATGGTCTTAGGGTACAGGTTTTTTCACCCCAGGAGGAATCTCTCTCTCTCTCTCTTTCTCTCTCTCTCTCCCTCTCATTTTTAAGAGAGTTATGTCTTTTCATTAGTTAACCAAAAGGAAGGCTTCTATGTTACTGATTTATGCAATCATTAGTTTTGTTTATCTTCCTCCTCTCCTCCCTCCCTTTCCAAAATACCCCCACAGACCCTTAAACCCCCTGTATTCTCTCCTTCCACTTACCTGTTAAGTATCCCCTCCTCTCATTCCTCATTGCTCTCCCTCTCTCCAACCTTCATTCTAGCTTCCTTGCTAATACTCCACAGATGCTTACTACAACTTATAAACAAATCAAACTGTTCCATGTTAGGAGCCACATATGAGACAACATGTGCTATTTGTCTTTCTGAGCCTGTGTAAACTTGCTTAGTATTTTTTTCCAAGTCCATCTATTTTCCTGCAAATTTTATTATTCATTTTTTCCTTACTGCTGAGTATAAGTAATTCTATTGTATATTACATCAATTCCATGGTGTACTACATCATCATTATTCTTCATCACTTGGTGGTATCTGTACTGATTCTATTTCCTAGTTATTGCAAGTAGAGCAGCAACAAATATGGCTGAGCAAGTATCTCTACAGTAAAGAGTAGAATCTTTAGGGTATATGCCCCGGGGTGGTAGAGCTTGGTCAAACGGCAGATCTATTTTTAAATTTTTGAGGAACTTGCATAGCGATTTCCAGGATGTACAGGATGAGGGTTCCTCTTTCCATCAACTTTGCCAGCATTTGTTGTTATTTGATTTTTTGATGGTAGCTATTCTGACTGGAGTGAGAAGGAATCTCAAAGTAATTTTAATTTGCATTTCCCTAATGGCTGAATATGCTAAACTTCTTTTTAGATGCTTATTAGCCATTTGTATTTCTTCCTTTGAGACTTCTTTTCAGTTCCCTGCCCCATTTTTTTTGAATGGGTTGTTTATTGCTTAGTTTTGTTTTTTTTCTTTTTCTTTTTTTTGAAATCTCAATATTCTTTATTGTTTTTTAAAAAGTGATTACATATAAAAATATTTCAACATAAAATTCCACAAAAAAAGCAGATTCTATGCTTTGACCTTCATAGAAAATTAACATTTTTTCATTTTTTACTTATCATCTAATGTTAATTTTTAAAAATTTTTTTGTCAGTCAATGAAGTTACTCTGCTATACGATATCATATACCAAGACGTCGTACAATACTGAGCACATAATCTACACTGTTGCAGGACATCATGTACCAAGACGTCATACAATACTGAGCACATAATCTACACTGTTGCAGGACATCATGTACCAAGACGTCATACAATACTGAGCACATAATCTACACTGTTGCAGGACATCATGTACCAAGACGTCATACAATACTGAGCACATAATCTACACTGTTACAGACATCATGTACCAAGATGTCATACAATACTGAGCACATAATCATGTACTAAGTTCTTTGTTTACTCTAGATATTAGACCTTTGTTAGATGTATAACTGACAGTTTTTCTCCTATTCTATAGTTTGTCTATTGGTTCTCTTGATGGTTTGATTATCTGTACAATAGCTTTTTAGTTTTATGGGATCCCAATAGCTGAGTACCTCTAATTCCCTGTGCTACTGGGGTCTTATTCAGAAAGTCTTTCCCTATGCCTACATTTCCTTTTAGTAGTTTTAGAGTTCTCTTATATTGAGGTCCTTGATCCATTTGGAGTTGACTTTTGTTCAAGGTGAGAGAAAGGGGTCTAGATTTATTCTTGCATATGGGTTTATCCAGTTTCTCTAGCACAATTTGTTGAAAATGCTATATTTTCTCCAGAGTATTTTTGTCAAGAATCAAGTGGCTATAATTACTAGAACTCCAGGGCCTCCAGCCACTGCAAATAAACTCCAGATGTGTGCACCCCCTTGTGCATCTTGCTAACATGGGTCCTGGGGAATTGAACCTGAATCCTTTGGCTTTGCAGGCATTTTTTTAGGCATTTCTTAACCACTGTGCCATCCCTGGTCTGTTTTTGTACCAGTACCATGATGTTTTTATTAATATAATTTTTTAGTATATTTTGGAACAGATATGGTTATTCCACCAGTAATATTCCTTTTGCTGAGGATATTTTTGGATAGCAGATGCCTTTTTTGTTCCATATGACTTTGGAGACTTTTTTTTTCTATTTCTGTGAAGAATAGTCGTGTAATTTTGATTAATTTTGTTTTGAATCTGTATATTTCTTCTAGTAAGCTGGCAATTTTCATGATATTAATTCTCCTAGTCCATGAGCATGGGAGGTCTTTTTATCTCATGTCTTCCTCAATTTCAATTTCTTTCTCCAGTTTTAATGTTTTCATTGTAGATGTCTTTCATTTATTTGGTTAGCAATATTCCAAGATATGTTTGTCATTGGTATATATGAAGACTACTGACTTTTGTATGTTGAATTAATATATTTACACTTTTCTGAAAGAGTTATCAACACTGGGAGATTGTTGGTGGACTTTTGGGTCATTTAAGTAGACAATCATACCATTTGCAATAAGGTTAGTTTGACTTCTTCCTTTCCCATTTATATCCCTTTTATTTATTTCTCTTATACTATTGCTTGAGCTAAGACTTCAAGTACTGTTAAATAGCAGTGGGGAAAGTGAACACTCTTGTCTTATTCCAGACCTTAATGGGAATGCATCAATTTTTTTTTCCCATTTAGTGTAATATGGGCTTTAGGGCTGTTGTATGTAACTCTTATTATGTTGAGATACCTCCATTCTCAGTCTCTCCAATGTTTTATTCTTTAAGGGATGTTTTATTTTGTCAAAGACCTTTTCTGCATCTGTTAACATGATCATGTAATTTTTATCATTAAGATTATTTATGTGATATATTATGTTTATCAATTTCCAAATGTTGAACCATTCCTGAATCCTTGGGATGAAACCTATTTGACTGAAGTTGATGTTAACTTTAATGTCTTTTTGAATTTAATTTGTAAGAATTTTATTGAGAATTTTTGTATCTAAGTTCATCAAAGATATTAGTATATAATTTTCTTTTCTTCTTGTGTTTTGGTATTTAGTGTAATGCTGGTTTCATAGAATGAGTCAGGTAGTCTTCCCCTGCCTTTAAATTTGTGGAATAACTTGAGAAGCAGTGGTTTTAATTCTTCTCTAAAGGGCTGGTAGAATTTGGCAGTGAAATCCATCTGAGCTTGCACTTTTTTTAGTTGGGAGGCTTTTAATTACTTCAATCTCATTAGATTTTGTAGTTCTATTCAGTTTATTGGCAGGTCTGGGTTGAGCTTTCAAAGCTTTGCTTTGTTCCTGCAGTGTTTCTGTGGGTCTGTGTTGGGCAGTGTGATTGGCTGTGTGGTCTATACTCAGGGCAATGCAGATATGCACGCTAGGGAATGAGGTCAGCACCAAATAGGCCTTATCCCCAAAATGATCACGTGCAGGCCAGGTTGTATCTGAGGAACAGAATGGGGGGAGCTCACTTTGAGCCTGGGCAGTCAAGTCAGTGCCTGCAGCTGGGGAGTGTGATCAGCTTGAAAGCCCCTACTCAGGGCCGTGCAGGTGGGCAGTCTCTCCTAGCACTTTTTATATTTAACTCCAGAGTGATTTTCCTCAAAAAAATAATTATCATCAGTAATTTTTCTTCCTACTCTGATTTAAATGAGGAATTAGCAGTATATGAAATTAGAAGAGAAATTTTTTCTTTCATAGTTGGTTGAGATTATTTAAAGTATTTCCATTATTACTTTTCTTATCCTGTGAAAGAATGCCTGATAGAAGCAAGTCAGGGAGGATGGAGTTATTTTGGCTCAGATTTCATGGAGAACAGTCCATCATGGTGGGAATGCCATGGTGTTGTTGCTCATCGCATGGTTGGCAGGAGCTGTGGCTTGTTCACATTGTGACCAACGAGGAAACAGAAAGAAACAGAAATAGAACAAGAAGCAGGATCAGGATATAGCTCTCAAGGCTGGCCCTATGTCCCAAAGGCTCAGCAACGCCCCATATACAACCACTAGCTGTGGACCTATGGTTCTGTTATGGGGTCTGGTGTTGCACAAGTAAGACCATCGACTCATGGAATGTGAGGCCAAGTTTACTGAGTAAAAAAGAAAGAAAAAGAAGAAAGGCTGGTGCACCAGTTCTGTACCCCAGAGGATCTCAGGATGCAGCCCTGAACTGTTCAGAGGGTTAGTTTTTATTACAAGACGTCACAAGGTATTCATTACATACAACACATAGGCAGAACTGAGGCAAGAAAGATTCTATGCTATGCAATCACAAAGATATTAAGAAACAAAGAGGTACAGGAAGGTCATGGTACATTGTACAGAGGGATCATCCCATTCCTTACATAACAGAAAACACCTGCATTTTGCAATAAGGCCTGTGATAATGATTCCTGTTACTTCTCCTTTATCTGCCAGGAAGATCAACTTGGGTGGAGACCTCCATTATTTGTGCCTAAAAGCAAGGGCTGCACAGGAGGATGTTTATCCAGGTCTATTGTGTCCCTTTACATTCCATTTTCCAGTTCAAACATAAAAGCTTGTGGTGTTCACTTCTTGTTCAAATCCTAATAGCAATTTATTCCTCTTAGCTACAATAGACTCTTACTTTGCTCTATTCTTTCCATCTTAGTAAACTAGGAAAATCAGCTATTACCTATTTCTCTTTAACCATAATCTCTCACCCTTCCTATTTTTTAAAAAATATATTATTTATTTATTTGAGAGAGAGAGTGGGTATGCCAGGGCCTCCAACCACTGCAAATGAACTCCAGTTGCATGCACCACCATGTGCATTTGGTTTATGTGGGCACTGGGGAATCGAACCTGGGTCCTCAGGCTTAGCAGGCAAGTGCTTTAACTACTAAGCCATCTCTCCAGCCCCCCCCTTCTATTTTTAATTATATATAAACAGGAAAGGGTTAAGAAATCATAAATTTAAGTACTTTGGATGTATCAAAAAAAGGTTCTGGAGCTGGAGAGATGACTTAGCAGTTAAGGTGTTTGCCTGCAAAGCCAAAAGATCCTGGTTCGACTCTCCAGGCCCCATGTAAACCAGATGCACAAGGGGGCTCAGGCATCTGGAGTTCATTTGCAGTGGCTAGAGGCCCTGGCATGCTCATTCTCTCTCTCTCTCTCTCTCTCTCTGCCTCTTTCTTTCTCTTAAATAAATAAATAAATAAATAAATAAATAAATAAATAAAATATATTAAAAATGTTTAAAAAGGTTCTGATTCTTGTTGTTTTTAAGATTTTGGGTGTTATTCTTTAAACAGAAGTAGTAAAATGATAAAGCATGTATATATTTCTCAGTAACAGAGTATTCAAAATATCAATTTGAAAATAAAGATGTACATTTAATATGTTAAATATAAGCAAAATATAGAATATATTTATTACCTATTTTACATGTAGGTGAAATTATAAGGCATCTAAGTATTGAAAATAGCTAATATATACATGAATTATATAAATTATATCATTTTTATATTTCAAATATAATATACAATTATCAATAAATATGCTTTTATTCTGTATACTAAAAATAATAAATAATCTATATATATAATATATATTTTATATTTAAACATATTTTAAATACATATTTACATTTCTCTTTGTTGCTGAGATAAATGCACATTTTGCAACTTAAAAATTTTTAATTAATTAAATTTATTTATTTGAGAGAGAGAGATAGATAGAGGCAGAGAGAGAGAGAGAGAATGGGCATGCCAGGGCCTTCAGCTACAAACGAACTCCAGATGCATGTGCCACCTTGTGCATCTGGCTTATGTGTGTGGTAGGGAATTGAACCTCAGTCCTTTGGCTTTGCAGGCAAGTGCCTTAACCACTAAGCCAGTTCAGTAGCCCACATTTTGCAACTATTTTAGATCTGATTAAATATACAACATTTCCATCCTATTTACTTTTAAGACAATAATCTAGGGTCCAAAATCAGAAGCTTTAGCTCAAGGTGGTACTACAAGATGTAGAGTGCAGATTGGCACAGAATCTGGATAGGAGCCAGAGGATTTCATGAGAAAATCTTTGCAATAAGCCTTTTGATATTTTATAGCTAAATCTCTTTCAGATGAAAACAGGTTCAGGGCTAAAGGATTAAGACTATATTTTGGAGATAGTTCGCCACCTGGTGTTCATTCTCTTTGCTGACTTCTAAAATTGAGTTCTGGGGGCTGGAGAGATTGCTTAATGGTTAAGGCATTTGCCTGCATAGCCAAAGGACCCAGGTTTGGTTCCCCAGTACCTATATAAGCAATATGCACAAGGTGGGGCATGAGTCTGGAGTTCGTTTGCAGCAGCAGGAGACCCTGGTACAGACATATTCTCTTTCCTTCTCTCTCTCTCTTCCAATCTGCCTCTCTCTTAAATAAATAAAATTGAGTTAAATAAATAAAATTGAGTTCTAAACATTCTCCATTTTCAGGGACTGTTGCAGTCAGGTTCACATTGCTGGCAGAAATCACCCAACCAAGAGTAGCTTTTGAGAAAAAAAAGGGGTTACTTTGGCTTACAAACTCAAGGGGACATTCCACAATGGCAGGGAAAAACGATGGCATGAGCAGAGGGTGGAACCACCCCCTGGCCAATAAGGTGGACAATGGCAACATGAAAGTGCAAAACACTGGCAAGGGGAAACTGGCTATAATACCCATAAGCCCATCCCCAACAATATATTGCCTCAGGAGGCATTAATTCCCAAATCTCTATCAGCTGGGAACCTAGCATTTGGAACATCTAAGTTTATGGGGAACACCTGAATCAACCCACTACAGGGACACATCTTCAATTTGTTTTATTTTTGCTTTTACTTTTTAGCCCTGTACTTGAGCTCCCACCCTTGGTCAGGAACACTCATGAGTTATTAGTTGTCTCTGAGTGATCACATAGAAGGGCAGGACTCTTTTTGCTCTATTTGATGGTTATTATAGGCAGCTGAAGCCTTTGTAGTTTCGAAGTGTTGGGGAAGAGGCCTTGGCACCCTCCATTTTTCAAAGGGTCCTTGTTCCATAAGCCCTGTCTGCAGGAAGTCACTTCCTATGGTTGGCCTGGGGCTTACTGAGAAGAAGACCTAAGCATGAGCCTACTTGGACAGCTGCAGGGACTCAAAGTCCTCTCAACAGGGGCCAACAGGAGAACAGATGTTACTGGTGAAAGGGGTCTTGGCATGGCCATAATATTTATAAACTCACAGCAGATGCAGTTACCTGCACAAGATAAGGTAAATAACCAGTCTGTCATGGACAATGGAGGGCTTTTTTGTCCCCATTCCTCCCTGAGGAGCCATGGTAGTTAAAGGCTGTTGGGGAAGGGGGAGCCATTCTCTTCAATGATGTATCCACTAGTATATGGGGGCTGCGGGAATGGGAGGGGACAAGAGAGGGTAAAGGGGCCTATACAGTATGTGTGTAGGTATGCAGTTATCAAAGAAAAATTTAAAAAATATTTTATGTATTTATTTGAGGGGGGGCAAGAGAGAGAGAATGGGGGCACCAGGGCCTTAAGTCACTGCAAACAAATTCCAGACACATGTGCCACCTTCTGCATCTGGTTTACAATTTTTTCTTTTCTTTTTTTTTTTTTTAATTTTAAGAGAGAGCAGCGAGAGAGAGAGAGAGAGAGAGAGAGAGAGAGAGAGAGAGAGAGAGAGAGAGAAAGACAGAATTGGCATGCCAGGGCCTCAGCTACTGAAATTGAACACCAGACACTTGCCCCACCTAGTGGTCATGTGCAACCTTGCTCTTGCCTCACCTTTGTGCATCTGGCTAACACGGGATCTGTAGAGTCAAACATTGGTCCTTAGGCTTTGCAGGCAAGAGACTAAATGCTAAGTCATCTCTCCAGCCCACAATTTTTTGTAAAATAGGAAATGAGGAGTTCCAGGTCAGTCTGGGCTAGAGTGAGACCCTGACTCGAAAGCAAAAACAACAAAAGGAGGAGGAGAAAAAAGAAGAGGAGGAGGGGGAGGAGGACTAAGAATAATGAAGGAAGAATAATGGAGGAGGACTTAGGAATGAAGGAATAGTGGAGCCTTGATTTCCAGTAACAACTCTGTTGTCATCTACTAAACAAATTTTAAAAGAATAAAATATTAACATTTCCATTTTTCAAAATATATATACATATATTCATTTATAAGGCATTATAAACATTGATAATCATCCAAATACTAAATGATTGTATCAGGAACAGTATCGCAATTAGACAAACAGGAGTGACCCACATATAATGCTATTATCATTATGAATTATTCATTTTGAGGCATGAGGGATATCATCATGATGTGATGAAGCAGATATAAAATTTACAAATGAGGAAAACAGAATGGAGTGACATGGAGGCGAGATGCACTGGAGGTTACAAGTTCTTAATTAAAATTTGGCTGGAATTCTGAATGAAAGGCAGCACTGACAAGGCAGGTTACAGATCCCTGCAGAAATTTCCCAAGGAAAGACATTTATAAAGGAATGTCCCATTTAAAGTGTAACAATTTATTTTTTAAATTAATAATTTATTTTTGTTTATATTATTCTAATTTCACATTCCAAAGGGACCCTCATCAATGGGGAATGTGGGTCATGCATTGTGGGAGTAGTCAAGAATTATGGGGGATAGGCCAAGTCTCTGTGCATAATGACCCAACTTGTGGCTCTAACATTCTTTCCACCCCCTCTTCTGTGAATTTCCCTGAGCCACATTGGGGTCATTTTAGTTCTACTTCAGTGATGAGGCTTTGGGAGCCTCTGTGTCTCTGGATATCTGGCTTAGTTGGAGTTAGATATTCTCTGTGTTTATCTCCTTCAGCCTTTTTCTGGTGCTTTGATCCCCAAGAACACTGTACTCTTGCCCTTACCCCGCATTGCTCTATGGTTTCAGCTGGGGCCCTGGTGAGGTGTGATTGGCTGATCCTCCCTTCAGGTTCATTGTCTATCTGAAAAAGATAAGCAAATTGTCCATTGGAGAGAGAAGTTAGTACTAGATAGATGACCAAAGGCTAAGCAATAAATCATCAAACAACCCACTCACAAAATGGAGCAGAGAACTGCACAGGGAGTTCTCAGAGGAAGAAATACAAATAGCAAACACACATTTAAGAAATTTAAGAAAATGTTCAACATCCCTAATTATTAGGGAAAGGCAAATTAAAACAACTATGAGATTCCCACCTTACCCCAGTAAGGATGGAAAACAATAATAAAAAACAATAAATAACAATGATAATAAAATAATAATAATAATAATAATAAACAATAAAAAACAATGAAAACAAATGCTGGCAAGGCTGTGGAGAAATAGGAACAAGCTTTCACTCCTGGTGGGGATGTAAAATGGCTCAACCATTATGGAAAGCTATATAGAGACTCCTGAAAAGGATGACCATAGACCTTCCAATGGATCCAGTTTATTCCCTTACTGGGCATTTACCCTAAAGGCTCCAAGCGTCAGATCAGAGACATTTGCTCAACCATGTTTGTAGCTGCTCAATTAATAATAGCAAAGAGCTAGAATCAACCCAGATGTCCATCATTAGATGAATGGATAACAAAGATGTGGTATATCTGTACTATGGAATGCTACATAGCAGTAAGGAAAGATGAAATAATGAAATTCAAAAAAAAATGGTCAAACATGGAACAGATCATCCTCAGTGAGCTCACCCAATTACAAAAAGATAATCCTTGCATTGTCTCGTTTATCTGTTGCTCCTAACCTGAATCCACCTGAGATGCTGCCAAACCTAAAAAGCACTCTGAGGACCAGACAATAAGGAGGGTGGGATGGAGGGAGGGTAAGGGTGGGAAAGAACAAGAGGGTGGGAGGGAGGACAAGGGTGGGGGGATACAAATAGGGATCCAAAAGGAAATAATGCTATAAAACCCTTTATTCTGAATAACAGGCTAAAACATTGATCCTTCAGCAGGCCTGCAGAGGGAACACCTGAACCACAGGAAACTGGAGAGAACATCATGAAGACCAACCTTAATCTTTTCCTGCTTCTCTCTCCCTTCTCTCTCTCTCTTCCCACCCCTCTCTATACTCACTTTCTCTTATATTATCTATCTTTTTCTTCCCTCACCTTCCTAGGCCAGCACGGGGTTAACTTCCACAATGACCTGTTGATCCAAGACACCTACAAGGTTTCCCAAAAAAGACGGATTTCTGTCAGAGTTCTTGATGACCCACCAAAGGTTAATGATAAGACCCTACTGTCAAAGACAGCATATGTGTGTGAGATCAAACATGGAGAGACCTGGCCAGAATCTGGAAGAGGGTCAGTCCCCAGAGAGTTAGCTAGTCTGGTGCCAGAGGGTGCTACAGGAGCAACTGGGGGAAAATGGCTGACATCGGTCCAAACAACTTCCAGTCTAAGATACCCAGCAGGAAACAACCTGACGTAATGCTCAAACAAGTGCAGTAGTGGCACACAGCCATGGTGGGCAACCAACTGCTCTTGATTTGGCTAATAGATCCACTCAGTGGAATGGAACTCATTGCTGGAACTGGGAAATAAGTCAAGGCCATGTACAAAAAATGAGCTCAGTCTCTAAGATCAAGATACCACCAAATGTGGGCTAGAAGAGGGCCTATGCATATAACATTTCCATTTTTAAAAAAGACCAAAAAGAAATAAGAAAAAAAAGGGGTCTTGGAAGACATCCCCAAGGGGAGAAATACACCCTTAAAATGTATCAAGCACAATGAAGGATAGCATTTAAAATCTATCAAATTAACAAAAACTACAAAACCTCAGTCAATATATGCAAAGATGGTTATTCTGACAGGTCCAAACAGGTTAATTTTTGTGTGTATAATTTAGCAATGTTGAGATCATCATCCTTTTCTTAAAATTTTAATCAAAAAGACAAATACTTCTACTGGAGATTAGCTGGAAACAACCTAATATTATAGTTTGCTGAAGTATGAATAGATGTCCCTGCTAAAGCTTGTATGTTAAAGGACTGGTCCCCAGCTAGTGACCCTATTGGAAGATGCTTGAAACTTTAGTAGAAGGATGTTACGTCATCACAGGGGCAGGCCCTTGAAGGGGATATTGGGACCACAATAGCTATTTCTTTCACTATGCATTATCTCATCATTATGCAGTGCCTTACAAGGACTCTAAAACAAGGAGCCTAATGACTGTAGACTGCAACCTATGAAACTGAACTAAAACAAATGTCCTTTAATTAATCAGTGATCTCAGGTATTTTATCACAGTGATGGACAGCTAACCCACACATTACTACAAGTGTTATTTTGTGGTTTGGCACTGAGCCCTTCTTCAAGTGGAATATTATTTAAAAGTCAAATGTAACAATAGATGGATTGAAATGAGAAAGGGATCTGTTCTGGTAACCCACCCCACTGTGTGACATGTTGCCAGTCTCCATAGAGACACAATGAAGCACTTCCATTGCAAGCTTGTTCCCTAGCACAGATTGACAGCCTTGCCTCAACCAATAGTGGATGTTAATGACAATACTTCCCTGTGAGCAGTGGGAGTCTGGATGAGTTTCTCCCTAAGTCCTTTTATTTTTCTATATGTACCAAGTTTCTCATTATGAACTTATTCTTGTTGCCACTAAAATGTTTTGTGATAGTAAAATAATGCCATTTTATTATTTTAGAATTAGGTGTATTATTATTATAGGAACCACACAGCTTGTATCTGGCCCAGCCAATACATTTTTCCCTCTTGGCTTATCTTCAGGCTTATGTGAGAAATATTTTTTAAAACACACAGGGAAGCAATAAAAATCTCACCATTTGAAGGAAACTGTCTTTAGTATTTCTGGTGTGTTTCTTTCCAACATTTTTTCTATGTGATATGTGTATGTACATATATATTGCTAAATATATAATAGACATCATAAACAAAGTCTAAAAACTGCTGCTTATTTTATAAATACTACATTGTATAGTCTCCCCCTGACTTTTTTTTTTTTTTTTTTTTTTTTTTTAGGTAGGGTTATCAATATCTTCAGGCTCTAGAAACATTTTGCTAAATTTCTCTCTGATTAATAGCTAACAGTGCTCTTAAAAAGTCCTCCTTCCAGCTATGTGACCAAGGGATATTTCCTTGTGTTTGATCATGATCATTTCACTAATTTAAAATTTAATATATATATAAAGCACAGCTCATTCATTAGAAAGCAAATATATCTATACAGTGATTGTAAACATACCTAGGATTTACTTTTAACTTCTCATCTGTTTCAAAATGAACTTTTATCTGTTGAGTATTAGTCTTTTTGCTTTCATCAGTTTGTTACAGTTCATCATTTCATAGCTAGTTAAAGAAAGTTCCTGGTCTTGTGTTTTCTGTTGCTAGTATCAGGCCCTGGATCCATGTGAAATAAATTTGGTTTCTAAGTATGTAATCAGAGTCTTCTTAAGTACAAGGCCATTGTAGGAACCTCTCCCTCCTGCTTTTGAGAACTAGAGGGATGGCAGCACAAGACTGTATGAGTGTTCAGTCTACAGCTGGATTCACATCTGAGTTGTTCCCCATTGTCTACTTGTTCCCCATTGTCTATTTGAATATGAATTGTTCCCCACAGGCTCATGTATGGAATATTTGGTCCTCAGCTGGTGGTGGTATTTTGGAAGGCTGTAGGAACTTCAGGAGGTGGGACCTAGTGAGAAAGTAAGCCACTGGGGGCAGGTCTTTGGGAACTGTTGCAGTCAGCTTTGAGTTGCTGGACAAACATCCAACCAAAAACAGCTTGTAGGAAGAGAAGGTTTATTTTGGCTTACAAACTTGAGGGAAGCTCCATGATGGCAGGGGAAAACATGGCATGAGCAGAGGCTGGTCATCATCTCTTGGCCAACATCAGGTGGACAACAGCAGCAGGAAAGTGTGACAAACACCAACAAGGGAAAGCTTCCTATAATACCCATAAATCCAGCCTCCAAAAAAATCCTCTAGTTGGGATTCAATTCTCAAATTTCCATCAGGTGTGTATCTAGCATTTAGAATAAACAAGTTTATGGGAAACACCTAATTCAAACCACCACAGTGACTGTGTCTTGTACCTGGTTCCTTCTTGCCATGGTCCTTGCTTTCCTTCCACTATGAGGTGAGCTGCTCTGCTCCACCACACATTTCTGTCACCACCATGTTCTGCTCAACCATGTGGGGCCAAACAAATATATACTGAACCCTCTTCAACCCTGAGCCAAAATAACTCACTCTCTTATTGTTTCTGTCCAATATTCTGTCACAGTGATGTAAAGTAACTTGAACCATTGAGGAGTGGTTTAAGTCAGGGTACAAGCAGCATAGAGCTAGATCACAGACAGGATGCAAGCTATCTAGTCCCCTCTACTTGTGAGATTCCTTAAGGACATAATATCACTTTTACCAATACTACCATTATGCAGAGACCATTAGAGCTATTGTGAAAGGGTAGCTACTTTACTTACTTATTGTCAGAATCAGGATATTCTTGTAGCACTATAACAGCCTGGCTCAGAATGACAATAAGAAGGAGTCAATTGCTGAATTTTCTGCACTCCATCCAGTTATTTTATTTTTTTATTTTTCTGTTTTTTTTTGAGGTAGGGTCTTGTTCTAGCCCAGGCTGACCTGGAATTCACTATGTAGTCTCAGGGTGGCCTCAAACTCACAGCGATCATCCTACCTCTGTTTCTTGAATGCTGAGATTAAAGGTGTGTGCCACCACACCAGGCTAAATCAATCCAGTTATTAAATAAAACCATTATAAAAGAATATTCATTATAAAAGAATACAGACTAAAAAGTGCTTTAATTCCTGCTAGTATATAACAGTATTGCAGTGAGTAATGCTGAAGCAGAAAGAGGTTTTTCTTTAATGAGAGTAATTTTTACAAGAAGCTCATTTATCAGATTTAATGACAAATTTATTGGGAAAAGGATTGACAGATTAGACTGCAAGTGTATATGACAGACTGTAATTGAAATACAATCACAGACTGACAAAGGAGACAAGATTTTGGAAAAAATCAACCAAAGTATTCTAGAAAAATCAATTGGAAAGGTGGCATTATGTTTAATAATAGTGTATATTTTATCATTAATTATAAATTCTTTATGTTGAAGAGTTTGTATATTATGTAATATGTACAAATACTTATGGGAGATTTGATCTCTTATGAGTTCTTATTTTCTTGTTCATGAATGATGTCTTTTTGATGTGTCCTCCCATTGAGGTGGCCCTCTGAGGTTTCTTCCATAAGGGCATGCTATTAGTCAGGGTTCTTTAGAGGAACAGAACCAAAGAATGAATTTGCATTAGAAAGATTATTTATTGGATTAGTCTACAGGATATGAGCTGGGTGGTCCAACAATAGCTGTCTGTAGGCTTGAGCATCAAGGAACCTGGCAGCTGCTCAGTCCATAAGCTAGATGCCTCAGCAGTCCCAATCTGATTCTGAAGCCCTGGAGGATTCCTGGAGAGACACTGATCTTCAGTCCACATTGGGAGGCTAAGAAAACTTTGTTCTAGTGTCCACAAAGGAGAGTCAAAATAGGGAAGATGCATGTTTAAGTGACTAGGGAGTGTAGCAGGGAAGCAAGTAGCATGGGCAGCAGGGGAAAAGGGACTGTGTATTTTCAACACTTCATATACAGTCCACCACTGGGAATGACCATTGTGGAAGAAAGACTTCTTCCCTCAGCTAATCCTTCCTGGAAACACCCTCACAGACCCATGGTTCCTATTATGGTTAAAATGACAACAGAACTTAACCATCACAGGTACCTTCCAAAGACCGCTCACCCCTATATCATCTATCATCTTAAGCCCTAGGATTTCAACAGGTAAAGTTTAGAATATACATATAGGACATTCAGTTGTGTGGCTATGTGTTCATGTGCAGAGAAAGGCCTACTGTTAAACATTTACCACACACCAAGGAGGTGCTATTATATATATTATGATGAAATCAAGACTGTCCCAAGCAATTCAAGAACCTGCAGTCTCCATGTCTCCATAGCTCTTCCAAGCCCCAATCTCACTTTGCTTTGGCTCTTTCCCTTGCCAGGGGCTTTGCAAAATCCCCACATAGAGCTCTCTCTCTCTCTCTCATTTGCCCCAGAGAATCTCAAAATTAGCTCCTAAACTACTTGCTTAATCCTTTACCAAAGTCCTTCATAGCTCTTAATAGCTCTGAGGCTGTGGAAGAATTGATTAATATTGGTGAACAGCCTCCACAATGCAGGGTTGTTGTAATAGATTATAAATAAAACATGGTACTGCTTGTACCTGCAGACCTAGATAGTTAGGAGGCTGAACATGATATATTGAGCCCAGAAGCTCAAGACTAGACCAGCCTAGGACAACATTAAAAGGTCCAGTTGGAAGAAAGAAAGAAAGAAAGAAAGAAAGAAAGAAAGAAAGAAAGAAAGAAAGAAAGGAAAAAAAGAAAGAAAGAAAAAGGAAAGAAAGAAGAAAGCAGGGAAAGAACAAGTAAAGTGCTTCTTAGCACAAAATAGACGCTAAATGAATGGTATTATTTTTTAATATTTTATTTATATATTTATTTGTGTGAGAGAGATACAGAAATAAGCAGGTAGAGAGAGAAAGAGAATGGGCACACTAGGGCCTCCAGCCACTGCAAATGAACTCCAGATGCATGCACCCCCTTGTGCATCTGGCTTACATGGGTCCTGGGGAGTCAAACCTGGGTCCTTTGGTTTTGCAGGTAAGCAGAATGGTATTATTTTTTTATCATTACTACTATTGCTTCTAGTATTTTGCTTGATGCTGCCTACCTCATACTTCATGTCTTGGACAAGTTTTCAATATGTAAGTACTTTGATGGTTATGACCCCTTTCATCCAGGGTTTCTCTTCTTCCCATAGCCACTCCTGCTCATGAAGTGGTGGTCACAGTGAACAGTGGTCACTCTGCTTATATTGTAAGAGGTACCTGATTCTTTGGACCCTTGGAATAGCTCTATATATTCAGCTCTGCCCCTTCTCCTAGCTAAGTGGTCCAGGTGTGGACACTGTATGCCCAAGTTATGCCAACCAAAAGGTCTACCTGTTCAAGCCAGGCCAAAAAGAATCCATTCCTTGGGCTCTCCTGTATTGGAATAAAGGGTAGGAGTCCATCCTCATTTGAATCTGGAGGTTTAATAGCTGATAGAGACATGTATGCTGACTCTAAGAGCCTAATAAGAGAATCTAAAGCTGACAAAAGAGTGAACTAGACTTAAAAGATGCTGGACAATCCTGCTAAATTATTGTCACTGAGGACCACTGCACCCTGACCCTCTTGAAGTTGGCCAATGTCCCTACTCTGGAGTATAGTCTTAGTGTCACCTAAGCTAACTTGAGTCAGCTTTCCTTCATAGACAGCAGAGCAGTAACAAATTTTCCAATTAACATTCCTGATTCCCCTGGCTCTAGAAACAGGAAATTAGATGTCACTGTCTCTGATCCAGATGAAATATCCCTTCATTTAAGGACCAACCTGACTCTGAATGGCTCCTATCAAAAGAAGCACTTAAGGGTTTGGGATGCAGCTCTGTGGTAGCACTTTCCTAGCAGGTATAGGTCCTAGATTTGATCTTCAATATCAAAAAACTAAAAATAAATACAGGAATGAGACACTGGGGCTTCCAGGAACTTGGCTGTAGAAAGCTACTGTGTTCTAGATGATTGAAGTGATTTATGTGACATTTTGCTATAGCTTAAATCTTGAATGTCTGTCTGCTAAAGATACACATATTGAAGGATTGGTACCCAGCCTATGGAGCTACTGGGACATAGTACAACCTTTGGGAATTGTGGCCTAATGGAAGGAAATTAGTTCATTGAGGGTATTCACTAAAGGGAAGATTGGGCCCTTCCCTATCACTTTTTCTTTTGTTCCTCTGCCATCATGAAATGAGCAATTTGCTCCACCACAGGCTCCCTGCAATGATGTTCTGCTTTGCTGCAGGCCTCAAAGCAACGAGCCAACTGGAACCTCTAAATCATGGACTGGAACCTCCAAAACTCTGAACCAAAATAAACCTTTCTTTCTTGTTGATTATCTCAGATATTTTGTGATGAAAAGCTAACACAGTCTCAGTCCCTTTTTCTGTTGCTGTAATTGACTGCCACTGATTAGGTAATCTATAAAGAGATTTATTTGGCTCATTTATTAAGAGACTGGAAAGTCCAATATCAAGATGCTGGTATGTGGTCAATAGCTTTCTTCCTGCATCATAGCATGGAAGAGGGTATCACATGGCAAGACAGAGCACAGGTCTCTACAGCCCTTCTTATAAAGCCACATCTACCATGGAGTTAGTCAGGGGAGATAGACCTTCATGACATCATCTAATCCTAATGACCTCCCCAAAGGTCCCCCCTTCCAAATGTTATAACATATGCATTTGGGGTTTAAATTGTTAATGTATCAACTTTTGGGGGACTCATTCAAGCTCTACTAGTGATATTGTTTGACCGTGGAATCTGCACTCCCCAGAATCCATATAAATGACAGGCTGAATCTGTTTAGCTATGAAGTAGATTCATATTGCCTGATTCAGGAATGACATATGCCTCTGCAGCGTTGCCCAAGTCCATGGCAGGTAGTGACAATCAATTCATTCTACTGTGGACTCCTCAGACTCCATCTCACTGTGAGGCTACAGGTATTCCATCTTTTGGTGCACTTGATCATTTCTTTAAAAATTCACCAAGTTTTTCTTTAAGTTGCTTAAGTCTCCATGTCTAGAGATCACACCATATAAAATGATTGTTTGGATTTAGTCTTTGTAATTTTCTTGCACTGGGATATTTTGCATTCCCCAAAGCTACTACCACTTCTGCCAGGCAAAGGTTAATAGCCAGAAAAGGTGAAAATCTACTTTAAAATTACTAGTGAAAGGTGAGCTGGGCAATAGGCATGTAGAATTAGGCTTATGTAGCAGCCTGAGTTTCCATGGAAACAAGATGTACTTGAACAGTCATGAGCAAAGTTTTCCATACTGGTTTAAAGTCTGGAGTAAGGATAGAAAAGGGTATTAACTGATGATGTAGAGTGAGAATTTCAATAGCAAAACCCTCCCAAAAGACTCATACAAAACAAATGGAAGGTATTCCTAACAAAAACTGTGTGTGAACCCCAGCTTCAGTCTCCTGTACTTCAAATGGAGGCACATATGCCAAATAGTCTGTTCTTGGAGAATAAAAATTACTGCAGCTCATTTTGGAAATACACCCTGTAAAGATGCCCTTAATGAGCGCAGTGGTTGTAACTTGGGTGTTTGGGGTTTAAGGATATACAGAATCACAGGTTGCAGACCACTTAAGAAAGTCTGAGGTGCAATGTTGCTCCAGTGTGGAGGCCTGGCTTGCACCTTGTGTGGGGAACTTTATGAAGAAGCTACATCCCTAAATATCTGTCAGGGGTAATGTCACTTCCACTCTCACTTACCTCTAGCAGCTGGAAACTCAGGATCCTGGTGGCTGACCTTCAGGTAGAAGAGAAGCTGAAGGAAAGATGAGTGTGAAGTGTGGGTTGGGGATAATCTGGAGGCATCCTTACTGTTTCCTCCTTGTACACTCCTCACAGTAGAGAGGATTTGGATCATGAGTAGAAAAGGTTTCTGCTGTGTCTCCTTTCTTTTAAATGTATCAGTTATTCAATTAGAGACTTCACAAGAGTTTAGAATCCCAATTTATGAGAACAAACTCCATTCAAGACTGGCAGCACCTAACACAGAAACCCTAGGGCTGAGGGACAGCTTTGACTTTGCTGTCACTTGTGACCCCATGACTTTCCAAAAAATATTATATTTATTTGCAAGCACAGAGAGAGAGAGAAAGAGAGAGAGGGAGAGAGGGAAGAAGGCAGGGAGGGAGAGAATGGGTGCACCAGGGCCTCCAGCCACTGCAAAGTAACTCCAGATGCAGGGCGCTACTTTGTGCATCTGGCTCTATGTAGGTACTGGGGAAATCAAATCCAGGTTATTAGGCTTTTCAGGCAAGACCCTTAACTAATGAGCCATCTCTCCAGCTCCCTACCATGTGTTTTTTTTTAACGTTTTATTGACAAGTTCCATATATATAGACAATATACCATGATCCTAACCCCCCACTGCCCTCCTTAACCCCCACTCCCGAATTCCTCCTCCACTGAATCCCTTCCTTTCAACTTGTATCTCTTCTATTTTGATGTCATCACTTTTTCCTCCTCCTATTACGCAGGTCTTGCAACTGAAGCTGCCTTCTGTAGCAGTAGGCCAAGTATTATGGACTATTATGATGAGAGTTTGAGAATGCTAAGTGCAGAGAGGCTAGAACTTCGAGACTTGGCTTATGATCTTTCTAAGGGGAAGGAAAGACTGCAGAAGACTTTGTTGGAACAGTGCTACTGGCATGAAGTCTGGCTGCATTCTGCTATCCAGGCCCAGAGAGTTTGATCAAGGTTAAATTTGTAATGGACTGATGTGCTTGGCTAAAGATATTGGACTGAGAGTTTTAAGATTTTTAAATTGGAAAACTGCAAGCAAGTTAAAATTGCAGGCACTGACACTGGTTTTAGGTTACAGTAGTTGCTGTTGTCAACACATTAGCAATCTTAAGGAAGATGGCCCAACTGCTGTACAATGGAGAGGATGCCTGAGGAAAGACTATTAGAAATGCAAACTCTTTTGGAAAGAGTTGACTAGAGAAGGAACCTGCTTTTCAAGGTTATGATTTATTTGGCCCATAAATTAAGAATATGGCTGTGTCCTACACACCTGGTATTAGTTTTGGAAGCATGAAAAATGCGTGGAGTGGTCATGAATTGCACATGGTTCCAGGAGCAGCTGCTGAGATGCTGCATGAGGCAGGGTGTGATGACTCTGATAGGCTTGGAAGGACCTTTGGAAGATGGACCGTGGTTTGCATGGAGACCTCAAGATGTTTTGGATATACCAGGACTGTGCAAGGGCTAGCACGGAGTTCACTGTTGGCCTGGGATATAAGTGTTCCCTGGCTACTCTGCCCAGCTGGAGGGGAAGAATTGGAAAATCTGGAGACTGTCAGTCTCTTGTTATATTAGACCTGAACTGTAGAAGTTTGATGTTTTCTTGATAGTGGTTGAGTTTGCATTGTTCTATTCTCTCCTTGCTATGCCTTATAAAAGTTGGAAATGTTTATTCTGTGCTGTTACATGTTGAAAGTATATAACTTGTTTGATTTTACAGGACTCACAGCTAAGAGACAATCTTAAGTCTCAGAGTAGACTTGGGACTTTGGAACTATCTTGAGTTGGCAAAGACTGTGGGGACCTTTGAAATTTGACTGAATACAATTTACAGCATGTGATGGTTATGAATCTATTCGGGGATAGGTGTGGAATGTGGTAGTTTGAATAGAAGGCCCCCAATATATTTAATGTTTTATTAGTTTGTAGTTTGGATATGCAGCCACCTAGCTGGAGGAGGTGTCACTGGGAAGATCTTAAGGTGTGGTGGTGGGTTTGAAATTCCAATCTAAAGATAGGCAAAGTGTGCCTAGCTGGAGTTCCTGAAGTGTGCTGTGTGGCTTTTTGCTTGGGGCTTCTTTTTCTCTCTCTACTTGGTCCTTTAAGAGGGGGCCAACTTCTACCATTATGGAACTTCCCCTGAATCTGTAAGCCTCAATAAATATCTCTTTCTCCATAACAGTGCCTGATCTGGAAGTTCATCTCAGTGAACCTGAAGCTGTCTGCTACAGGTATATATTTCACTACAAATATTGTTGTACTTTTATGGCCTTCATGATCCAGGTTCCTTTGCATCCTTTTTTTTTTAAATGAGAGAGAGACAGAGAATTTTAGCATGCCAGAGCCTCCATCCACTGTAATCAAACTCCAGACATGTGCACCACATTTTGCACATGTGCGACCTTGTGTATGTGTCACCTTGTGCATCTGGCTTATGTGGGATCTGGGGTATTGAACATGGGTCCACAAGCAAGTGCCTTAATGCTAAGCAATCTCTCCAGCCCCCTTTGCATTCCTTTTCTTTGGCCACTAGAGGGAGACATCTCTGAAGAATTGAGGCTAGTTTTTGTTTGTTGGGTATAGAAGTTATGTTTAAAAATGACATACAGGACTGACCCCATGGGCAGACAATGAAGGGAACAAGTACTTCCTTCATCCACAGTGCACAGATTACCAGACAGCAGTTAATGTCTTCTCCACAACTCACTCCATAATCACTCTTGCCATTCAGGTGTTTTGTTTTGTTCTGTTTTCCTAATCTAACTGGTGGCACCATAGCTTTTCTGTGTGTGTGTTTGTACACACACACATGAGTAGAGTATATTTGTGGTGTGTATGATGTATGGTGCATGCACATGTGCATGCAGATGTGAGCACCCTATGCATGGGCATGTGGAGACCAGACAAGAGTGCCAGGTGTCTTCTTATCACTCATCTGCATATTTCCTTGAGCTTGGGCTCTCTCCCTCAACACAGAACTGCTGTCCATCAGTGAGCTCCAGGGATTCTTCAGTCTCTGCCTCCCTGTATTGGGGTTACAGATGTGCATGGTCATTTCCAGCTTTTTATGTGGGTTCTGGGGAGTAGAACTTGTTGGTATCTGGCCTTAGATGCCCTCATACTTAAATAGCAAGTGCTCTTACCTGCGGAGCCATCTCCCCAACCTGTCGCCATAACATTGTTAAAACTTCTCTGCTTTTTCTTCCTAAAGGCTAAATTTGTGAAAAGAAATCTCAATTAATTGCCAGAACTGATGCTGTAGGAAAATCTAAAATCTTACCTATGTGACAATAGGTATCCTGCTCATGGTCTGAAGCAAAGGGGATTGCTCAATCAGGTAAGCCCGGGGCAACCACTTATCAACTGACTAATACTGTTCTGAAATGGGAATGAGGGCGTGTTTTCTCTATTAGAGATTTCTCGGCTCTCTGACACAAAATTTACTCCAGACATCTTATAGTTTAAAATATACAACTTTGGTCTAGTGAGATGGCTCAGTAGATAGAGTGCTTGCTGCTCAGACATAAGGACCTGAGTTCTGATCCCCAAACCCATGAAAAGCTGAACATGGTAGATTATGTCTGTAATCCCAACAATTGGCAAGATGGGAGGCAGAGACAAAGGAATTATGGGCCAGCTGGCCTGCTATATACAGAAGTGAATAATAAGAGATGCTGCCTCAAACAAGGTGGAAGGCAAAGACTCACACCTTAAGCTCTCCTCTGACCCCTACACATGCACATGTGTTCACACTCCCACATACACAAACACATTTTTAAAAAATAAAAAATATACAACTTTTGTATTGAAGAGGCTTGTCTCCCACAAGCTAAATATTTAATATGATAATCATATGAGCTCAATTAAGTCTCTGTAAAGTGAGCTGGGCATGGTGGTACATGCTTGTAATCCTGGCATTTGGGATGTGGAAGAAAGAAGGTCAGAAGTTAAGGCCATTCTTCATTACATAGTGAGTTTGAAGCCAGCTTGACCTACTGAACATGAAACCCTGTCTTAAAAAAACAAAAACAGGGCCAGAGAGATGACTTAGCAGTAAGTCTCTTGCTGGCAAAGCCAAAGGACCCAGATTTGATTCACGACTACCACGTAAAGCCAGGTGCACAAGGTGGCACATGCATCTGGAGTTCATTTGTAGTGGCTAGAGGCCCTGACACACCCATTTTCTCTCACTCTATCTGCCTTTTTCTCTCTCTCTCAAATAAGTAAATAAAATATACTGTTTAAAAACCAAATGCTACCTATGACATACCTCAAACACATGAGGGTTTCTTAACACGTGCCCCCTTTCTCCCCTACATAGATACTGATTTGTTTTGGAATTGTCACAAAAGCTACTGTTACTAATGGGGGTTGTCCATATTATTCATGTGTTTTGAGGAGATAAAAGAGAGTAAATCATGATTGAAAATTAATATACATCATTGAGAAAACCCAGTCCTATCATTATTGTTATTTTTGTAACAGGGTTTAATGTAGTCTAGGCTGGCCTCAGACTCACTATGTAGCTGAGGATGACCTGTAACTTCTGATTCTTCTGCCTCCACTTTCTGAATTCTGGTATTATAGGCATATGTCACCATGTAGGGCTGAAGATAGAATGCAGGGATTCATGCAAGCTAGGCAAGCACTCCCTGAACTCCTAACTGAGCTGTATCCCCAGCTCAACCCTATTATTTGAGTCACATTTTGAAAACAGAAAATATAAGAAATGTAAAAATAGAGGACAAAATACTATATCAAATAAAAGATATGATATGTTGTAATATGGGTGGATATGTTTGTGGAATAGTGCCTAGGTATTAGAAACATCTTTTTTGTTATATCAGAGAGATTTCAAAATACAGTGGCTTTGTCTTAGACTGTTAGTGCTAAAACTGAATACCACAGATAGGGCAGTTAATAAGGAAAAGAGGTTTATTTGATTATGGCTAGGGAATTCAGAACCAAGAAGATCTATTTGGTGACGTTGTCTTTGCAGTCCCAATGTTGGATAGTTAGAAATTGGCAGGCTTGGTGCTCACTGAGCATGGACCCTCTGTTGTAATCAGCAGCTTGTAAACAGAAACTGAAACTGCAGGACTCTGATTACTTACTGGTCAAATAGGATCTGAATTGTATCTTAGACCCTAAGAGAGGAAATGGCATACTGAACTGTTCACATGATTATAAGATGATGATGTGGTTTGAATCAGATGTTACTGCCATAAAGTCATGTGTTCTGAATGCTTTGGTCCCCAGCTGGTGGCAATTTTGGAGGTAGAACCTTGCTGGAGGAGGTGTGCTGTTGGGAGTGGGCTTAGGGGTGTGATAGCCCAGCTCCCCATTGCTAGAGTTTGGCTCACTCTCCTGCTGCTGTTTTCCATCTGCTGTAGCAGAGGTGATATCCAGACTCTTCTCATGCTATCCTTTCCCCTGCCAATATGAAACTTCCCCTTGAGAAAATGGGCCAGAGTAAAAACTTTCCTCCCATCAGCTGCTTTTGGTTGGGTACTTTGTCCCAGCAATGAGAAGGTAATTCCAATGGGTGGCTATCTCACTGAGGCTTTCTGGTAAAGAACAAGGATATAACATTGTCCCCTCTTGTAACAGTTCATCATATGACTCCCCGTCAACCACCTAAATAGGAAACTGCCTCCTCAGAAAAGCTCTCTGGAGACTTTACAAATAAGTAAAGCCTCCTTAAAATGTAGGTTGATACAAAGCCCGGCGTGGTGGCGCACGCCTTTAATCCCAGCACTCGGGAGGCAGAGGTAGGAGGACTGCCATGAGTTCAAGGCCACCCTGAGACTACATAGTTAATTCCAGGTCAGCCTGGGCCAGAGTGAGACCCTACCTCGAAAAACCAAAAAAAAAAAAAAAATAGGTTGATACAATAGTTTCTTTGGCCATTGTCCACTATTACCCCTTCAGAGCATAAGAAACTCTTGCTATCTTCTACTCTACACTGCTCTGTGTAATTTCATCCAGCCTGAAATTTTTTTCAGCAGAGATCACAAGGTCCTGTAGATGGGAGGAAGCCAGATAAAGAGCCCAGTGACATCAAGCAGTGTGGAGCAACCAATGGCAAGAGAGCCATATGCAAGAGCCAGAGCCAGACAGGCTTTGATGAACAGACCCCACTCTTGAGAAAGTCCATTCACCCATTCATTCATTCATTCATTCATTCATCCATTCATTTAAGAGGGCCAAGCCATCACAACCTACTCACCTTTTCAGTACTTCACTGGATTTCATCTCTTACTACTTTTACAATGGGGATTGAATTTCAGCATGATTCTTGGTGGGAATATTCAAACTATAACTGGCAAATGAATATACTTTTTCTTTCTCTTTGAAAGGTAAGGAGTGGTTTGGGAATGGCACAATGAGCCTGCTCCACAAAAATATTCAGGAATCCAGGTTAGCATTATGGGAGAAAGTAACACAACCATTAGAGTGACAAATTCCATTTAGGTAGTGACAGGAAGGGTAACACACACAGACACACACACACACACACACATACTCGGCAGTAACTTGTCTATAGCAATAATCAGGCCTATGTAGTTTAATCCTATTTACCATGCAACAAATGCTGAGACCATCCCTCCAGGCATCTCCAGCTATCTTTGACCAGAATCCCCCTTGTTGATTATATTTTTCAACCCCTGGTTCTTCCCAGTGAAATGTCTTTTCTTTCCCATTTTCTTCTTTGGCCACATATGAGATAAGCATGTTTTTCCAAGGCCTTCAGATGAAGCATTAAGTTATTTATTTAAGATATCTCTAGTTTTGTAATGTAGGTATTTAGAGTTATGAGCTACCCTTTTAGGACTGCCTTCATTGTGTCTCACAGGTTCTGTTACGTTATGTTTTCATTTTCATTCAATTCTAGGAATTTTTTATTTCCTTTTTGATTTCCTCAGTGACCCCTGCATTCATTGTTCAATAGTGTGCTGTTCAGTGTCCAGGAGTCTGTGTCTTTTCTGTTGTCTCTTTTGTTATTAATTTCTAGCTTTATTGCATTGTAGTTGGATGTAATACAAGATGTTATTTCAATTTTCCTAAATTTGTGTATACTTGCTTTGTGTCCCATTATATAATCTGTTTTAGAGAAGGTTCCTCGACTTGCTGAGAAGAATGTATAAACTATATGTTCTATAGATGTCTGTTAGGTCCATTGGCTCTATGGTGTCATTTAGTGCCATTATTTCTCTGTTTTCTGCTTTGGTGACCTGTCTATTGACAATAGTGAGGTATTCAAGTCACCCATTATTATTGTGTTAGGATTGGTGATTGACTTCATGTCTAGTAGATTATGCTTTGTAAAATTGAGTGTACCTGTGTTTGGCGCACATGTTTAAGATTGCAACATCCTTGTGGTGAATTGTTCCTTTGCTGAGTATGAAGTGGCCTTATTTATCTCTTTTGATTAATTTTGTTTTAAAGACTATTTTTTCAAGTATTAGTATAGTCACACATGCTTGTTTCTTACTTCCATTTGCCTGGCATGTCTTTTTCCATCTTTTCATCCTAATGTGGTATCTGCTTTTGATAGTAAGGTAGATTCTTTGAAGACAGCAAATGGATGAATCCTGCTTTCTGATCCAGTCCATTAACTTGTGTTTTATGATTGGGGAGTTGAGTCTGTTGATATGCAGAGTTAATGTTGGAAGGTATGTGTTAATCCCTGTTATGTTGATGATTTTGTAGGTTTTGGAGTTTTGTTGATCTTCATTTTCTTTAACAATTGTTCTAGTTTTGATTACTGTTGTTTTTTTTTCTGTCCTGTAGCCTCTCAGATGTCTTTATTCTTCTCTTGTGTACAAAGTACTCCATCTGGTATTCTCTGTAAGATAGGTTAGAACTCACAAACTCATATTATGGAAAATTTTATTTTCTCTTATTATGGAGATAATTTTGATGAGTATAGTAGGTTGGGTCAGCAGCTATGGTCTTTCAATATTTTAAATGTTCCATTCCAAGTCCTTCTGGATTTAGAGTTTCCACTGAAAAATCAGATGTTATTTTAATGGGCTTACCTTTATAAGTGACAAGTGTTTCTCTTTTACTGCTTTTATTACTCTTTCCTTGTTTTCCATGTTTGATGGTTTAATTACATCATGACATGAGGAATTTCTTGTCTGGTCATGTCCATTTGACATTCTGTATGTCTTTTGTACACACATGGGCTTGTCTTCTGTTAAATTTGGAAAACTTCTATTATTTAAAAAAATATTTTCTTTGCCTTTGGCTTTTATATGTTGTATGTCCATGATTTGAACATTTTCATCTTTCTGCCTTCTAATCTAGTTCCTTTGTCTTGTCCTCTATCGTTGCACATTTTCTCAAATATTTCTGTTCCTTCATTATAAATCTGATTAAGAGCAATGATCAATAACTTGACATAGCCCAGATTTAATGCTGTCTTGAAATTTCCTCTGTCAAAAAGGCTTATTCTGTTTTTTCTTTTTTAAAATTAATTTTTCTTAGTTAGCATACAGAGATTTAGATATAATTCATTTTGGCATTTAATTTTTTAACATTTTATTGCCAACCTCTGTACATATAAACAATATATCATGATCATAGCCTGCTCCCACCACCTTCCCTTTTTTTTTTCTTAAAAAATAGTTTTATTTATTTATTTGCAAGGAGAAAGAGAGAGAGAGAGAGACCAAGCAAACCAGGGCCTTTTGCCACTGCAAATGAACTCCAGCTGAATGTGCCATGTTGTGCGTCTGGCTTTATGTGGGTACTGTGGAATTGAACTCAGGCTGTCAGTCTTTGTAAGCAAGCATCTTTAATAACTGAGTTGTTGCTCCATCCCTACCTTCCCTTTTCTCTCTCTTGAATCCCTCCTGCACTGAATCCCTTCTTCTTTCCAACTATTCTCTCTTCTATTTTGATGTCATTATTTTTTTCTTTTATGCAGATCTCATGTATGTAGCATCAGCCTTTGTGAGGTCCTAAATGCCATGGCATTCTAGCATTTTAAAACACAATTTATACTGATTCTTGTCCTCCCTTTCTTTTCCCCAACCCTGTTCCTATACTCCTCCCCCCTCAATGTCCTCCTGCTTCTGTTTACATATTACATGAGTCCTTTTATCCTTCTTTCACCCCACTTCCTGCTCATTTCTTTGTACTTTTTTTCATTCATTCTACCTTTACATGTTTTATCCACATTTGCATCTCTCTCTCTTACCTTTTATATTTTATATTTACATATACTATATATATTATATATTGACTATTTATTATATTATCTATTATATATTGACTTGCATTGATGCACATAATCATTCAAAACCCGTAGTTCACATTCAGCCTCATACCTGGTTTACCTTCTGTGAGTTTGGAAAAATGTATAATGAAATCATAGTATCATATAAGATGTGTTCACTGCAAAGACATACATGCTTCACCTATTCATTTCAGCCCTGCCCCAGGAAAGCCCCTAGTAACCACTGATCATTTTATTGTCTTCACAGTTTTTTTTTTCCCAGGGTGCCATAGCAGACTGCTGTAATACATACATCACCTTTTCAGAGTTCATCATATATATCTTTCCAAGGTTCCTTACAGCTTGGTAGTGCATCTCTTTTTCAGGAAAGAGTAATTGTCCTTTACTTTGATATACCACAGTTTATGTATCTATTCACCTCCTGTTAGGGCTTATTTTTTTTTTTTCCAAGCTTTGGTAATTAGCATGAACCTTCTATAAATATTCATATACGGATTTCTGTGCATACATGAATTTTCGTCTATTTTGAGTAAATGCCAAGGAATGTGATTACTGGATTGAATGATAGAGTCTATCTCCCCAACTGTCTTGTAAAGTGGCTGCACCATGGAGTATTCATGATCCAGGAATGAATAGGAATCCTTGTTGCTTATCTCATTAGGATTTGGCATTGTCAGATTTCTAACTTTTGGCCAGTGTTTGACAGTAGCATCTCATTGTTGTCTTTGCATTTCCCTAATGACATGATGTGGATCCTCTTTTCATCTACATGCTTATAACCTGTGTATCTTCTTTGGTTGTCCCTCTGTGGAGTTTTATGAAGTTCCTTGTATTGTTTTTTTTTTAATTATTTCATTATTTATTTTTGGAGAGAGACACAGAAAGAGACAGATGTGTGCGCCCCCTTGTGGGCAAGTGCGGCATTGTGCCCTTGCGTCACTTTGCATCTGGCTAAACGTGGGACCTGGAGATTGGAACCGGATTCTTAGGCTTAGCAGACAGGCACCTTAACCACTAAGCCATCTCTCCAGCCCATTGTATTTTTTTTTTTTTTCCGAGGTAGGGTCTCACTCTGGCTCAGTCTGACCTGGAATTCACTATGTAGTCTCAGGGTGGCCTCGAACTCTTGGCAATCCTCCTACCTCTGCCTCCCAAGTGCTGGGATTAAAGGTGTGTGCCACCACGCCCGGCCATTGTATTGTTTTTAAATAAAAGTTCTTTATTACTTGCATCTTTCCCAAATATTTAATACAAATCTGTTGCTCATTCTCATATTTTCTTAACCACATCTTTCATAGAGTAGAAAACTTTAGTGTCAATGAAACATAGCTTCAATTATTTGTTTTATGGATTATTACTTTGGTGTTCTAGATCATTTAAGATTTCTGTGAATACACATATGGTTTAAATAATCCCTTTTGGGGCTGGAGGAATGGCTTAGCAGTTAAGGCATTTGTCTGCATAGCCAAAGGACCCAGATTTGATTCCCCAGGACCCATGTTAGCTAGATGCACAAGGGAGCACATGTGTCTGGAGTTTGTTTGCATTGGCTGGAGGCCCTGGCATACCCATTCTCTCTCTCTTTCAAATCAAAAATAAATAAATAAATAAATAAAAAATATTTTAAATAATCTCTTTTCAACATATGTATTTCTTTAATTTTCCTTATTATGCTGCATCGACTAGGACTCCCAGTACATTTTTGAAAAGGAATGGTGAGAGGGTGCCATCTAACCTTGTCTTTGAATTTAGTAGGAAAATTTCAAGTTTTTCACTAGTAAGTATGTTAGTGTGGTGGCTTGATTCAGGTGATCCCATAAACTTAGGTGTTCTGAATGTTAGGTTCCCACTGATGGAAATTTGGGAATTAACACCTCCTGGAGGCAATGTATTATTGGGGGTGGGCTTATAGTTATTATAGCCAGTTTCCTCTTGCCAGTGTTTGGCACACTCACCTGTTCCTGTTGTCCACCTGATGTTGGTCAGGAAGTGATGTCTACTTTCTGCTCATGCCATCATTTTCCCCTGCCATCATGGAGCTTCTCCTCGAGTGTGTAAGCCAAAATAAACCTTTTTTTCCCACAAGCTGCTCTTGGTTGGGTGATTTCTGCCAGCAATGCAAACTTGACTGCAACAGTTATAGAAGATTTATAAATGTTACTTAAAAATTTGGGGTATTTTTTCTGTATTCCTAGCTTAGATTTTTTTTTTTTTTTTTGGTTTTTCGAGGTAGGGTCTCACTCTAGCTCAGGCTGACCTGGAATTTACTATGTAGTCTCAGGGAGACCTTGAACTCACAGTGATCCTCCTACCTCTGCCTCCTGAGTGCTGGGATTAAAGGCGTATGCCACCACGCCCAGCTTAATTTAGCATTTTTATACCTATCTGTTGGATTTTATTAAGTTAAATTCATTTATTTTTAATTTTTTTTTTTGTTTTTTTTGGTTTTGCAAAGTAGGATCTCACTCTGGTCCTTCAGGCTGACCTGGAATTAACTATGTAGTCTCAGGGTGGCCTCAAATTCTTGGCGATCCTCCTACCTCTGCCTCCCGAGTGCTGGGATTAAGCGAGGCCATGGGAAGAGAATGCATAAAAGAAGGGCAGGGGGAGGGTCAATCAAAATTCAAGATATTGTGAATAAGGCTTATGTAAAATTACTTTTTTGAATAATGGCACATCTAGAAGCTGTAGACTGTTACTAGAAAATTTTCAGTACCTGGGATGGGATACCTTCCAGTGAGTTGTTGGTCAAGGAAGTCCCGGTAGTCTCCAAAACATTAAAGGCTTTTGCCAAAGCCCTTGGTTTCCCTTGAGAAACAGATAGTAAGACCCTATTGCTGAAGACATCTCTTGCCTGAGAGGCAAGGTCACTGAGAAAGCAAGCTGGTGTGGAGCAGAAAACCTTCTTCCTGTAGACCAGCCAACTGAAAGCTGGAAAAAGCTGCACTGCATGCAGCGTATGGGAGACAGAAGTCATCAGCAGTGAAAACAGTGGACGCTGAATATTCAAGTTTGGCCATATAGGCCCAATGAATGGGTGCAATAGTGGCATGTCTGCTCTTGGGGTAACCAACTGCTCCATAATTGGACTGAAGGCCCTCTCTATGGGAGGGAATACATGCCTGGTACTGAAAAACCTAAGCAAAAATCTATGGCAGGTGAGGTCATGAGCCTTAGGGGTATAAAGCCTGCTCTTGTCTGACTAAATGTATATATTATTCCCACCAAGCTGCCCTGAAAATACTACACTTCATGTTCATATTCACATATTAACACTACTCTCACTTCTGGTTAGAGAAGCTTCTCTTTTCAGATGGTGATGACCACTGGGATGACCCAAAAGGCAACATAGTGCTGAGAAGAAGGGATGGAGGAGTGCCCAGCACTGAAACACCTCTGTCACATCCTCCAAGGCTCAGGGACCTTTGCAGAAGAGGGGCTGGATAGAATGGAAGAGCCAAAGGAAGGGTATGACCCATTACAATGCAACTGCCCAGACAGAAATTGGCCTCGATATCCATGACCTTGCAGTGCCTAGCAATACCTCCACAAGACCCTCAAAATAGAAAAGATGATGACATCAAATTAAAAGAGAGACTAATGGAGAGAGGGAGGGGATATGATGGAGATTGGACCTCTAAAGTGGAATGGGGGGAGGGAAATATCAGGTGGTTTTTTTTGTATATAAGTATAAAAGTTGTCAATAAAAAATAATTAAAAAATTTTTATTTATTTGTTGAGGGAGAGGGGCAGATAGAGAGAGAGAGAATGGGTGCATCTGGCTTTACATGGGCAACTGGGGATTTGAACCTGGATCGTTAGGCTTGTAGGCAAGCACTTTAATCACTAAGCAATCTCTCCAGCCTGATTTTATTATTTTTATGAATCTATTGATATAGTCCTGTGATTATTTTAGTTCATTGATGTTATAGTTTATGTTAACATATTTTCAAAAGGTGAGCTAGCTTTTCCTACCCAGGATAAAACTCATTTAGTTATAGTGTGTAATTCTCCTTATACCTAGTTAGATCTGATTTGCTAATGTCATTATGCATCACAAAATGAAGTTTTAGTCAACAATGGATGGCAAATATGATTGTATCCCATAAGGTTATAGTGTACTTGAAAATTGCAATTACCTAGTGACCACTTTTTTCAGTTTTATAGCATAACACATCACTTACATACATAGCAAGACTGTCTCACAAAACCAATAAATAAATAAAGCTTGAACAGAAGCAAAGTATGAAATGATGTGCTTCATTGATGGTGACATTACAAACATTTGAGGAGGTCTTGCATAAGATGTGGAGAAATGTCAAATGACCTGGATTGAAGACCAGAGCCAGAGTACATCTGTCCTAGAAACAGTATATGCTCATGGACAGAGCAAAAAGTGTGATGTTGAAAGAAAAGACTGGACCTGATGAGGAGGTTTAATTTACTGCCATTTCTAGGTGGCTTAAATTTAAGAATATTATTCCATAAAGTGAAAGTAAGTAGTCAGGCAGTTAGTTCTGACTCAAAGGTGGCTGAAGAAATTTTGGAAACTCTGAGCAGGAGATTACAGAGAAAATAAGTTGCTAGAGTAAGTCTTTAATATGAATAAGATGCTACTTCTCTCAGATTAATATCTTAAAGGACTTTTCTTATACACAGGAAACAAAAACAATGCTGAGTTCAGGATTTTCAAGGTCTGGATAAGTTCTTGCCAAGTGAGAACCCCCAGGGCTTCTGAGACTATCAATAAACACATACTGACAGTATGCTATAGAGCAATAAGAAATTACCCAGATACTCCAAGATACTCCCAGGATTGTTATACTGGATAAATGGAGAAGTACCATGAAATAAATTGAACTTTGAATGTCCCCCAATGGCACATCATTAAAGGCTTGGTCCCCAGGGTATTGCTTTTGGGAAGTTGGAGGACTATTAAGAAGAAGGGTCTTGTAGGAGACCCATAGGTCACTATTGACAGGCTCTGAAAGAGAACAGAGAATCCCAACCCCTTCCTCTTTCTCTTTGTTTCCTAGGTAATGAGGTGAGCAATTTTGTCTCCCACACATCTCTGCCATAACATGCTGTTTTGTCATACTCCCAGAATAATGGGGCCTATTGTTCACAGACTGGAGCCTTAGAAATTGACAACCAAGGCACTGAGGGGATGGCTTAGCCATTAAAAGTGCTTGCTTACAAGCCTGCTGACTATCCAAATTTGATCTTCAATGCCCATGTAAAGCCACACTCAACACTGTAATCTAGGCTGGAGAGATGGCTTTAGTGGTTAAGGCGCTTGCTGGCAAGGCCAAAGGACCCAAGTTCAGTTCCCCAGTACCCACATAAGCCAGATGCACAAGGTGGCACATGTGTCTGGAGTTTGTTTGCAGTGGCTAGAGGTCTTGGTATGACCATTCTCTCTCTTCCTATCTGCTTCTTTCTGTCTATCTCTGAAATAAATAAATAAATGCATTTAAGAAAAAACTGGAATCCATCTGCCCTATGTCAATGGGAGGCAGAGCCAGAAGAAGCAGAATGGGAAGCAGTAGCAACAAGAAGAGATATATAGGTGGAAGGAGAGAAGAAAGACCCAGAGGTTGTCTTCTGACCCTAGACACATGCATGCACACATACACAAAACATACATGCACACGTCATATTCCCCTGCTTCCACTCCTGCAACACACAAAAGACACAAAGCACTTTGCTAAAGGGCCATATTACAAAGTATAAAACAAATTTTGACATGTTTAAGAAATAAAATAAGAGTCCAAGCATGGTGGTGTACTCCTATAACCCCAGCACTTGAAAGTACAGGTAGGAGGATTGAAGCAAGTTTGGGGCCAGCCAGGGCTACATAGAAAGACCCTGTCTTAAAAATAAAAACAAGTGGGCTAGAGAGATGGTTAGCTTGCCTGTGAAGCCTAAGAATACAGGTTTAGCTGGGCGTGGTGGCACACGCCTTTAATCCTAGCACTTGGGAGGCAGAAGTAGGAGGATTGCCGTGAGTTTGAGGCCCATCCTGAGAATACAGAGTGAATTCCATGTCGGCCTGGGATAGAGTGGGACCCTACCTCGAAAAACCAAAAAAGAAAAAAAAGAAAAAAAGGAAAAGAAAATACAGGTTCAATTCCCAAGACCCACATAAGCCACATGCACAAAGTGGTGAATGTGTCTGGAGTTCATTTGCAGTAGCTAGAGGTCCTGGCACACCCATTCTCTCTTTTTTCTATGTGCCTTTTTCTCTTTCTCTCTTTAAAATAAATAAATAAATAATATAAAAAATAAATTAAGCCAGGTGTGGTGGTGCACCCCTTTAATACCAGCACTTGGGAGGCTGAGGTAGGAGGATCACTGTGAGTTCAAGGCCACCCTGGAACTATATAGTGAATTTCAGGTCAGCCTGGGCTAAAGTGAGGCCCTACCTTAAAAAAAAGTAAATAAATATAAAAATGAAAACAAATAAAGGAGAAGGCATGAATTATTTGAATAGGGAGTCAGAAACTACTTGAAATGGCAGAAGCATATGTAATGGGTAATAAAGCAGATATTCTAAAACTGAGAAGATAAACATAATTCAAACTTGGATGTTTTATTGCTTATTTTTTTGTTTTGAAAAATCTAAAAATTAATTTTTGTTAGCATATAAAATAAGTTTTGTTATGATATATTTACATATCTATATAGTGATGCTCTGTTCTTATTAAACCCTCTATTATTCTATCACTTTCTCCCCTTACTCTATTCTCCTTTCTCCCCCCAAGTAGTCCCCCTTATCCTTCATGTCACACACAATATATGTGTAAGTGCATGCATGTGGGTATTTACTTTAACTAGATTCTACTTGAAAAAAATTATGTGGGATGTTGTCTTTCTTCCCTTCATTATTTTCTCTTTCTCCCCTCCCTCCATTTGGGCCTCTTCCTGCCCTCTCATTTGCCCCCTTCTACTTTCATGTTAACAGATGAATGGATAAACCAAATGTGTTAAATGTATACAATGGAATTTTATTCAGGATGCAACTAGAGATCATGTTAAGTGAAATAAGCCACTCATTCAGACAGACAAATACATTATGTTTTCCCTGGCAGGGAATCTGTCTACATTTTTGTAGTAAAATAAGGACTGCACACTCTAATACAAAGATGTATTCACATCCATGTTCATTACCACTGTATGTACAATTGCTAGGAATTGTAATCAGCCTAGATTCCCAACAACAGATGAATGGATAATGAAAATGTGGTACATATACACAATGGAATCTACTCAACAGTATGGAAAAGTGAAATTATGAAATTTGTAGGAAAACAGATGGACCTGGAAAGATTTATGTTAAGTGATGTGATCCAAACTCAGAAAGTCAAAAACCTGTTTGATATGTGGTGTATTAGTCAGGGTTCTCTAGAGAAACAGAACGGATAGAATGAATTGTATTAAAAGGGAATTTATTGGATTAGCTTACACAGTCCAGCAATAGCAGGTTGCAGGTCCGAAAGTCAAGCAAACTGGTAGCTGCTCAGTCCACGAGACTGGAGGCCTCGGCAGTCCCAATCCGGCACTGAAGGCCTGGAGGCTTCCTGGAGAGACGCTGCTCTTCAGTCCTCTCTGGTCTTCAGTCCACACTGGAAAGCAGCAACACCAAGCAGCAAGTACCAAGTGGCAAGCACCAAGCACCCAGTGGCAAGGAGGGAGCAGCACCCACAGCCAGGTGGGAGAGAGCCTTTCTTCCCAGAGCTTCTTTTTATCAACCAGCCCCCTCCTCCAAGAGGGGCCGCCCACTCTGGGCCGCCCACTCTGGGGGAAGGGTTTACCCCTGGGGGAAGGATTCTTTAGTTAATCCTTCCTAGAGGCAGCCTCAGAGACACACTTATGAGGAATGTCTGTGGATTTCTAAACAAATCGAGTTGACACAAACATAACCATCACAAGTGGATATATATATATTATAATTCAGGTAAAAGCCTCAATTCCAAAGCAAAGGCCTAGAGTCTTAAATATGGGATGTGTCCTTAAACTATTAACCCAAAGTAATAAGCACATTATAAGCAGAAGCACAATACAAGATAGTTGGTGGGGGGGGGATAGGATAAATCAGGTTGCAACCTAAGGAGGAGAGTAACTGAGGAAAAATCTTGATACCAAATTCTGGCTTCCACATGCATCCACATTGCAACCACACACATGTGAAAATGCTTACACACATACATGCATGCATATATACACACAAAAAGAAGAGAAACATGACTTATAAGTGGTCCTTCTAGATGGGTAAATTTAAAGTTAAAATGTAGGGCTGGGAGATGGCTCAGCAGATAAAGGCACTTCCTTGCAAGCAACCTGAGCTCAATCTTCATCAGTGCACATGAAAAGCCAGATGCACAGTGGAACATATGTCTGTAATCTTAATGCACCTACATCAATGGGAGGTGGATCCAGGAGAATCCTCACAAGCAGCAGTGGCAAGAGAAAGCCTGTCTCAAAAGATTAAAGGATAGGAGAAACATCCTGAAGTTGTCCTCTGACTTCCACATAAGTGCCATGGTATGCATGTGCCCTAACACACACATCATACACATATATAACACAGATACACATATACAAATAAATAATAAAATTAGAAAAACATTTCTGAGAGTAAAATTAAAATGCAATACCTCTAAAATATCATTTGTGCTTTAAAATGGGAGAAGATACATAATGAAATATACTTTATGGAATTAATATCCAGAATACATAATGAAATCAGTAACAAAAAACAGGGGGAAGGGTAAGAGATATGAACAGTCAAGTAAGAGGATAAGAGAGTGGAAACTAGGAAATAGGAAAAGATGTTCAATCTCACAGTAAGATGGCAAATGAAATCTAACTACAATACATACCATTTCTTCATCAGTCACACTGGTACAGGAAGCTCTTACATGATCCTAGTGGGAGTGTAACTGAAGAGCAGTGTGCCATTATCTGGTAAATTTGAAGGTGCTCTTACCCCTGGACCTTGCCCTTCCACTCCTGGGAACTTAACTGGGCAAGTGCTGGAGTCTTTACTCAACAGTGCAGAAGTATAATCACTGCTTTGGTTACTTACTCATGATTACCCTGGTCCCACTACTTAGCTGTTTTCTGTTCCTAAGCTTCCTTGTTTGTAAAACAGGGATAATACTAGTACCATTCTCACAGGGTTATTTTAGATATAGGGTGGGCTTATTTATGTAAAGAAAGCCTCGTTACATACACTGTAATAGACACTGTATAAATAGTTGATACTATTCATTGACTAGGGGCAGGGACCTCCCAGAGCCCAGCTGTTGCTGTTTCAGGTCTCATCTACCTGCCCTACTGGAAGAGGAGATATCCGGCACACCTGAATCCATTTGCAGAACTCCAGCATACCTTAGCCCACTGTGCCCTGAATATCTGGCATGTTTGCTTGTACAAGGAGAAAGGTACATGGATGTTTATTTCAGCAGTGTTTGACAAAGAAAAAATATTGGAAATAATTTAAATCTTAACAAGAGTATCAATGATTAACACATGGCATCCCTACTCATATAATGAAATATTATATAATTGTTAAAAAGAATGAATTAAACAAATGTTTACTTTTTGGACAGACCTCAATAACAATGAAATAAACAATTTACAGCTTGATTGTTCAGCATGAAATATTAACATAACCATGCAACATAATAATCTATTATAAAAGTATAACTGCAAGAGAAATTATAAAAGCCAAAATCAGGACAGGGTGCTACAACTTTGAATATACTGTTCTACTTAGTTTTAAAACTTAACAAAATGTTACAATTCCACAAACCTGAGCGTTGGCTCATAGATGTAATTTATAATATACCTTCTGATTTTCTTCAGGTCAGAAACATAATATAACTTTTTAAAAAAGTCAGTAGGCCCTTGTGGTTAATTGAATATGTGGGTGGTGAGGGAGAAGGAAAGCTCTTGGATGATTCCCAAGGTTCTGCCTTAGATGACAGAGTAGTACCATTTGTCAAGATCAGGACTGTAGGAAAAATGCCATCTTTAAGCAATCACCCCATCATATAAATCAGAAGATGGAAAGAAGTTAACCTAATTTAAACCATGAACCAAGCTTACAAAGGAACTTTATCTTCAGCATAGCCCTGGGGAAGTGATCTCAACACAGCTAACAAGAATGAGCAATTCTAAATACTGGTTCAAATCCTCTGGTACAAATGACCTAATGTTATCCCTTTATGTCTTTCTGGATAGATATCATCATGTATGCAGAGGGAGGTAAGGTTGATTACAAATAAGCTACAATGTGAAAATTCATTTAAAATGAATAGAAATTGCTTAATATTATTATTTAAAATATTATTTATTTATTTGAGAGAGAGAAAGAGGTAGAGAGAGAGAATGGGCATGCCAGGGTCTCTAGCTACTGTAAATGAACTCCAGATGCATATGCGCCCTTGTGCATCTGGCTTATGTGGGTCCTGGAGAATCGAACCAGGATCTTTGGCTTTGCAGGCAAATGCCTTAACCACTAAGCCATCTCTCCAGCCCCTTAGTATTATTATTTTCTTTTACTTTTTTTTTTTTTTGGTGCTGGGGATTGAGCCCAGAGCCTTGTGCATGTTTGGTAAGTGTTCTACTGAGTGGCATCTCCAACATACTAATTTCTGGTTTTTAATATTATTTATTTATTTATTATTTGCAACAGAGAGAGAGGAAAAGAAGAAGAGAGAATGGGCACACCACAGGACCTCTAACCACTGCAAATGAACTCTAGATGCATGTGCCACCATGTGCATCTGTTTATATGGATTCTGGGGAACTGAACCTGAGTCCTTAAGCTTTGCAGGAAAGCACCTTAACTGCTAAGCCATCTCTCCAGCTCCTTAGTATTATTTTTAAGAAGAGTAAAAAAGTAGTTTGTCAAGGGGTTGTGTTTGAGTTTACATTTAGAATGTGAAATATGAAGGGAAGGTATAGCAGTCTGTTAGTGTAAAACACCTTCACAAAAAAATTTGCCCTGTCTTGGTTGGTACAGAATATGAAGAATCACTTTGACTAGGGACGAGTGTCAAATAACTAAATTGTAAACACCAATAGGTTGTAGATACAAAAGTCCCCAACTCTTTATTTTACAAAGGAGAAAGATGAGCTTCAAATAGGGGTGAGGAGGAATGAAATATCCAGTGCTGTCTTGAATACCACAGGACAAGGTGTGAGGAGGAATGAAATATCTGGTGCTGTCTTGAATACCACAGGACAAGGTATATGGAGGTATGAGAGCTTCCATGCTGTCTTGTATACCACAGGAGGAGGTGTGAGGAGTGATGAGATCTTCCATGTTGTGTGTGTACACCACAGGATAAGATCTGAGGACTGATGAGAATTTGTATGCGCTCTGTGTACACCACAGGACAAGGTGTGAGGAGGGATGAGAGCTTCCATGCTCTCTTCTATATCACATGACAAGATGTGGCAAGGGATGAGAACTTCCATGCTCCATGTGTACACCAGCAGACAAAGTGTGGGCAGGGATGAGAACTTCCATGGCCTCTGTGTACACCAATGGAAATGAGGAGCACTTCTGTGCTCTCTGTGTATATCACAGGGCATTCAATCTTACTACTTCGTGGGCTTTTATCAACACATTTGATCTCATCCAACATTATGGTCCTAATATCATTTTTACACATCCTTAATGTTCATTCATATACATTACCAAAGTTTTTTTGTATCAACTAGAAATTAGTGCTGTTCCTCTGATGCATAGCATACCTCCTTGTGGATCATACTTTGTATTTTACCCTTCTCAGCTTGATGGAACTAAGTTCTAGTTATAGGGCTAGAAACAAAGGTAGGAAGGGTAGGTCCTGAAGAGAACCACCAGTTTTTTTCAGGACAGTTACCCTAGAAGAGCTTATTATAAGTGTTTCAAGCATGCAAAATTAACCTCCTTAGACGGGGATGATTCTATTGGCATGTTTGGTTGCAGAATTTAGGAGTTCCATGCTCCCAACTTCATTGATATATTGTTATATATTCTCAATATTATTGATAGGATCCCATTCCCTTCTTAGTTAATGCCTTCAATTTAACAGAAAACATTTTGTGATGTTCATGATTCAGCTAGGATTGTAATTCATCTTTTATAGGGTGTGCTGTATATTTATTTTTCAGAAGCCTTGGCCCATGAATACAGAAAATAAACATTATCTTTATTTTATAACTTACTTATTTTATAGATAAGAATTGAAAGTTAAAATCTCCCTCTAGACACTACCACAATTAATTTATAAAGTTTTTAGATTATCAATCAATACACAATATTTCCTAATTTTTCTTTATAATGTATTATGTTGTGTATTATGATTTTGATGTATTACAATTATTATGTAGGCCAAGTTTCTTAGCAGCTTTTCAAAATTTTTATAACTTTACTGACTATTTTGTCAAGTTATTTTATTAATAGCTGAAAGAGGCATGTTAAAATCTTGAACAATTGTTGTGGTTTTGTTTATTTCACTTCTCCTTCTATCAGGTTTCTTTACATGCAATTTTGAAGCTAGGCTTTTTATTTACTTTATGCTCCTCAGAGACTATTACCATCTCATGATCATGAAATATCTTTGTTTCTAATATGTGTTGTTTTGAAGTCCACATTATGTTCTGATAGTAAAAAAATTCCAGTTTTTTTATATTCACTATTTCATGTGTCTTTTCCCATTCCATTTCATTTAACCTCATTATAATTATTGTGCAGCTTTTTTAGAGAACTTGCAATTATCAGTGTAATTGACTTTTTATTTAAGTATTTTTTTTCTTTTTTATTTATTAAGTAGAAACTTTGTATAGACACATCATATGCTGGTATCATAATTTCCCTCCTCTCTGTCCCCATTCCACTGAGGGCCCTCCTTAGCGGGATTGCTGGTATTCATTATGGAGTTGTGGGTTACGAGTTGTGAGAGCAGCATTCAGTCATTTTTTTTTGGAAGGGGCAATGTCTCTGGATATTTCCTCCCACCTTGGAACTCTTACATTCTTTCCACCCCCTCTTCTGCCATATTCCCTGAGCCTTGGTGGGTGTGCTTTAAGTCTACATTACTGTTGAGCTCTCAGCAGCTTCTGGATTTCTGCTTTGGTGCATTTTGAGTATCCTCAGTATCTGTCTCCATCATCCTGGCCCAGGTTGTCAGGCTACCTGTGGAAGCAGCTCAATTCATCAATTGTTCTGTGGTTTTACCTGGGCCAGGAAGTCAGCTATAGTTGTCTTGTTGATAGATTTTGGTTGTTCTCAGTTCTTGCTGCTTTCTGAAAAGAAAAAAAATATTCTCCAACAAGTATTTAGTCCATCTAATGATAACTAACACAGTTTTGTTTAAATCTACCACCTGAATATTCTTTCCCCTCCTTCTTCTGGGTGAATTGCATATTTTTAGTCTTTTGTTTTACTTCCTCTATTGGCTTTCCTGTTACTTTTATGGAGAAAGGAGAAAGGGCTCTCTGTGTAGCCCAGGTTGGCCTAAAATTTGCAGTCTTCCTGTTTCTGCTAGGATTACAAGCATGTGCCACCATACCTCACTCATTTTGCTTTTTTATTGTAGTGAAAACATAGGCATAAATTTATTATCTTAAACATTTTATTGAGAACTTTAATATATGAACATATAGAAATATGATCATGTTCCTGATCCTTTTATCATTTTCCCCATTCCAGACTCCCATCCTTTGAGGACCTTTTCTTTCAAGCTATTTCCTCCTCTGTCCTATTGTCTCTCTTCTTTTATCCTCCTTCCTCCTTCACATCAAAATATTTATTAGCTCAGAACTGTGTGTGTCTTGTGGGGGTATCCATAACCACCATAATGTCATGAATACACCAGTCAGTTCATGTTGGGAAAACAGCCCCCAAAGTACACATATGTACCCTGGGCTCTTACATTCTTTCCACCTCTTTTTCCTCAATGCTCCACAAACCTTAGAGGGCATGGTAGAAATCTCTTTCAATGTTGAGCTTCTTAGTTTCTACTTATGAGTTTTGAGTCTCCTGTGTGCCTACCCCTATCTCTTCTATGTAAGTAAAAATAAAACTCAGTAGCAGAAACCAGTAAGCTAGAAAAGGGATATAAAGGGAATAGAAAGAGAGGGAGGGGGGATTTAATAGGATAGTATTGCATATATGTAAGTAGAAGAACAGATTAATGGGGGGGAAAAGGCCTAAGTGAGGTTAGGGGAAGATATTGAGTAAAGGAAAGGTGGAGGGGGCTAATCAAAATCTAAGAGGATTTAAATAAGTCATATGGAAACTTTTCTGGACAATGGAACACTCAGAAGCCATAGATTGTTACTCGAAAATTTTCAGTGCCAGGGATAGGATACTTTCCAGTGAGTTGTTGGTCAGGGAGGTCACAGATACCCCCAAAACATTATAGACCATTGCCGAGGCCCTTGGTTTCCCACCAGAAATAGATGATAAGACCTTATTGCTGAAGCACATACTTGGGCTGCAAGGTCACTGAGAAATCCTGCTGGAGCTGAGCTGAAGGTCTCATCCATGTGCACCAGGTGACAGAAAGTTGGAAAAAGCTATGCTGCATGCAGGTCAATGGGAGAGAGAAAACACCAGTGAAGGTACTCAACAGTGAACACTGCAAGCTTTAAATTTGGCCAGCCAGGCCAAATGAGCCAACTGGTGCAATAGTGGCATGTCTGTTATGGGGGAAACCAACCTCTCTCTAATTGGACTAGAGGCCCACTCCATGGGAGGGAATATATCCCTGATACTGAAAACTTACAACAGGGGTGACTCATAAGCCCTAGGGGTGTAACGTCTGCTGGTGTCTGGCTAAATGCATATACTATGCTCACCAAACTGCCCAGTAAGCACTTCTCTTAATGTCCACACCAATATATTAATGTCACTCTCACTTTTGGTTAGAGAAGCTTCTCTTTTTAGATGGTGGCTGTGGTAGTTTGAATAGATGTCCCCCAATATATTCAGTATTTAATAGTTTGTTGTTTGCATCTGCATCCACCTGGCTAGAGGCAATGTCACTGGGCGGATCTTAAGGTGTGGTGGTGGGTTTGAGATTTCAATCTAAAGATATGCAAAGTGTGCCTAGCTGGAGTTCCTGAGGTGTGCTCTGCTGTGTGGCTTTTGGCTTTTGGTTCCTCTCTCTCTGTTTGGACCTGTGAATGCAGGCAGCTTCAGGTTCGCTGAGATGAACTTCCAGACCGGGCACAGTTATGGAGGAAGGGATACTGTTTATTGAAGCTTACAGATCAGGGGAAGTTCCATAAAGGCAGGAGAAATGACCTGCTCTCCACAGGGCCAGAGAGAGCAAAAAGCCAACCAGCCACCACAGCACACAGAGCAAAAAAGAGTACAGCAAAAGGTCACACAGCACACTTCAGGAACTCCTGCTGACCACATTTGCATATCTTTACAATGGAATCTCAAACCCACACCATTAGCACCTTGGGAGACCAGCCCCCAGTGACCTTGCCTCTAGCAAGGTGATTGCAGATGCAAACTATAAAAAGTAATAAAACATTGAATATATTGGGGACATATATTCAAACTACCACATTCCCCTGGCCCCCAATATATTTAGCTCCTGGCCCCCAATAGATTTATAACTATCACACATTGTAAATTGTACTCAGTCCAATTTCAAAGGTTCTCACAGTCTTGATCAACTTAAGATAGTGAGTCCTGTAAAATTAAACAAGTTAAATACTTTCAACATGTAAAGGCACAGAGTAAACATTTTTAACTGGTAAAAGGCATAGCAAGGAGAAACTAAAAGAATGCAAACTCAACCACCATCAGCCATCATCAAACTTCTGCAGTTCAAGTTCAATATAACCAGAGACTGCCAGTCTCCAGGTTTTCCAGTTACGCCCCTCCAGCTGGGCAGGGTCGCCAGGGAAAACTTTCATCCCATGCCAACACTGCACTCCATGGTAGCCCTTTTGCACAGTCCTGGTATATCCAAAACATCTTCAGGTCTCCATGCAAACCACGGTCCATCTTCCAAAAGGCTCTTCCAGCCTATTCCCGAGGGTCTTCATGCCCTGCCTTCATGCTGCATCTCAGCAGCGGCTCCTGGAACTGTGTGCAACTCATGACCACTCCATGCATTTTTCATGCTTCCAAAACTAATACCAGGTGTGCAGGACACAGCCATATTCTTAAACCAGGGATAAAATAAACCACAGCCTTGAACAGCAGGTTCCTTCTCCAGTCAGCTCTTTCCAAGAATTTGCATTTTTAACAGTCTTTCCTCAGGCATCCTCTGCATTGTTTTAATGTAAATCAAGTCAGGCCACCTTCCTTCCACCTTCCTTAAGATTGCTAATGCATTGACAATAGCAGCTCCAGCAACCTAAAACCAGTCTTATTGCCTCTAATTTTAACTTGCTTGAGGTTTTCCAACTTAAAATCTTAAAATCTCAGTCCATTATCTTTAGCCAAGCACATCAGTCCATTACAAATTTACGTTTGATCAAACTTTCTGGGCCTGGATAGCAGAACGTAGCCATCCCTTATGCCAGTAGCCCAGTTCCAACAAAGTCCTCTGCAGTCTTTCCTTCCCCTTAGAAACCTCATAAGCCAAGCCTCGAAGTTCAATACTGTCTGCACTTAGCATTCTCAAACTCTCATCAGAATAGTCCATAAAATTTGGCTTACCACTCCAGAAGGCACCTTCAGTTGCAAGCACCAAGTCCATGCCCATTCCTCCAAAACAAAGGTTCCAAAAAGATAAACATCCACACGATCTGGTTCATCTCACCCCACACACTCCTCGGTACCACTTTACTGTCTTAGACAGCTTCAGGTTCGCTGAGATGAACTTCCAGACCGGGCACAGTTATGGAGGAAGGGATATTATTTATTGAAGCTTACAGATCCAGGGGAAGTTCCATAAAGGCAGGAGAAATGGCCTGCTCTCCACAGGGCCAGAGAGAGCAAAAGCCAACCAGCCACCACAGCACACAGAGCAAAAACTATAGCAAAAAGGTCACACAGCACACTTCAGGAACTCCTGCTAGGCACATTTGCATATCTTTACAATGGAATCTCAAACCCACACCATTAGCACCTTAAGACCAGCCCCCAGTGACCTTGCCTCTAGCAAGGTGATTGCAGATGCAAACTATAAAGTAATAAAACATTGAATATATTGGGGGACATATATTCAAACTACCACAACCTGTGAATGCAGGCCAGCTTTCCTGCCAATATGGAACTTCCCCTGGATCTGTAACCTTTAATAAATATCCCTTCCTCCATAACCGTGACTGGTCTGGAAGTTCTTCTCAGAGAACCTGAAACTGTCTGCTACAGTGGCAACCTTGGGATGACTCAGAAGGTACCATGGTGCTGAGAAGAAGGCACAGAGAAGTGCTCAGCACTGAAACATCTCAAACCCACCTTCTAAGGGTCAGGGTCCATTGAGGAAGAGGGGGCAGAAAGAATATAAGAGCCAAAGGAAGAGTAGGAGTCCTTACAACGTGCTCCTCCAGACACAAAATGGCCTGGATATCCATGACCTCACAGTGCCTGACCTACATAAGACCATCATAATAGGAGGAAAAGATCATGACATCAAACTGAAAAGAGACACTGATTGGGAGGGAGAGGGGTTATGATGGAGAGGGGAGTTTCAAAGGGGAAAGTGGGGGGGAGGGAGGGAAGTACCATGGAATATTGTCTACAATTTAAAAAGTCAATAAATAAATAAATAAATAAATAAATAAATAAATAAATAAATAAAAATTAAAAAAATAAAAATAAATTTTTGAATTTAAAAAAGAGAGAGAGAGAGAGAGAGAGAGAGAGAGAGAGAGAGAAGGTGCTCTGGCTAGCAGGGAGAGCAGCACTCATAGTCTATCTGTGACTACCTCTGCAATGTTCCCTGGGACCTTGTGGGTGTGATAGAGATGACTCATCCAGTGCAAAATCCTGGCCTTTCTCTGCTTGTTGCAATTTTGATGAGTCTTTGATCTCCCCAGTACTTGCTGCCATCTGCCAAAGGAAGGTTCTCTAACCAACACTGAGAACAGGATTAATCAAAGGGTTTAAACATACACACATAGAAGGCTTTTGATGGCTTTAGCATCTCCATTTATCCAAACAAAAACAAAACAAACAACAACAACAAACAACAACAACAACAACAAAAAAAAAAAAACAGAGGAAGCTCCCCTTTAGAGTCAGTGATCTTCCAAGCTATAGGCTTTCAACTCAGTCCTCATTACTAGGCATGCACTGAGTGGGCCTCATATCTAATCAGACAGTAGTTGATTATCCTCATAACTTACATACCATTATTTCACCCATAAATGCATCTTCCCTGGCTAGTTAAATTTGTAGCTTGTAGGATACACGTCTTGTTCAGACTATAGGTGACCTTTCTTCCCTAGCAGCTCACACAATACTTTGCAGCACTATGACAGCTAGTCAGCAGGAAGATGGCTTCCATCCCATTTCCAGCTTGATAGCTCAATGGCCGGCAACAGCAAGCAACCTGTGGTGTCTTCAGCCAAAAGATCTTATTATCATCCAGTCCTGGTGCGTAATTAACACTTTGGAAATGGCCTGCATTGTTCTGGGCATGGGAGGACATAAGCCTCAGTGACCACCTCCCTGTGAGGATGGAGAGTGAACAATCTTTGACGCTGGGATTCACCTGCAGAACCCATACCTTCAGAATAGAGCTTTCTTCACTTTGGCAGGGTATTTTTGCCCAAGCTATTCCTCTCACTTCTTCCTCTTCTTTCTTTTTTTTGAAAACATTTTTTCTTTTAAATTAGCTAATGAAGTAGCTTTCTGTAGTACTTATTCATGCTGCTTTTAGTTTTGTGTCTCTCTCACTCATCTCTCTTTTCCCCCACCTCCCCTTAGACCTTTCCACACGTGATGTTCTATCCTATCACTTTCCTGTCTGCTACTCTCTCCCCTAGTCCCTCTACACTTCTTCTCTCTCCAAGCCTCATTCTAGCTTCCTGACCATTAGCACTGATGCTTACTACAATATAAAGCAAATCGAACTATTCCAAGCTTGGACCTGCATATGAGAGAGAACATTCAGTCTTTTTCTTTCTGGGCCTGACTTATCACACTTAGTAAAATTTTTTCCCAGGTACATACATTTTCCTGCAACTTTTATAATTTCATTTTTCCTTACCTCTGACTAGAAGACCATCATGTAAATGAACTACATCTAGGCTAATTCCATTTACTAGCTATTGCAATCAGAACAACAACAAACATGGCTGAGCCAGTATCTCTACAGGAAAGTATAGGATCTTTAAGGTATATGTCCAATAGTGGTATAGCTGGGTCATCAGGTAGATCTGTTTTTAGTTTTTTATTTTTTTACAAAATAATTTTTCACATTTATTATAATGATTTGATCCTGTTAAAAATTGCATAAAAATTTGACTGACAGCATAATTATTTGCTCACTAAATAGAGACAAAAACAAAATTTATACAGCATATAGATATTTATATAATATATAACCTTTCCTTTCTTATGTATCCAAGCACAGATATACCATCAGTAGAATATCTGAACATACATGCTAATAACGTCACCATTCATTAACATTCTGCCAAATTTTAAAAAATTTTTTAAATTATTATTTTATTTATTTTTGGAGAGAGACACAGAGAGAGATAGACAGAGAGGGAGAGGGAGACAGAAATGGGCGCGCCAGCAGTCTCTCAGCTGCTGTGAACGAAATCCAGATGTGTGCTCCCCCTTGTGGGCAAGTGCGGCATTGCGCCCTTGCTTCACTTTACATCTGGCTAAACGTGGGACCTAGAGATTGGAATCGCTGGAGATTGGAACCAGCGTTCTTAGGCATAGCAGGCAGGCGCCTTAATCACTAAGTCATCTCTCCAGCCCGACATTCTGCCAATTTTGAGATATATAAAAACATTGAGAAAATATTTTTCAGGGTAAAATACAATATATTTTATTTGACAATTTGTCCTCATGGCCTAGCCCTCACTAACATTTGAAGAAAGTCCAGACAGAATTTATCTAAAAGCATCTTAAAACCATGGTACTTTAATTCTCAAACTTATCACTGATTTATTTATTTAACCGATTAAAATTGTATGTATTTATCATATGTAATATGTTGTGAAATATGTATAAATTATGAGATGGCTAAGTTAGACAACACTTATCTTTAAAAAAATCATCACATTATTTTTGAACAGTAGAAATTATTATTTTGGTATTTGTACTTATTTTTTGACTAACATTTACCTTATGGTTTATTATGGCAATAACTTACAGTTTTATTATGTTGATTATTCTTTATTATAATATATATCCACATATACTTTCATCTTTTTTTAAAGTTTTTAATTCTCTGCCTGCTTTTTTATGTTTATTATTAACAAGTTGTTTCATATGGATACATCATATGTTGGTGCCCTCTTTTCCCTTGTCCCTGCCCCCATTCCATTGGGGACATTCCTCAGTAGGGTTTCAGGTATTCCCCCATGGGGTTGTAGTTTATGCATTGTGGGAGAAGTAGTCAGTTATTTTGTGGGGGAGGGAATGCCTCTGGGGATGATGTCTCAACCTGTGGCTCTTACAATCTTTCTGTCCCCTCTTCTGCAAAATTCCCTAAGCCATGGTGGGTGAGTTTTAAGTCTACTTCAGTGATGAAGCCTTAGGAGCCTCTGGAGCTCTGCTTTGGTAAGTGTTGAGTATCCTCAGGGTCTGTCTCCTACACCCTGGCACTGATTATCAGGTTCAGCATGGAAGCAGCACTCTTGCTCTTCTCCCCAATTCCTCTGTGGATTCAGCTGTGGCTTGCCTGAAGTGTGAGGGGTAGTTTATCGCCTCATGTCTCCCTACCTTTGGGGCCAGGAAACTGGGAGGAGCCTGGGCCAACAGGATCTGGCCTACTCACTCCTCACCTGCCACGCACACCCTCCAACGCAGGGTATCCTAGAATTGGGGACCCAGGGGCACTTCAATCAGGAAGGTCCTGTTTTTAGTTTTTTTTAGAAAATTCCACGTTGATTTCCATAGGCTGTGTAAATTTACACTACCATTAATGAATAAGGGTTCTTCTTTTCCCACACTCTCACCAGCATTTGTTGTCATTTGATTTTTTCAATAATGGCCATTCTGAGTAGAGTGAGATAGAATCTCAGAGTGATTTACTTAACATTTACCTAAGGAATAAAGATGTTAAAATTTTTTTAGGTGTCTATTGGTCAATTGTATTTATTCCTTTGAGAATTCTCTGTTCAGTTCATGTCCCATGTTTTAACTGGGCTGGTTTATCATATATTGCTTAGTTTTTGTATATTCCAGATGTGAAACTTCTGTCATATGTATAGCTGCAATGATTTTCTCCCATTCTGTAGGATGTCTATTAACTATCTATATAGTCTCCTATGTTATAGATTTATATATGTTGAACCATCCCTGAGATGAAACCTACTTGATTGAGGTGGAAGATACTTTAATGTATTCTTTTTAATACTTTTATTGACAACTTTCATAAATATAGTCAACATACTGTGATTACAATTCCTTCCTACCACTTTCCCTTCCCTCACTCCAAAATCCCTTTCAATTAAGGTGGTATCTGACTTTGACAGTAAAGTGTGTTTCCTGAAGATAGTCTGAAGTTTTCTCTAAGTGGTTCTAGTAGGAGACTTACACTATGGGACTAGGCATACCTTGGTGGAGAAATCTTGTCTTTTTTTTAATTTTTATTTTTTTCATTTTTTCATTACTTGTTTGGCTTTAGAATCTGTCCATCTATTGATAATGACTTTGTCTTACTGAGAATGGAGCAAAGATGGTTCTACTAGAGGACACAGGGTGGGCTTTGGTTTAGACTCCCCAAGTAACAGACACATGTCTGATCGAAAAACTCACTGGGCCTGGCCTTTCTAGAAACCTACCCATGTCTGTATTGGGGGAAAGGGGACACTGATCACAGGTTCACTGTTGGAGGTGAAGGGTGGTTGCAGGGCCAAGGTGTCTGGTGCTTCTGGTTCCTTGGCAACCAACTCTTTCTGTGGCTGAGAATCATAGATTATACTTGCCATTCATGTAGTGCTTAAAAATGTTAAATTGCACATTGTTTAAAAGAGGTCTGTGGAATGTTTTCATCCTGGAAACATGAAACTCTATTAAACAAAAATCCTAGGGGCTAGAGAGATGGCTTAGCAGTTAAGAACTTGCCTGTGAAGCCTAAGCACCCTGGTTTGAAGCTCAATTCCCCAGGACCGACATAAGCCAGATGCACAAGGTGGTGCATGCATCTGGAGTTCATTTTGCAGTGGCTGGAGGCCCTGGTGTACCCATTCTCTCTCTATCTATCTATCATCTATCTATTATCTATCTATCTATCTATCTATCTATCTATCTATCTATCTATCTATCTATCTATCTATCTATCTATCATCTATCTCCATCTTTCTCTCTCTCTTTCACATAAAAATAAATAAATAAAATATTTAAAAAATCCTTTCTTTAACATTTCCCTTTATCCCTATCAGTCATTCTATTTTTCTGTTTAAATTACTTTGACCATTTTAGAAGCTGAGAGTGGAATGATAAAATATTTGGCCTTTGTGACTGGCTTATTTTACTTGACATAATGTTTTCAAGGCTCATCCATGTAACCTATGACACAATTTCCCTTCCTTTTAAGGTCAAAATCCACTGTATGTATGCATCCCATTTTTTTGCTTGTGTGTGTATATGTGAGTGTGGTGTGTTACATGTATATGTGCATTTGTGGTGTATCAATCACTTGCCTGTAACAGGCTTGCTCCCCTTCAGTGGCCTCAATAGAGCTCTAGGTATGCAATACTTGAGTAGGAATCTCTAATGAACCCAGAACTTGTTGCCTTTTACAGAGCTCTGATGATTCCTAGATCTTTACTTCCCTATAGGACTGGGGTTACAGGTGTGCATGGCTATGCCCTGCTGTTTAACATGGGTTCTGGAGATTTGAACTCAGGCAGTCTAAGCCTCTTTAGCTCCTCATCCCTTTACAGGAAGCTCACATAACCACTGAGCAATCTTTCCAAAGCTATAATCATATTTTAAAAGTATTTTTATTATTTATTTATTTAAGAGAAAGCTAGAAAGATGCAGATAAAGGGAGAGAGAATGGGTGATCCTGGGCTTAGACTTACTGCAAATGAACTCCAGACACATGTACCACCTTGTGCATCTGGGTTTACATGTGTAGTGGTGAATAAAACCTGGGTCATAGGCTTTGCAGGCAAGCAACTTAACTGTTGAGCCATCTCTCCAGCCCCTGTATCACATTTTTTAAATTTACTGATTTGTTGGTTGATATTTTTTATTTCCATAGCTTGGTAAACTTTTGGGTTATTTCCATATTTTTGAAAAACTTTTTTGTTGACAGTTTCCATACTTACAGACAATAAAATGTGAAAACGCCCTTCCCTTCCTCACTTTACCCATCAGAAATCCATACTGCATCATATGCCCTCCCTCTCTCCATTAGTCCCTCTTTTATTATGATGTCATCATCTTTTCCTCCTATTATGAGGGTTTTGTGAAGGTATTGGTAGGCACTGCAAGGTCATGGATATTGAGGCCCATTTATGTCTGGATGATTGCATTGTAAGTAGTCATACCCTTCCTTTGATTCTTCCAAATGAATTTTAGGATAGTTTTTTTTCCTATTTCTGTGAAGAATGCCATTGGAATTTATTGGGGTTTGCAATAAATGTGTAGATTGCTTTTGGTAAGAATGACATTTTCACAATATTGGTTCTTCCAATCCAAGAACATGGAGTGTCTTTCCATTTCCTAGTGTCTTCTGCAGTCTCTTGCTTGAGTGTTTTAAAGTTTTCATTGTAGAGATACTTCACTTCCTTGCTTAGATTTATTCAAAGGTACTTTATTTGTTTGGAGGAAACTGTGAATGGGAGTGAATCCCTGACTTCATCCTCCACATGTTTGTTGTTAATTTATAGGAAGGCTACTGATTTCTGTGTTTTTATTTTATATCCTGCTACATTGCTAAAAGTGTTTATCAGTTCTAACAGTTTGCTGGTAAAGTTTTTAGGGTCCTTAATAGATAATGATAATTTGTGCAAATAATGATAATTTGATCTCTTCCTTTCCAATTTATATACCTTTTTTTGAGTGTCTCTGTCTTATTTCTATAGCTAAGATTTCCAGTACTATATTAAATAAAAGTGGGGACAGTGGACACCCTTATCTTGTTCCTGATTTTAGTTGAAAAGCTTCAAGTTTTTCCCCATTTAGTATTATGTTGGCTGTAGGTTTTTCATAAATAGCCTTTATTATGTTGAGATATGTTCCTTGTATTCCCATTTCCTTTAGAGCTTTTACCATGAAGGGATGTTGGCTTTTGTCAAATGCCTTTTCTGCATCTATTGAGATAATCATGTGATTTTTGTCTTTCATTCCATTTGCATATATACATCTATCAATTTGCATATGTTGAACCATCTTTGCATGTCTGAGATAAAGCCTACATGGTTGGGGTGAATGTTCTTTTTGATATATTCTTATCTTCTGTTTTCCAATATTTTTGCATCTATGTTCATAAGGGAGATTTATTTATCTGTAATTTTATTTCTTTTTTTGTTGTTGTTCTGTCTTTGGTTTTGGTATCAGGGTGATGCTGGCTTTGTATTTTCCTATTTTATTGAAAAGTTTGAAAAGCATTGGTGTTAGTTCTTCCCTGAAGATCTGGTAAGATTCACCAGTGAATCCATCTGGATCTGGACTTTTTTAGTTGGAAGATTTTTTTTTTCATAACTGCTTGGATCTCTGTACTTGCTCCCTCTTCTGCAATGGACCCTGAGCCTTGGAGGGTGTGACAAAGATGTTTCAGTGCTGGGCACTCCTCCATCCCTTCTTCTCAGCACTATGTTGCCTTTTGGGGTCATCCCAGTGGTCATCACCATCTGAAAAGAATGGCTTATTATCCTCCTGAATTGATGAGTTATTGTTTTTTGCTTCACTTCTGATGTATTGGATAAAGTAATACCTTGAAGGCTCCTGAACTTGTCCTGATGAGCTTGTTTGTTTAATCTCTAACCAGAAGTGAGAGTAGCATTAATATGTGAATATGAACATTAAGTGTAGTGTTTTCAGGGCACTTCTTGGGAATAATATATCCATTTAGCCAGGCAAGAGTAGGCTTTATACCCCTAAGGCTCCTGACCTCCCCTGCCATAGACTTTTGGCAATAGTCTTTAATGTTTTGGAGGCTACAGGACCTCCTTGGCCAACAACTCACTGCAAGGTATCCCATCCCAGGCACTGAAAATTTTCTAGTAACAATCAATGTATTTTTATCTCATTTTATTTTTTCAGCTTTATAATATAGTATATTGTGTTACCTATTTTATTTGGGTAAAAATTTTTGAGGAACTTCCAAATCATTTCTTTATAACAATTGCTCTATTTTACAATTTACCAGTTGTATGCAAGGCTTCCAATTTCCCCACATACTCATCAGCTCTTGCAATCCCTTTGGTATTTTTAGGATAGCTATCCCAGAAGATGTGTGTTATGTTATATTATATAATTACATTATGAATCTAATTTGCCTTCCCATGCTGAGGAGTGCTATTGAATGCCTTTGGCTCTATTTATGTCTTTTTTGAAGAAATACTTATTGAAGACCTATTCTACTTTTTAATGTTGATTTTTTTTTTTTTTGCTGTGAAGTTGTAGGAGTTCCTTATATGTTTTGGAAATATAGTCCTTATTAAGCATACAGTTTGCAAACATTTTCTACTATTCCATGGGTTTCACTCTGTTCACCCATTTCCTTTGTTGTTCATGTTTGTAATCTGATGTTACATTTCATGTACAAGACTTTTGCCTCTTTAATTATGTTTATCCTAAGTATTTTATTCATTCTGATATTATAAATATTATTTTTTCTTTTCTATGTTTTTACTTATTTATTTGCAAGCAGAGAAAGACAGAAAAAGAGAGATGGAGGGAGAGAATGGGCACACCAGGGCATAATGTCACTGCAATCAAACTCCAGATGCATACACCACTTTGTACAAGCTTTATGTGGGCATGAGGGACTTGAACCTGTGTCATTAGGCTTTGCAGGAAAGCTTCTTAACTGCTGAACCCTTTCCCTAGCCCTATTATTTTTTCTTAATGTTGTATTTCACTATTAATTTCTAGTGTTTAGAATCACAACTGTTTTGCAAGCTAATTTTGCATTATTTTTTGTGTGTGTAGTGTGCGAGCATATGTGTATTTGTATGTGGGGGTGCACCTGCAATTATGCGACCATGCATATGGAGGCCAGAAGTTGATGTTGGGTGGCTTTCTTGATCACACTCCTCTATTTATTGAGGCAAGGTCTTTCACTTGAATCCAGAACTCAATGATTTGTCTAGTGAGCCAGCTTGCCCTTGGGATCACCTGTCTCCACTTGGAACTCCAGCTGGGCCCCAATGTCCACTTGGCATTTATGTGGGGAATGGTGAGCTAAACTCAGGTTCTCAATTTGAACAGGAAGTACTTTATCTACTGAACCATCTCCCCAACCTTTGATTTGTATTTTTTAACTTTGGTCAATTTTTCTAGTACTAATAGTTTTGTGGAATTTTTAGGATTTTCTACATATAAGATCATGTCATCTTAAGAGATGATTTTATTTCTTTTTCTTGCCTAGTTTTTTTGTTGCTCTGGTTAGGACATGCAGTGCTATTTTGAATACACATGGGTGGCAGTCATCTTTGTCTTGTTCATGATCTGAGAGAAAAAGCATCAGGTTTTCACCATGGCACATGATGTCAGCAGTGGGTTTTTCATATATTATTTTTATTGTGTTTTAGGTAGGTTTTTTGTTTCTATTTGATTTTAGCTATGCTTCTGTGTATTATTTTAGTGATTGCTCTGGAAATTGCAGTTTATTATTATGCATGTTTATTACTATTTTCTTGCAATTAATATTTGATCACTTTATAGTTTACTCTTTGTACCTTCTTCTGTTTCACAAACTTAAGAAACATAGTAGTTTAATTTCATTTAAACACTTCACTCTTATCTTTTAAGCTATTAGTTTTACATATTTTAATTCTTCATATAAATTCAACAGTTTTTATTTTTAAGTTAATTTAATTTTACTTTATTTTATTTGTTTTTCAAGTTGGGGTCTCTCTCTAGCCCAGGCTGACCTGGAATTCACTATGTAGTATCAGGGTGGCCTCAAACTTACAATGATCCTCATACCTCTGCTTCCCAAGTGCTGGGATTAAAGGCGTGCACCACCAAAACCAACTGAATTTTTGTTTGTTTGTTTGTTTTGTTTTTTGAGGTGGGGTCTCACTCTAGCTTAGGCTGACCTGGAATTCACTATGTAGTCTCAGGAGTATTTTTATTTTTAATAATATTTTAAAGTTGTTTTAAAGGACATTAAGAGAGAAAATGTAGGCTTGTATGTGTAGTCCAATGGTAGAACATTTGCCTATCATGCTCAAAGCCCTGGGTTTGATCCCCACCACCTCTGGGTAAAAGAAACATAGGTAATCTATTATGCTTTCCCACATATTTACCATTTATTATCATCCTTTCCCTCTTCCCATGTATCTTGAGTTTTATCTTGGGTTCTTTTCTTTTGACCTATAAGATATTCCTCAGTATTTCTAACACCTTCAGCTTTTATCTGCAAATGTCTTTATTTAATCTTAATTTTGAAATAAATTTTGACCATTGTAAAATATTCTGTATGGTTTCAATTCTTTAAATTTTATGAAGGTTTATGAAGGTCATACTTCTGAGGCCAAACCAAAAGGAAGGCAGATGGACTCTGCCATGGTCAGGGGATTTGAACAATAATTTGAGGAGCTAAGAGTACTGACTTTTAGGTAAGATAAAGGTTAAAATGAGCTAAGAATAGCCTACATGGGTTTACAAAACTGTAATAGACTAATAGAACCAAGAAAGAGTAATGTTGGCAGGCATGGGTTGAGTTCTCAACTTGAAAGAATCTTGGTTTTATAACTTCTCAGAGGGCAGAACTGCATCACACCATTGGCAGAGTTTGGATTCTAGTATTTTATCTTTTGTCTCCCAAGTGTAGGGTTCTTTTCTTCCATCTCACGTTGCTGTGCATGAAGGTGAGGCATCAGAAAACTGACCCATAATAATGGTTAATTTTAGACGTCAGCCCTGATTGGATCAAAGATGACATAGAAAACATAAAAGTTATTTCTGGGCGTTTCTGTAAGGGTATTTCTAGAGAAGAATAGCATGTGAATCACTGGACTTTTGGGGGTAGTTCCACATCCTGTATGGACTTGCACCATCTCTTATGGTTCACCTGGGCAACTATATGGGATTTAGGATCACTATGGAAATAAACCTCTGGTTATTTCCCAAATATTCCACTGAGCAGAAAAGACTCACCCTGAATATTGATAGCATCATCTTATTAGACTGAATAAAAAGGAAAAAGTCAGCATTCACCTGACTATAGACTTAATGTGACCAGTCACCTCATCCTCCTACTGCTATACCTTTCTTACCACGATGAACTGTGAGTCAAATAAGTCCTTCCTCCCGTAAGTTGATTTTTCAGGTGTTTGATTACAGCAGTGAGGAAAGTAACTAACATACCATCTAATCAGCTAGAGGCCTGGATAGAATAGAATGGAGATGTTTTTCCTCTCCTATTTGACATCAGAGCTTTGCCTCTGTGATTTGTACCATCAACTTCCCAGGTTCTGAGACCTTGGACTTGGACTGGGCCATACTACCAAGTCTATAGAAAGCAGGTGATATGAGTCTTTCAAGCTTCAATAATCCCAGGAGCCAATTTCCATAACAAATCCCTTCTGTAATATCTATTATCTATCATCATCTAGCTATCATCTATGTATCATCTCTGTCCCGTTGGCTCTGTTGTGCTGATTTACACACATTCCTGTATCAGGATGTATCTTAGCTGAACCCTGAGAATTAATGATCATTATTAGACCTCAATCAACTGTCAAGGCAAACATGGTTCCAATTATCAGAAGACTATCATATGTATATATATGAAACACCATTGCCAACCCTTAAAATATACTTAGCAATAAGCACATCCCTCTTCCGTCCTCCTCTCTCCTCTCTTCAGAATTCCTTCCACTTCCCTATCTTCTCCCCTTCCAACAAGTTCCAGCATGGTATTGAAGCCTTACAATGCATGAAGCATTACAATGCTAATAATACTTAACATTTGTTTAGTAGCTGCCATTTGTTATTAGCTTTTGCATAAGTTATCTTATTTAATTTTGCAGCAGATGGAAGAACTACTCTAGGGAGCCCTTGAAGTCTGGGGATGTAGCAGACAGCTTCAGGTTCGCTGAGATGAACTTCCAGACCAGGCACAATTATGGAGGAAGGGATATTATTTATTGAAGCTTACAGATCCAGGGGAAGTTCCATAATGGCAGGAGAAGCAGTCTGCTCTCACAGGACCAAGCAAGAGAGAAAAAAAGCCACCAGCCACACAGCACAGCACACTTTAGGAACTCCCACTGGACACACTTTGCATATCTTTACAATGGAATCTCAAACCCACCACCACACCTTAAGATCCGCCCAGTGACATTGCCTCCAGCAAGGTGGCTGTAGATGCAAACAACAAACTAATAAAACACTGAATATATTGGGGGGCCATCTATTCAAACTACCACAGGGGACCTAGCCCTCCCTGTCTCTTTGCCCACCTGTGCTTGGCTTCTTTCCCTGACCTCCTGTGACTGGCCTCTGCCAAATTATTTATATTCTGGAACCTGCTTGGCAATTCAGATAGGTGCAACTAAATTTATGGTCTCTTGTTCACATCCTAAGTTAAGGCATTTGGGTTACTAAATTGTATGTGGAGAAGTCAGAAAGTTTAAATCAGGCAGACATGTGGGAGAACAACAAATTAAAAGACTACCCTCCTCCTTGGCTCCTCCCTTTGGTTAGCACAATTGCAAACTTAAGTGATGACTGTTTTCTAAAGTTCCATTTCTTTGTGGATTTCTGGAACATTCACCCAAATAAATTGTATTCTTGTATTCTCTCCCCTGGTTTTAATTATTGGATGTTTGTAAATTCAGTTTATCTGAAGGCAGTTGGTCTCTGGATTTTGTGAGGTGAACAGAGATTTTTTTTTTTTTAAGAGTGTGCTGTTCCTTTAAATTCTGAAAGTAAACTTGGTACAGGAAGGCCAGCAGCTCAAGGTCCAGCCCCTAGAAGAGAGTGTAGTTACAGAGCCTCCATCCTCAGCCTTTGCAAGAGGACAGCTGTGCCAGCCAGGCTCTGGCAGGCTCTTGGCAGCATGGTCTTGAAGCTGGAGGCCCTTCTGCTGGTGCTTGGGCTCAGCCTGGCTCAGCCAGCCTCTGCCTACCAGAAGCTCCTAGTGTTTCTCCTGGATGGTTTTCGGTCGGACTATATCAGTGATGAGGCTCTGGAGTCCTTGCCGGGTTTCAAGGAGATTGTGAGTAGGGGAGTAAAAGTGGACTATTTGACTCCAGACTTCCCTAGTCTCTCCTATCCTAATTACTACACCCTAATGACTGGTAAGTACCAACCTTGTCCTATTCTTGAAGGGAGGGGTCTAGTGTCTGGCATCAGGAACCTTACTCCCATGTTCATGTTTCCTTAGTCCCTGGGACACCAAAGATAGGTATGTGTTTTTGGTGAACACTTTTGTTTTTTTCATAGTTTGTGTTCATCAAAAGTTCTCCCAAGGACCTCTTTTGGATTTTCATGAAAAGTAACTACAGCAATAGAGGATATTTTATATTTTGTGATTTTAGAAGTGCTACTTGTCTTACAATTGAAACTTCCAGATACCTCTATGTTTTCAAAGTTCAACTATGTATCCATATCAAATTCCTTCTGTCCTATTATTGTGTAAATACCTATAATTCTGTAGTCTTACAGGATGATTTATCAATGTGTAAGGCTATGAAAGTTACTCCCAGGATTCTTCAGAAGGGAGCCTTGCTTGTGAAGACTCTTCAGTGTTACTTAGCAATGTCACTTTCCACTTCTATCTCTTTGGGCCAGGAGAAATGATGTGATGAAAAGGATTGTAGGGCTGCATCCTCATTCTTATTATTTTTTTATTTTATTTTTTCTTATGTATATTATTCTGGTTTTACATTCATAGTGGTAACTTCTAGTCTATGAAAAACAAAAAAGCGAAACAAAACACACAAATAAACTAAACAAAACAAAAAAACTCTAACAAAACAGGCAAACAACTAACCTATACTGTCTGGTTTGGGTAAAGTAGATTTACCTAAAGGCGACCTTCATGTGGAATTGCCAGAATTCCAAAGGTGATCCCAGGAGCCCAATCCTCTTTCTGGCAGTATGTACAGCCTCTCTCTGCTGACTTAGAGTCTGGTTTTTCAGCTCACCTATGTAAAACCCAACAAAAAGCTCTCAGAAAGTACTCAGTCAACTATCTAGGGTGGCTGTTATAATGCTCTGTTATTGCAGGCTAGGGAGGACTTAGCTATGTGCTCTGATCCCAGGGAAAACTTGGAAATTATGTTACCAGAAAAGAGGTAGAACTCAGATATCTCATTAGAGATCTCTATAACATTCCAAAGCTGAAGGAGTTTGAAAAATATGGAATGATATCATAACTGTGTAAGTCCAATCACAGATACATTCAATCAATTGTGGCAATAGGAAAGATTTGAGAATTCTGAATTTCTGACTTTATATAGTATTCCAGGTATACCCCAAAATTCTCTAAACTTATTTCCCACACTAAAGGGAAGATATACTTTCGAGAATTAGAATTGAAGGCATGGAGAAAAACAAAATCAGGCTATACACAAGGAAGTTATTTGTTTGTTTTGTAAAATTTCCCTCAACAGACAAACCATCACTCTCTAAGATAAAGAGAATGAACAAAAGGCTCTCTTGCCCTTCACTAGGCCTGCTTCTATTTTCCCAGGAAAGCAGTTTTCAGGCTGTTGGGTCACACATAGATGTTATTGTGTGTCACAGTGCAACCTTGGTTCTATGCAGAGAGTTTCACACACACAGGCTACCCTGTCTCCAGTTGTCTTTCAGAGCCTTGCTGGGAGACACAAATCATAAGCTGCCACATGCAGCTTTGTCAACTGCAGTGGAAAAATGAACAAAATCTGTTCTAGATAAAAAGGGACCATTATAAGCTCCACAGAGAAACCAATCCAGTGACAAGGACTTTTGTTTTTAGAGCCACATTCATAACATGGCCACAATGAATGATTTGCACAAAGTGTCTATTGCATTGAAACATGCCTCCTTTTTAGGATAAGAGTCTTTTGAGGGATATGGGTCATGTTAAAGGATCCCATAAGCATGAGTCAAAGCAAACATGGACTGCATACACAGCAAAGTCTGATCTTCCCCCACCCCCCACAAAAATGTTTTCTCAGCTAGAAATTCTCTCTTCTTACTAGGCTTCAGGTTGTATGGCTTTGTGTTCTAAAGAGAGAAGAGACCTTCCAGTGGTGAGAAACTGTCACCCCAAGGGCATAACAAAGATATAACCTTCACTTGGAAACTGAGGTTGGCTTGAGGAACCTACAATTCTCTATATATGGTTTGCCTGTATATTTTCAGATGCAAAATATATTATCTGACTTGAAAAATCTGCTTGGCATATCAAGTGACCTTTCTACTACTTATAGCAGTAATGCTGTACACAGGTTGCATCTAGCAAGGTTGATTTTTATGTACAACTGTCTTGTATGATTTGTCTTGTACCAATTGAGTAAACTGAGCACAGGAGGATGGATAAATTTAGACCACTTTCTTCAATAAATACACTTATTTTTCCATCTGACATTGAAAAACTCCATTTTCTCCTATAAGGAAAAATACATGAATTAAGGATTGTGTTTCAACATATGGATTGAACATTTTAGCATTTTATGAACCAACATAACTATTATGCTAGGTAAATATTTTTGGTACCAAAAATGCTGTTTTAGGATTCCTCAGAAATCATAAAAAAGTCTATGAGCTTACCTCACTATATGACATATTGTGAATAAGACAAAAAATTCTTCGTATTCTTTTAATGAGGAATGATAAGTTACTGGTGGGATTGAGGGTGAACTATTGACCTTGGAGTCATAAGAAATTGCTTGGAGTTTTTGCAGGGAGGACTTTAGTAAGCTTCCATGCCTGGGCCTCTGTTTCCTTGGCTGTAAGATAAAATAAGAGAACATATAGGTCCAAATCAGGCCAGGATTTTAGATGCTGTACATGAGACATGAAACTAAGCAATACACTGGGGAATTAAAATGTAAGGACTGGTCCCTTCTGTTTTGATTTTTTTTTTCCTATAAGGGCTTGTATGTTGGAGGTGTGGTGTTTAGTAAGGTGATGTGGACAAGTACTGTGGAACCTTTAAGGAAGGTGGGGACTACTGGGAGTTCCTTAAGTCATTGGAAGAACCTGCTTTCAGAAGGAATTAATCTGCCTGTGAGTTCTCATAAGAGCAAGTTCAGCCTTAGTCCAGCTTAGTCTAATGTGAAAAAGCCACTGTACCTGTTTATACTATTTTTTCTTAAAAACAGGTTTGTATTGGGACAAATGTGAACTAAGTTCTTTTTCTTTTCTTCTTCTCTCTCTCTCTTTTCATTTTCTCTTTCTTTCTTTCTTTCTTTCTTTCTTTCTTTCTTTTTTTTTTTTTTTGAGGTAGGGTCTTGCTCTAGCCCAGGCTGACCTGGAATTCACTGGAGTTCAGGCTGGCCCTGAACTCATGGTTATTCTCCTACCTCTGCCTCCAAAGTGCTGGGATTAAAGGTGTGCACCACCATGCCTGGCTCATGTGAACAAAATTCTAATACTAATTAAGATCATTCCAATAATTCATGCTACAGACACTGCATCATAAAACAGGTCTTTCACCCAGAAGGTTCACATTCACCCTGAGAAGCACAGCCAGAGAGAAGATACCACTAATATTCTGTGAGATCCACGTGCTGCCTACAGCACTAACAAAGCTGCTAACCTACTAATATTCTAAAATAAATGACTTCATTTTATGAGCTCAGCTATACTCCACACTGTCAAATTCAAGCTACCATTTGAATTTCCAGGACCTCCAAATGCAACTGTATTTGAAACTAAGGTCTGTAAAGAGGTCGTTAAGTCAAGATGAAGAACTGGAGTGGCGTCCTGTTCCAACATGCCTGTTGTCCTTCCAAGAGAAGGAAGAGACACCAGGGGCATGTTATGACACTGTCAAAAGGAGGCCAAGGAGGGAAATCTCAAAAGAAACCAAGCCTGGCAACCCTTTCATCTTGCACTTCTAGTTTCCAAAACTGTGATAAAATACATCTCTGCTGCTGAAGCCACTCAGTTCTGGGTACTACTTATGGTTTGGGGTTGGGATCTAAAGGAATAGAAGTCTAGACTAACTCAAGTAGGAAGGATCAAGGAGTATTTTTCATTCAGGGGAAATGGCACCATGGATAAAGCACTTGCCATGTAACTTAAAATAACTTAAAAGACCTGGCTTTGAACACTCAGGCCCCAGGTAAAAAAGCAAGCCTTATGTAAAAATCAGGCATCTGGTATTACATGGCAAGTGCTTTATCCTTGATCTTCACACGTATGCTGTGGTACACACACACACATGCATGCACACATGTACACACACACACCCTAAATAAATAAACTTTACAAAATAAATTAATTAACAATATGCTATGGAGAGAATTTCCTTCCAGTTGGAAGAATGTGAGAAACACTTTTGTTGCAATAGGGCCTTCCTATGTAGCCCACACTGGCTTTGAACTTATAATCTTCTTGCCTTAGTCCCCTTTCTTAGTACTGGTATTATAGGAATGTGCCAGCATGCTTAGGTATGAGAAAGTATCTGAAGATGGACTCTGAGATGGATGAAGCAACACAGGCATGCCAGAAGTCATTAGACATTCCTTTATGCATAATCTCTTTGAAGAGCTGTATGTGAAACAAGTTAATGTCAGTTAAAATACAACCACAGTTTAAATACTATTGGAAAGTTTTCTGTTTATCTTAGTGTGTATCTTTTTGTAAAGCTAATGTCAAATTCACCTTTAACTCAGTGAATTTAACATAAAACTAATGGAGGCAAGTACTGATTTGTTCAATTCAGGTCATGGGTAAGATAAAATTCTATGTGTGTTTTGAGGCAGTATAAGTTAACATTGTTTTTCTAAGGACAATGGCAACATTTGTTTGTAATTTTAGAACACTTCTAGTTAAGTTGGAGAAAGTGATCCAGTCATGTGCTGTGTAGCTGGGAAGCCAGTCTAGAATTTTATCTTTACTATCCCAAATCCCCAAAGAGATAATAACATGCTGAAATTAATCTCGTACCTTATAATTTTAATACTTCAAAATAATGAAATAAAAGGCAAAAGGGTTGAAGGTTTTGCTCTAGAGATGTCAGAATGTCAGTAACAGAGCTGAGACTAGAGGATAGCCATCTGAGGCCGAGTTTATCTGAGTCCTGGAGTAGCCTCAGACCCAGGATAGGAATTTACTCAGTATGGGTCCAGGAAGCAGGCAAAAGTCTGAACAATAGTGCTTTATAAATCCTCTGTGGTAATAAAAAAATCAAGATGTTAACTCTTCACAGTTAATATTTGTATCCATGTGTTTCCCATCACACTTCTGGAACGTATGTGTGATGCAAATTCTTTCCAGAGATCCCAACATTCTGTAGTAACAGACTGTACCACAAGGTGTGCTTTCCCCCATTTTAAAGAAAACATCTGATTTTAATTAAAACCAGCCATCACTTGGACCAAAGGAAATCAATATAGAAAGTATTTGAGTAAACATGTTTTGAGACAGCCCTACATTCTCAGCTTTTTGCAGACTATAGGTTATTGGAGGTAGATATGCTGCCCACAAACTTCTACCCACCCATAGCATTAGGGAAGATGGAGGCTATAGCCCTGGCTTCCTCTCCATTTTGTTCTCTCTCCTAATCCACAATGATATGGGGACATTAACCCTGTGTGTTAGCTTCCTCAGATGTAGATACTTCCTCTAATAAATGATTGATATAAATGATCGATATTTGTGATACCTTTTGTTTCTCTTCCCATCTTGTACCATTCATTCTTCTGTTTTAATAAGTGAACTTCTAGTGACCCAGGTCCATTCTCCACTTTGATCATCTAGCCTATGACCAGGATTTGACACAACCCTTGTCCGTCCTTCCTGATAGCCCAGCTGGGTTCCTGGTTCCTTTCTGCTCTCTCCATTTCTTTTTAGCTTATGGACTCCTCCTTGGTCCCTTCTCTTGTTTCCTCCTAATTTTTCTGACCATTCTTTTGAACTTTCAGGGTGTATCCTGATGTCTCTACCTCTCCCACCTCCACTGCTAACAACTGGCAGAACCCACCCTTGCAGTTGCCTGGAACCTCCTCCTGCTTTGGCTCCTCCACTCTCTGTGCTCTAATGTCTGTTCTACATGGAGGATCCATGGCAGTCCTTAAAAAACATATGTCTATCTGTTTTGCTCTTCTGTCAAACCCTCCAAGCAAATCTATTTTCACTCTAAAATCACTACAGAATTGACCCTGCACACTGTCTCTGCTCATTCCTGACCATTGACCTGAACCACCTTGGCTGGTTTACATTTGTCGTTTTGGTGCTCTGATAGACCAGGCATATACTTAGCACTCTTGACCTTCCTCCTCCTTCTCCAGAAAGACCCAAGATTTGCCTTTCTGGTTTGTTTGTTTGTTTGTTTATCTCCTTCTCAAAGTCTTGGTAGCAGATGCTTTTTTCTTGGCCACTTTAACTAAAATAGCATATCACTATTCCATCAAGTTATATTTTTCCTCTCTTTGTGTATTTATTCCTATGTTCCCCAAATAAAATGTATTGTGATTAGGAAGCATTATGACAATGATTAAGACATCCAGAATTTTAGAAAAATTGTTGATTGTCACGTTGGTTTTAGATACTTCTAATAAGCAGGAGAAAAAAACTAAACTTATATTTTACTCATATGGAAGCAATTAAGAGCTATGTAGGTGAACATAATGTGGAACAGTCTTATAGATCTCAAAACATATCTTTCAATATTGTTTTAAGTTTTGATCATAAGGTTGGAGGCAGCAAGAAGGGTGGTGGGAGAGTTTCCAAGAAGGGAAAAAATTGAACCAAAACACCATAGCCCAGGGGAGAAACTAATGGTAGTCAAGATTTCTGGAATTAGAAAGTAGAAGCAACAGCAATACACTGAACAAGGCAAATAGCTCAGAATCAAGGTAAGAGCTAGGAGAGAGGGCACCAAGCTTAGGATGCTGGCTATCAGATTTAGGTGTGTCTACTTCAAGGGCCTGCAGAGCCATCCTTGTGTCCATGGCCTCTATAGTAGTTTGAATGGATGTCCTCCAATAGATTCAGTGTATTAAAGTTTGTAACTTAGATCTCCAGCTACTGGCTAGAGGAGGTGTCACTGAGGGAATATCCCAGATCTAAGGTGTTACTGGAGGTGGATCTGAATTCCAGCATGTTATGCAGAAAGCAGAGTCTGCCTGAGTTCCCTGCTGGTTAGCTGCCAGTTTTGCTTTTGCTCTTGGTTTTGGTGGTGGGGTTTCTCTCTCTCTCTCTCTCTCTCTCTCTCTCTCTGCCATTATGGAACTTCCCTTGGATCTGTAAGCTTCAATAAATCCCTTCCTCCTATAACCTGTGTCTGGATTGGAAGTTCATCCCAGCAAATGGTGCTGTAACCTTACAATAATTTATTTCAGTCACATAAGTGACTAGTAATTGACTATGCCTCATCTCATCTTCACTCTGGGATCCAGGCTGATATAAATGAAACACGATGCTTACATGGAAGCTAAAAGAGAAAAGGGCAGAACTATATAATAGTATTAAAACTTCTGCTGAAAGGTAGTATAATTCACACCTGCTCACATTTCAATCATCAAAACAAATAGTATCAGGCTTGGCGCAAAGAGTTCAGGGATGTATAATCCTCTCATAGGGGAGGCCAAGCATTATTTTTAACTTTAAAGTGTCCCAGATACATTTAAATTGACATTAGTTGCCATAAGAAACTTGAAGGTTTGAAAATGCTTGAAAACTTAGATGAGGAGAAAAAAGAAGGCAACTGAAATATTAAATAATGATATAGGATGACATAATAATATAGCAGACCAAAATAAGAGATGTTCCAAAATGGAATATTGTGTAACTTAAATGAACAGTATAGAGATAATTGTTGACAATTGAGAGGAAAGGGATGTCATTGGGAATTATAAGGATATTGACCATTTCCATGGAGAAGATGGATCTAGAATAAAATATTCAAAGTCAAGAGCAATAATCTTAGAGGAAATAAAATTGGGGGAATATATTTAAAGAAAATAAATAAATAAAAACTGATGAGGTACATGCCATAAACCAACTATGAGTATGAGAGGTGAACATTAACATAGCATTTGGATTGGTTAGAGTGCTACAAAGGCATGAACTGGTAATATTTTTTAAGAATTAAAAAAAATACGTGAACTTGATGGAAGACTTTGAAAACCCAATGATAGTCTGATAAGCTCCATCTTATTTTCAACTTCAAGCATAAGCACCTATTTTTTTGTGAATGGGATGAGTTTATTTGAAGAGCACCCTTGAGGTAGATTTTGCAAAATAGCTGAGGAATAAGTATGAAATAATTAAAAGAAGGGAGTCTGAAAAGCTTCCAAGGCTACAAGATATTCAGAAATTTGAAAAGGGGAATTTTTATTTGTTTGTTTGTTTTTGGTTTTTCAAGGTAGGGTCTCACTCTAGCCCAGGCTGACCTGGAATTTCCACTATGTAGTCTCAGGGTGGCCTCGAACTCATGGTGATCTTCCTACCTCTGCCTCCCGAGTTCTGGGATTAAAGGCGTGTGCCACCATGCCCAGCCGAAAAGGGGCTTGTACTGGCAGGAGTGTTATGGTAGTTTGAGTTAAATATCTCCCATAGGCTCATGTGTTTTGTATACTCAGTCCCCAGCCGGTGGAACTTGTGTGAGGTGGAGCCTAGCTGAAGAAGGTGTGTCACTGGGGGCCAACCTTGAATTCTACCCCTATTGGGTGCTCACTAGCCAGAACACTCTGGCTGCTACCTCCCAGCTGATGTGCCAAGATGTGATGCCTAGCCTCTTCTCATCCATGTCATGATAAAACTTCCCCTTGAGGCTATAGGCTGAAATAAACTCTTTCCTTCCATATGTTGCTTCTGGTCTGGTGTTTTGTCCCAGCAATGAGATGGTAATTGCTATAGATGGGAAAGTTTGAAGTGATGTGTATTTCCATAAGATTTAGTTGGGAAAGTAAGTCCTGAAAAGATTATATTTCAAGTTAAGTAACTCACTGGAGCAAGATCTTTGGGTGGATCAGAGATAATATGATAAAGTACAATTCTATAAAGATAAAATATCCATAGGGGTAAAGGGGAGAAATTGATCCTTGGCTTCCATTAACCTCAGTAAATGGACTTCCTTCCTTTTTGATTACCACACAGCTCATGGAGAATATTTTTCATAGGTGTATAGATAAAATGTGGCTTCAGATCTGCATAAACTTTTCACTAAATTTTGTCAGTTATTTCCCCAAAACACCTAACCATATCTTCCACTTTCCATGTGCAGTCAGTCTCTGTAATGAGCCCTGATTAAGCAGCTGGGAAAGCAGGCTTAGTAGATAAGGTATCGAGGCAACAGAAGCTATAAAAAGCTCTAACCAGCTCATGCCCTGAGAAAAGATGTGTTGTAAGATTTACAAAAATAACATCTCCTGGCACATTGTTATTTAAGCTCTGATCAACAGACAGCTCTCCACACTGAAGTGCCACTTTAAAAAAAATTGGGCATGGGGGAGCTTACATGGTAATGAAAGGGAACCTCTTATATGGTTTTGGAGTAGTTAAGGTAGTGAATAAGTGTTAAAATGTGATGAAAGCTTCTGGTTACAATACCAGGGAGCTCTTTCCAGAAGGTTCAAACAGAGTACTTGAGGTTGACAAACCTTGGTGGATATTGTTCAGCCGTTGCTTCCTCCAGAACTGTTTTTGAGTTTCTTCAAAGCTTCTGGGAGTTTGGTTTGGACCATGCTATTCTCTGTACCTTCTTCATCATGAATGCTGTCCCAAATGGATTAAAACCATTTAAAATTAATTTGGAGGGAACTTGACTCATCATGTTAACATTTCTTTCAGAGACTGTTTAAGTTTAAGCAATACCAACTCATGTTTCAGAGTTTTCCTCTGTGAATAAGGGCATTGTGTTTACAGCCTAAGCAGGCAAAGACCTGGGCAGGTGTGGGGCTCCAACAGGTCTTATATGTAGCATCTGATTCCTGTTGCTGGATATTTTTACTTGATATAATAAATGCCTTGGTCTTAGTGTCTTGGAATGATATATGAACAGACTTACTAAGACAAAGGGCTGCCCAAGCTGAAATCACAAATGGACTTGTAGGAATATTGCCAGTGTCTTAGTCCTGGATGAAGAAGCCCCTGGGTGTCTTTGAGAGGAGGTGCTTCTAGGTGTGCTCAGTAGCAGGTCACATCAGTGAGATCATCCTGAGCATGTTGTAAATGCTTGAAACAGTACAGTCACCCCAGCAATCTAGAATCCCATGTGGGACAGGATGATAAACCAAAGGGAACCATATCTCTTTTATAATTATCTGGGACTCTGGATGAATCATACAATCTTTCTAGTTCTGAGTTCTTCTTGCTGAATGAGAGGATTGAACAGATAGGACCCTGGAGTCAACTTTGCATTAGTAACATACTGGGGATGTTCTAGGTGTTGGAAATCTAGTAGTGAGAATTTCTGTCTTTTTTTGTGGAAGGTAGAGCTGGGATTTGAACATATGGCCTCACATATGCAAGGAAAGCCCACTACCACTGAAATATATTCTCAAACCCTGGTAGTGAGGCTTCAAGGAGGCTCTCAAGGGACCACAGGAGTGGAGGGAAAGGTAACTGGAAGGGGTGATTCATGAGACTTTACAGCCCTCATCCCTGTTATAACCATGCAGTTCTACTTTGATCTATTTCATACATTCCAAGAAAGTTGTCTTAATTTTGTCCTACTGGATGCTGATGGTTGATGACAAAGACTGGTCTAAGGAAGGTGAGGTGCAACAGCTGAAATTCCCATGTCTATAGATGTAGTGGTTGAGACACCCATAGAGTTTGCCTAAGGAGTCTCTAGGCCTTGTTCTCTTCTTCCAGATATTGCACACGAAAACCTCAAATACTGTATTCTTTAGTCACTCAAGAACAGTCCATGTGCTCAGCCTGGTAACACTCCCCAGTCCCTGCCAGCCCAAACTAAGGAAAGCAATCATTAAATTGGATCATTCCTCACTTTTACCCCTGCCTGATTGTGAACTTGGACAGCCCCTTTTCTCTCTGGGCATCTGAGCCTACCAAAGAGGGCCTATGTAGTGACATGAAAGTTTGGGCAGAAATAATTAGGACCTAAGCAAAGACAATAGGTCTGCACTCTTGACTTCAATAACTCTTGGAAAAAGTTACTCAGTTACCTTGTCTAGTCTGAAAAATTCCAAACCATGTGATCTGTATGTAAGTGATGAGTTATCTGAACTTTCCAAACATGGACTTTTATCTCTGGGCACAAATGCCTCCTTGACCCTAGGGTCAAGGTCATCTTTAACTCTGTCCAGCAAGGCTTCACCAGAAGGTAGGAAGCAGTAAGCAGTGTCATTCAGGGACCTCAGAATCTAGCAAGGGATTTTTTTTTTTATCAACTTGTGGGAAAAACACCTTGGAAGATACACAAGAAATTAATAATCACATTTAGCTATTGTGGAGGCAACTACATAGATGACAGGCAAAGATGGGACAGAGATATGGAGATGTCTTGATACCTATCTTTTATTTAATTGTTTAGACAAGGTCTTGCTATGTAGCCAAGGATGGCCTTGTACAATCTTCCTGCCTTAGCCTCCCAAGTACTGAGATTATAGGCATGCATCACTGCATCCAGAATACTTATCTTTTTGAACAATATCAATTATATATTTGAAATATTAAATTAAAACTTGTTGCTGCCACAGCCGGTGCCATAGAGGATCTGGGGGAGTGGTCCATGAGGTCCATCACAGACAATAAGGCAGCAGTGTCTGCTAGCTAGGCAGATGTTAATCACCAGATGCACAAAGTTATCATTGTTGGGTTAGATAATGCAGGAACCATCCTTCACCAGTTGTCCATACATCTCCTACGATCAGGAATAAAGTAGAAGAGATAGTGATTAATAATACATGCTTCCTAATGTGGGATCTTGGTAGCCAAGAATCTCATCATTCTTCCTGGAACATTTACTATACTAACATGGAGTTTGTAATAGTTTTTGTGGACAGTGCATACAGAGAAAGGACTTCTGTGTCTAGAGAAGAACTCTATATAAAATGTTAGCCCATGAGGACCTAAGGAAAACTGGATTATTGAATTTTGCTAATAAGATGTCAAAGAGTGCATGACTATAACAGAAATCTCCCAGTTTCTCAGGCTGACTTCTATTAAAGATCACCAGTGGCATATCCAGGCATGCCATGCTCTTACTGGATAAGGATTGTACCAAAGATTTGAATGGATAATGTCATGATTTAAGGTCAGATATTCTCTGTTGACCTCTTCTTACAGATTTTTATAAATGAAGTGCTGGACTTTACTTGAAAGCTGCACAATTAATGGTTTATATTAATGGTTTCCATAAGAAGAAAAATTTAGACTACTTATTTGAAAACAAAGATGAAGTCTCACCTTCCAGTTTGCTTTACTATATATTCTTTTCAAAATCCATTAAAGTTGTGATTAATATTGTTTCATAATACATCCTTTCAGGGCATGGTATAGCCTGTGGTAAGTACAAAGAGAGAGAAAGACATTTTTGAACATTAGAGTTTTTTTTTTTTTAAATATTTTATTTTTTATTTATTTATTTGAAAGAGAGAGATACAGAAATAGCCAGGTAGAGAGAGAGAAAGAGGGAGAATGGGTGCGCCAGGGCCTCCAGCCACTGCAAACGAACTCCAGATGCATGCACCCCCTTGTGCATCTGGCTTACGTGGGTCCTGGAGAATCGAGCCTTGAACCGGGGTCCTTAGGCTTCATAGGCAAGCGTTTAACCGCTAAGCCATCTCTCCAGCCCGAACATTAGAGTTTTATTGTTAGCATAATTCCCCCATCACAGGTTGAATGTTCCTTTTGTGTTTTAGTCAGTCAAAATACAAATCAACACAGAAAAAAATGTATCTACATCTGATGAAACTTTTTCACATACAGTAAAAGAAGCAGATTATTCATTTATTTATGTATTTGAGAGCAACAGACAGAGAGAAAGAGGGAGAGAGAGAGAGAGAGGGCGCACCAGACCCTCCAGCCACTGCAAACAAACTCCAGATGCATGCACCACCTTGTATTTCTGGCTTATGAGGGTACCAGGGTCCTTAGGCTTCACAGGCAAAAGTACTTAACCACTAAGACATCTCTCCAAACCAGGAACGTATATGATTTAGGGAAGTATATTCCTATTAAAATATTTTTAAAGATGCTTCCCAGCCTAGTGTGCACAAGCTAAGTTCTATAATTTGATTTTTCCCAGTCTGCATTGCAGGCTGATGAACAGCAGCCACCCAGGGCTCAGGACACCCATGGCTATCATTCTACTATCGTTTTTCTTTGAACACCACTACTGCACAGACTAGTCCACTACATCTGTGAAGAGCAAGATTAAAAATGATTGATGAGGCCTCCTACCTCATGTACAACCTCCAAAGTATTTCCAGTCCCTAGGTGGGTCTGTTAAACTACCCCTGCAGGCCAGGCTATTCCACTTAGTAATCTACCTTACTGTTGGTCTATAATCCTCCAAGGGCATCAGTAGAGAGCAGGCAATCTGTGAATCTGGACACTCAGAGTTTGCTTGGAAGGGACATTTGATTCCTATGTGTTTCTTGGCTTTCCTGGCTCAGTGCAGTAACTGGGCATCTATCTGACCCCAAAGAGGAAGGATGACATCTTTCTACTAGGCTCTATGGTTTTGATTCCTTCCCCTCCTCTTCATACTACATGTACTTCTCACCCCTAGCCAAAAGCAACACCATATTCAGCATGTCATCTCGGACTTCTGAGGACCCTGATCCATTACTGATTTTTGCTGGGCTCTGTAGGAAGACCTGATTTCAGGTTTCAGTTACTCTCAGCCTGGCCCTTACCCTTGCGCATTCACCTGCTGGGCTTGCCCCAAACCATGATATCCTTCTCTGTATATTTTATATTCCTTTTAGGATACATTTGCTTGTGTAAGGTATAATACCAAAACCATGTGAATAATTTGGGGGTATGCAACAAAATCTACCCTATTCCTATCCAAAATTTCTCCGAAAGATATTCAGAATCCCCAAACTTAAAACAGAAGAAAGGGCTTTAGAAGAGCTGGTGAATGTCTCATTGAGCAGAACACTGAGTCTTCAGTTCAGGTCCAAGAGCTAACTGAGGGTATGACCACACCAAGTATAGGCGTCTAAATTGGAGCCTGGGTTGGGCCTCCTCTATGATCAGGAATGGAAGCCTAGGAATACATTCCCAATGCCTCTAGATATTTTCTTAAGTAATCTCTTTTCTTAAAGTCCCAACATTACTCTGTGCACTCTTCCATGGTTAGCCTTCTCTGGGTTGCTATTATTTCTTTTCTTCCTCCCATGAATACCCCCCCACACACAGCAGAGTGTATGTGATGAAATAAAAATGAGATTCAAAGCAGTAGGTGTGCATAAATTTCATTGAATATAAGGCCAGGAGGAAGTGGAACCCTTCAGAAGGTTGAATATGGTGATTGGGATCAGCTATCTTTCCTACTTTCTTGTGCCATGGATAATAATTAAAGGCTGGCTACAATTTTGCTTGCTTCTTATGTAATCTCTTCAAGTTCTGATGGAACAGATAAGAAAGTCACATTACAAAGAATTTATTGTCAGCATGTGCCAACATGTGTTAGAATATCTAATTAAAAATAAAGGAATCAAATGAAAATAAATGTCTTCAGTTACCTAGTTCCCAGCAACATGTTTGACTGCTCTTTGGAACTGCTTGGTCAGCTGGAGTGTCTTGAAAATGAACTTCAAGAGCTTCCTTCAGTGGACATCAGATCAATTCCTAACCTTCAAACAAGGGAAATCAGCAGGGTCCTTGGGGTCAGATGTGAATCCCCTAGTGGAATAGAATGTCATGCCCTCTCTACTTTCCTTTTTCACTCTTATTGGAGGCCTCCCTGGTCTCTCAATCCTTCCCTTTGCATTGCCTCTATAAGGATCTCCTATCTCCCCCATACCCATAGCACAGCCTTAGCTTTCCTCTTCTTGCATTGTTTTTTTTTTTGTCTTTTACATCTATATGTGTGTTAGAACTACATCTACTTCACATCTATGTGGGTGCTAGAGATCCAAACTCCAGTCCTCACCACTGTGAGTCAGGACTTTATCTTCTTTTTTTTGAAAAAAAAATTTATTTGAGAGAGGGAAAGAGGCTGAGAGGGAGAGAGAGAGATAGAGAGAGAGAGAGGGAGAATGGGTGTGCTAGGGCTTCCAGCCATTGCAAATGAACCCCAGATGCATGCGCCACCTTGTGCATCTGGCTTACATGGGTCCTGGGGAATTGAACCAAGGTCCTTTGGCTTTGCAGGCAAGCACCTTAACTGCTAAGTCATCTCTCCAGCCCAAGGACTTTATCTTCTGAGCCATCTCCCCAACTATACTCTCCCAAGCCAAAGTAAGATTTCCTTCTTCCAGAAGGCTATAAATTGAAGAACTTCAGAGCTGATGGTGCCTGGAAATCTCACTTTTATCCACTTACAAGCTTAGCTTCTTTTCTGCTTTCTACTTTTCTACTTTCTGCCTGAGCTGCAGATGCCAGTAATTACATTACCATGTAGTGTTAATGCATGTCCATATATGAGCATTGTCCATTAACATACTCAACATCTATTGTGTGAGAGGTGCTGTTTTTAAGATGACTGGGACATGGCCTCTGTCTCAGATAGACTTGCAATGAAGATGGGGCAAATAAATCTGGGTTGAAATAAACATAATTACAGGACAGAATAAGATATACACAAGGGAAGCATATTGAGAGGTGGGAAGAATTACTGGGGTGAGAATTGACTGAAGCCTGGAGCAAAGGCCTTTGCATATGGTTGACAAAACCAAACCAAGTGGCAGACATGGGAATGGTGAGGAGGCCTTGGGGACCAGAGCTGGGCTTTTGAGGCCATTACTTGGCCATTGCTGAACCATGCAGATTCATGGACCAAAAATGGAAAGCTGCCTGAATCAGACAGTGATAGTCTGCAAGTCAAATCCTCTGTGCCACAATGAACCTTCAGGCAAGAATCTCAGACTACATGCCAAGGAATTGACAAGCCTGATTGGATTTGAAGTAATCCGTCAAACATATCAAAATCAGAAAGACTAGTAGCTAGTCTTATGTTAAGATTAATGTATTATTCTGTGGGTAAAATGGACCCAACTCCACAACTTGGTTATACAAGATATATTTCACTGCTCTATATTCTTAGGCTTACGTGTTTGATATTTGTCTTTCAGCTAGTTACACTGTTTGGCGATGTTGTGGAACCTTTAGCAGATGAAGTCTAGCTATGGAAAGTAGGACATTGGGATGGGACAGGGCTGGGCTTGAAATTATAAACTGACCCTACTTCCAGCCATCTTTCTGTTTCCTGGTCAGCCAAGATGTGAGAAGTCTCAGCTGTATGTTCCTGCAACCATGCCAGCTGCTAGCCGCCATGCCTTTTTCACCATGATATACTGTATCTCCTCACACTGAGATAAAATAAGTTCTCCATTAAATTGCTTCTTGCCAGGTATCTGGTCACAGCAGCAAGAAAAGTGACCAAAATATTGTGGAAGAGCCTTGAAAAACATTCCACTACATTCTACAAGCCAACCACTTTGTGGTATACAAATGCTGTATGATTCTACTTACATGCAGTTACCTAATAGCCAAATTCAGAGACCAAAAGCAGAGTGTTAGGTTCCAGGGACTAGGGTAGGGGTGGAGAGAGTGTTTAGTGAGTTCATCAGAGTTTTCAGTTAGAGTGGGCGTATCAGTGGCACAGCATGAGATAGCACAGGTTTTAGTATGGAATGGTAAAGATTCTGGAGATAGAAAGTGGTGATGTGATGGATACCACTGAAGTGTTCACTTAAAAATGATAGGAGCCAGGCGTGGTGGCACACGCCTTTAATCCCAGCACCTGGGAGGCAGAGGTAGGAGGATTGCTGTGAGTTCGAGGCCACCCTGAGGCTACAGAGTGAACTCCAGGTCAGCCTGAACTAGAGTGAGACCCTATCTCCAAAAACCTAAAAAAAAAAAAAAAAAAAAAAGTAGGAAATGGTCAAACTTATGTTTTCTTAAGCACAGCAAATGTAATTAAATCTCTCACTCTCAGCCCATTGGAATCAGTAGAAATTCAGTTTTAGTCCCTTTTATGCAAAGGTCTTGTTTCACACAGTCCCAAAGACTTGTGACATGGACCTGGTTATTGTCCACACTGATGGTCATCTGGTTCCTGATCAGTCTTCTGTTATTGGTCCACAATGATAGTCATGTGGTACCCCATCAGTCTTTTGTTGCTTTGGCCTTTACCTCACAGAGTTCTACTACAAACAGTATGTCCTTTGTCACTATTATTGGACTGGTCAGTATCTTCTTATCTCTCTCTAGTTGAGGAGAAAACTTCAGCAGGGCCAACTTCATGGGTGTGTGACCTGTGCAGTCACACAGGGCCCTGTGCTTATGATGATAGTGTGCTGAGCTTAATGCTCTACTGGTACTATTTTGAAAATCTTTTAAAAATATTTATTTATTTGAGAGAAAGAGAATGTGGGCACTGGGAAATCGAACTTGTGACATATGCCTTTGCTATCTCTGAGCTATCTCTCCAGCCTTGAAATTCTTTTTTTAAATGACAAAAGTCATGCCACATAATATTTGGTACTTATATACGCTATTTAATGTTTAAAACAGGATAATACTTTTTATCACCAAATGTGGAGAACACATTTACCACCTCAAATATTTATTTATTTGTCATTTTGTCATTTCTTTGTTTTGAAAACAAAATCTTTTCATCTAGTTGAAATTCTTTTTTTTTTTTTTTTTTTTTGGTTTTTCGAGGTAGGGTCTCACTCTGGCCCAGGCTGACCTGGAATTAACTATGTAGTCTCAGGGTGGCCTTGAACTCATGGCGATCCTCCTACCTTTGCCTCCCAAGTGCTGGGATTAAAGGCGTGCGCCACCACGCCCGGCTAGTTGAAATTCTTAATACTTATTTGGGCAAGAGTACATTTTCATTTTGGACTAGGTCCTGCAAATCATGAAGCCTGTTTTGCCTTCCTCTTATCTTGGCTTCTCTCAAAGACATCTGCCTTTCTCTTGTCTTTATCAAAGATATCATCACACCGTGTTTAAATGAGCTCAGGAAGGAATGTCTCCAGCATACAATATCAACAATTGTTCCAGAATTGATAACTTCTTAAAGACTAAGGATTCCTGCTTATGCAAGTAAAATATAGAAGAAAAGAATATGCTGTTTGAATAAAAATACTCCTATTTGCTATCAAAACCAGTAGGCCACACTTCTACATTTGGCACATGTAAGCATTCAGGTGGTAATTTAAGTTTTTATTTACTTATTGTGGTCCTGGGAATTAAACCCAGGGCCTCATGCATACATGGCAAGCACTTTATCATCTGAGCTATGTCCTGAGTCCTCAGATAATCATTTCTCTACTAGCCATGAGGTCTTCCCCATAGACATGGGAAATTGCATGAGAAGACTCTTCTTGGGAAGATTCCCTATTTCAAAAAAAATTTTTTGAAACAAACTCCAGATGCATGCACCACTTTATGCATCTGGCTGTATGTTGGTACTGAAGAGTCAAACCATGGTCATTAAGCTTTGCAAGCAAATGCCTTAACCACTAAGCAATCTTTCCAGCCCTGTAGTTGGTTTTTTAAATTGGCATGTTTAAGTCCTCTGATTTTGTTCTTTTTGAAGATTGTTTTGGCTATTCTGATAAACTTGAATCTTCTTATAAATTTAGAATGACTTTGTCAGTTTATACTAAAGAGCCAGTCAAAATTTTCATAGGGATTGTATTGAATCTATAGACTCACTATGAGACTATTATCACCTTCATAATAAGAAATCTTCTGATCCATGAATATGTGATTTGTTAACACTTATTACAGTTTTAGTACAATGCTTTATAATTTTCATTGTTCCAGTCTTGCATTTCTTTGTTAAATATATGTACATATTTTATTCTTTTTAATGTTATGAATGGAATTATTTTCCTAACTTAATTTTTTGCAGCATATAAAATGCAACTGATGTTCTGGTATTTATCTTGTATCTGGCTTCTTTTCTGAATTAAGTTAATTTAAGTATTCTTTATGGATTTCTTAGGATTTTCTGTATATAAAAATATATAACATTTTTTTGGGGGGGGTTTCAAGGTAGGGTCTCACTCTAGCCTAGGATGACCTGGAACTTGCTCTGTATTCTCAGTGTGGCTTCGAACTCATGGTGACCCTCCTACCTCTGCCTCCCGAGTGCTGGGATTAAAGGCGTATGCCAAAATAATATTTTTGCTTCCTTTCTAATCTTGGTGCAGTCAACAATATTTATGTTTGGGAGTTATTAAAAGACATTTTATAGAGGAGAGAACTTAACTCTAGATATCTTAAATTCCTTGTCTGATATCAACTAGCCAGGAACTGAGTATATCAGGACCAGAATACGGACTCTGCCAGTCTCCTCTATCAGCCTGCATTTTGTCATTCTCCTTCTGGCTGGTAGCACCCGAATCTCAGAGGACAATAAGTGGTCTATTCTTCCTCAGCACAACTATTGTCTTCCTTTGTTACAAGAAGCCAGATTTGTTCAAGTGGGGAGCAGGATGTACACTTCCCACATGTATACTGGATTTTATGCCATGTTCAGTACAATGTACACTTCAACATAACCCTCATATGAACCTTTTAAGGGGGCTGGGGAGATGGCTAGTGGATGAACTTCTTGGGCATGAATACGTGTGCTTGCCAAGAACCCTCAAAAAAGGCAATGGTAATTAACCTCAGTGGGTCATGAAAGAACAAGACATGAAAGTAGAATGGGGTCAGTGGGAGGGAGGAGACATGGAAGGTAATGAGAAATGAACAGCATCAAAATACAATATATGCATGTGTAAACATTGTCCATAAATAACATACATTAAATAGCAACAACAACAAAGAATAAAACAGAAATAGTAATGATAATTTATGAGACTAATCTCTTACCATTTGGCCACTGTGCCTGACAATAATGATAATGATAATAGTGATAATAGATATTATAGTGAGCATCTGTAATCTGAGCATAACTATTAGAAGAAGGGAGAACAAGACAAGAGAACCTGCCAGAAGCTTATGGTGCAGCTAACCTGGTATACAAAGTAGTGAACAATGAAAAATCTGGCATCAAACAAGGTGGAAGGTGTCCTCTGACCTCCACAATCATGCATGGCACACATGTGCCTATGTATGCACACATACAAACATACATACATACAAATTATACTCACATGCACACACAACAACAACAATAAAAACTTGTATGGTAGTGACAATCATTCTCATTACACAAATGAGGAAATCACAGTGCTGAGATACTAAGTTTCTTATTCAAAATTGCAGAACCTGTAGATAGAAAAACCATGAGTTAAAATCCTGTGCTCTTCCAGTGACATGATGCTGCTTCTTCCTTCCTGGTTTCAAGGAAGTGGTTCTCAGGGCACTGGCCTGTGCAGTCATTTAAGCATCTATTTCTCTTTGATAGTAATCCTGTAGTTGCATAAGCACATGGCATATGCCTGTCCACACAGACATCCATAGTGTCTTTCTATGCTTCCTCTAGACAAAGCTATCTCATGCACCACAACTTTTAAACTCTCCTTTATGTGACTCAATGGACAATGTGAACAATGAACACTTTGGGAGTTGAGTATAAAAGAGAGGATTCAACCCCAGACACTTAGCTACTTATCTCAAATGGCCAAGGCTATACAATTATGAAAAATAGCTTAAACAGGCCTCTTTTAATAATCCACATCTGGGATACTGACACGTACCACCAATATGCAGTTTTAGACTAGTTGATTTTAGTTACACTTGGTTATAGGGACTTGAATGGCAGTGTGTCCCAGTGAGACAAGTGTCTGATTCACCCCATTTCCTGGCTCATACTCTCTGACACATTTTAGGAATTCAGTAAATGCCTGTTTGCTTTTGTTTTAAGGTTACCTGTAACTGCCTCATCTTAAATAACCCATTTCCTTTTTAGCTGTTATCTTTTTCACACCTAGCAGAGAGAAAAGTCCTACTTCCCATCTATCAGCAGATGAAAAATCCCAATGAAACTATTCACTTTCCCCCATGTCAGTCTTCACCAAACCCAATGCATTCTAGGATCCAAAGCAGGAATGGTAAATGGGTATTTTACAAACCTTTTCAAATGGTATAAGAAGTAAGTAGGCACAAAACTCTTGCCTCTTGACTTTATAGGAAACTCTAGATAGGTGGGGTTAAGATGGCAGCATAGGAACCATGCCAAAACAGGCTAGTGGAAAAAAAAAAAAAAAAAAAAAAAAAACCGGCAAAATACACTCTTCTACTAAAAAGTGAGGTGTAATGTAAATTATCAACCGCAGCCGAGAAGTAGGAGAGATCCAGAGCATCTAGAGCCCACAGAAGCAGGCAGAAGTGGCTCCAGCAGTGGTGGTGAGTTCCACATGGCTGCAGCCACCAGGCTCTGCCTGAGCAGCAGGATTTTAAAGCCAGGTGAGGGGATTTTCCAATCACATCAGCCTCCTCACAAACTCAAGAAACGTGGAAGGAGGATGGCAGAGACCAATGGAGCAGCTTGTGAGGAAGAGGATTGTGTGGACCAGCAGGCGGACTTCAGCCTCCATCCACAGCCTCCCCTCCCCCACCACCAGCACAAGCACCAGCAAGCACCAGAGATCTGGGGAAGGGAGCTCACCTACCCAGCACCTGGCACGATCAGGTCAGCGACCCACTGACCCACCCAGCCTTCCTGAGCCCACAGCACAGAAAAAATGACCCAAGTGGCTGTGCAGCATAGCTGAGATCAAAGCTGTCCCAAAAGGTAACTGGGATTACACCAGGTCAGTACCCATCAAATAAGCCTGATGTACAGGCTTGCATTGGAAGGGTTAATTGCACCATCCATGTCAGGGTAAATTATATGTTAAATCTGATGGATGGTCAGATCTGACATTCTTAAATAAGCTATATTTTGGGTTGCTCATTTGTTGCTTCCTGATTTATAGTGCCTTTGTTTCCTCTTCTGTCATTCATTGGGGAAGGGTCTCACTTGGTCACAAACTGACCTTGGAACCTCCAACAGACCAGAAATATTAGCCTCCCAGTTGACAGGATTAAGGGTGTGGGGCAACACACATCCTTAGGGACTGTGACTGTGTTAGAGGATCTGTTTGTCATAATACCTATTTTTGCACAAATACTCTGTGCTGTATTTCATTGAATGGGTACATTGTTTAGTTACGTTTTTAGAATTTGACTGTATTCTGTTCCATTCAGCCTACTAGAATACTCTCATAAAAGGCAAACCCAACACCTAGGGTCACTTTTGTGGTTACTCTGAGAGTCTTAAGAGCCACATCTAGCACCTTAAGCTCCTACCCTGAAGATACATAACATCAGATTGATTGATACATCTAATATTACTGCAGATAATTAGAAAACCCAAGCATTAAATTAATCCAAGATGCAAAAATCTCTACATTATAAGAAACACAAAAAATTGAGACAATATAAATCCACCAAAAAGTATTAATGCATCAGAAATGACCTTCAGTGAGACTGAATTAGAGGAAATGCCTGAGAAAGATTTCAAAAGAATGATTATAACATGTTCAAAGACCTCAAAGAAGAAATCAAAGGATTCAAAGAATACACAGGAAACCAATTTAATGAAATAAGGAGGTCAATACTAGAAATAAATAAGGAAATAGAAATAATAAAGAAAACCCAGTCAGAAATACTAGCAATAAAGAACAGTTGGTGAAATAAAAAAACTCTGTAGAAAATCTCTCTAGTAGAATAGATAGGTGAACAGTTATGCTGTCTGGTGGTTGAACACAATTTCTTTCATATCACCCAAAAGATTTCAGGTTTGGGAGTTAAAGCTATTTATAACCAGGAGTCTGGGAAAGTCCTCACAAACAGCAGTTCCCTGAGGCAACTTGGTATGGGGTAGAAAATATTCTATTTTAGACTAGCTCTTACATTCAGATAGCTTCGTGGTCAGCAGGAGAATATGAAAGTTTAAACAGCATGAAATAAAAAAAAAACAGCATGAAAAAAAAAGGAATGTTTCTGCCAAAATAAAGATTACCTTGTATTTTACTTAGCCATGTTTTATATCGCCCAGTTCACTGCCAAATTCAATGGCTCATCCCTTCACATGAAATTCCTTCCTATTCTCATTCACACATTGATCCTGGGCTTTGAACTAGTTGTGTTTCATGTGAGGAGAGCCATGACAGACTGGAAGTAAGAGATATGAGTTCTAGTTCAAGCTATGGAGATATCTAATTTCTTTTTCCTAAAAAAAAAAAAAAAAAAATCATTTCAGACTCAAATTTGTTGCCTAAAATGATAAGAGGGATTGGGGCCCAAAATAAGATTTGGGTACTATTGTAAGGTCTTTTTTATTTTGATCATTTATTATTTTGTTTCATTTTCTTCTAGAACCTTCTGACCTTTGCTTTTGCCATTAGAAAGGCTATTTGATTATGTGTACCCTATACATTTCCATCACTAAATTGAACAAGAACCCCAGAATATGAGCCCTATGTTTGTACATTTTCCTTTCAAGGCTTAACTAATTTATAGACATTCTCTCTCCTGGTTAGATTTGGAGGGTTAGAAACCTTGGCCAGAAATTTCTGGTTAAAATTGTATCCTTCATTACCAATTTCCCTGAGGAGCAAAGTTTAATTCTTTTGGAGGAAAATACCTAATGGACTTCATCCCTCTTAGTTCACAATAGGGTAACCCCCACTTAGAGTCATGGCTGCAAAGTGAGGGCCCATGAGAGAAGAAATCCCCTGGTATAAACATGAAGAATTACTTATTATATCAATTCAAATCTACTTCTCCAGCTGAGCCCTGCTTACTCAGAGCCCCAAGCCTGCAGCAGCCTTCCAGACCCAGTCAGAATGCCCACCCTGGGAAGAACACAAGGAAAAATTACAGGAAATTAAATTTTGAAAGAAATGACAGATGCATTTGCTTTGCCATTTCGCTTCTTAGCAATCTTTCTATAACTATTCAGTTTGAAGTATGTTAATGAAGCCAGGGTTTGACCTACACGTGAAAATCAGTGCTACATTAAGACACAAGTAACATGAAAAGGTCACTTTATTGATGAACTCAGAAAGTTAACCCTTAATCTCACATTTGTGGACTTATGGGATCTTCTTTTAAAATATTTTAGTTTTATTTATTTGAGAGAGGGAAAGAGGCAGAGAGAGGGAGAGAGAGAGAGAGAGAGAGAGAGAGAATGAGAATGGGCATGCCAGGGCTTCCAGCCACTGCAATTGAACTCCAGATGCATGTGCCACCTTGTGCATCTGGCTCATATGGGTCCTGGGGAATTGAACCAAGATCCTTTGGCTTTGCAAGCAAGTGCCTTAACTGCTAAGCCATCTATACAGCCCTGAGATCTTTATTTTAAAATAATCTTTGCTAATTTAATTAGCAATATATTTTTCTGCATCTTTTCTCATCAGAACTGTTTTCCTTCAAGCTAAATTAATCATTTCTAAATTTTCATAACTCTTGAGCAAGTTGGCATCAAGTTCCTTTCTTCTCTTCTTCCTTTTTATCTTCCTTCTTTTTTACAGGTCTCATCCTATAGCTCAGTCTTGAACTCATGGCAATCCTCCTGCCTCAGCTTCCCAAGTGTTGGGATTACAGGCATGTACCACCATGTCCAGTATAGCATCAATTTTCACATGTGGATGTGGCTTATTCTAAACTTGCTTTATATCTCAGATGCGAAGACTGTCTGTACAGGGCCTTTGGAGGTTACCCCAAGTGAACACTAACAAACAGTGTCAAGACAGAGACATGGCTTTAGGATGAAAACGTCCAGTCTGTGTTGACCCATGAACACATGTGCTGCCCTTTAATAATGTTGGGCTAGGGAGTTGTAAACATGGAAGAAATCTCCTTTCTTTGGTTGGAATACAAAACTAGGACAATATTTTATTATGTTAAGTAGAATTGGGATGATATTTTAAGAAAATGTTTGTTTTATAAGCCTCATCACAGATCTCATCCTCAGGCAATATTTTCTTAAGAAGACAACACTAGGAAAGGCTTAAGACACAATGCCTACCAAGAATTGACTTTTAGAATTGAAACATAAACACATGAATGAAAACAAAAACCAATGGGTTTGTTCAACCCATGAACACATACCTCTTTAAAGTTAGCATAGATGTACCATAACAAGATCCCTCTGCTTCCATAATGACTTATGCTTCTCACATCCAACAATCAATCTCACTTTTATTGAAAAAGTGTAACACTCCATGAAAGCAGGGACTTTGTCTTGTTCAATTCTATATCATAGCTTCTGGAAGGACCTGCTCATTCATTCATTTATTCAACAATATTTTCAGAGAGTTTGCTAGCTATATAAATGGATGGTGATCACTCCCTTATTCAAAAGGTTATCAATTGCATTTTATGGGTCAGGAAATATATGCCTCTAGGCCTTATATATGCACATGAACCAGGCAAGGCAAAGTCTTCTACCCTCATAAAACTTATATTCTTTTTTTCTTATTTTTTTAAAAAATATTTTTTATTTATTTAACAGAGAGAAAGAGAGGGAGAAAGGGAGAGAATGGGCATTCCAGCTACTGCAAATGAACTCCAGACATATGAGCCCCCTTGTGCTTCTGGCTAATGTGGGTCCTGGAAAATGGAACCTGGGTACTTTGGCTTTGCAGGCAAATGCCTTAACTGCTAAGCTATCCCTCCAGCCCAAAACTTACATTTTTATGAAATACTAGAGACCCATAAAAAATATAATGTTTTCTAGGCATGGTGGCATACACCCTTAATCCCAACATTTGGAAAGCTGATACAGGAAGCCAACCTGGGCCACAGAGTGGAGTTCCAGGTCAGCCTGGGTTAGAGTGAGACCCTGTTCCAAAAAATACCCACCTATATCAGGTGGTAATATTATCTATAGAAAAGTTAGAGAAGATCAAGGCTACCAAGAGTGATCTTAGTGTTGTCCAATATAGTGTGATGTGGAAGTGCATTTTCTGATTAGATAAACTTTGAGCAGAGTCTGAGGGAAGGAAGGTGGCCATGTAGATACCTCAGAATCAAAAGTATCACACACAGGGAACATCAGAGGAAAATGCTGTATGTATGTAAACTTCTTTTTTTCCCCTCCTCACTTTAAGATCTCTTTCTACCTTCTAATGATTCCCTTTCTAATTGCATGATCTACATCCCCCCTTCACACACACACAGATAGATATAGATATCAATACAGATAGATAGATAGATAGATAGATAGATAGATATGGATATATATCTATATATATCCCACATATGGGAGAAACATGTAGTACTTCTCTTTCTGAGTTGGAGTTACTTTTTGTAACATAATAATTTCCAGTTCTATCCATTTTCCTGCAAATGACATGATTCCATTTTTCTTGATGGCTGCATAAAATTCCCCTGTATATATGGTGCCGCATTTTCTTCATCTACTCATCTGTTGATGTACTTCCAGGCTGCTTTCATTTCCTGGCTATTATGAAAAGTGCAGCAATAAACATGGGTATACAAATATCTATGTGGCAGGACTTAGATTCCTTTTGGTAGATACCCAGGACTGGTATAACTGGGTCCTTTGGTAGTTCTTCTTTGAGATCTTTCACTCAATTACATGTACTTTGTCCAAATTAGGTAACATCTACAAGTTCTTGGTAGATATATTTATCCTGAAACCACCTTTCAACCTACTACAAATTTTAAATGTATTTATATTCTGAATTGTAGGTCACTTTTAAAATCATGCCTTCTACTTCTCTTCTCAGTTAGGCTTATTCTGTTATTTACCTTATCATAATATGTTTGACAAAATGATCATATATTAATGTCCAAAATTCAGTTTCTCAATTCTGTCTGGTTACTTGTGATCACATTTTGTTCCTTAATAATTTTGCTTCTTTTATTTTTAGAGCATATATCATAGAGCTTATTCTCTGTTCTGTTATTCAAAATTCTAAAGCTCTTGGTGCTGTGTATATTTTGTTGTTTCTGCTGACTCTTAAATGACAGGATCAGTGAAGGTAAAATTTACAGCTATATACCCACGCTCTAAAATATCAGTGGTTTAACGCAGATTTTTCTCACTGCCATAGTGTCAAGCTAGTTGACAGGTGGGACTTTACTCCATGTAGTGCAGGGACTGTGGCTGATAATAGCTTATCATGTACAAGAGAGTCCTACAATCACCCTGAGAACTAGCATCCTACTAGTAGACAAGGAAAAGAATATAGAATATGGCTTGGTGGGCGTGGTTCATATGGGAGAATTTTGTATGACAAGCTTGGACATTATTTCTGCCTTTATTTCCACTGGCCAGTGTACAGTTCAAGACTGCAGCAAAGGTAACTTGAGGATGTTTGACTAGGTAGTTGCTTCCCAGCAAGTCATTCACTCTAGATAAACAATGAGACATTGATTGAAAAATAGCCACTTGTGCTGCAAGACTTATTTCTCCACGTGATTGGTAACTTTTAAAGCTCATATTTGAGATTTGTCTGTAGGAAATCTAAGTATATTAACTGGAACGCTCCTTGAGAGAGAATATTCATTTGCTTTTTCAAGAGTACTGGTATAGGACCATTTGCAAATTTACCTACTTAAAAAAATCTCTCCCTCCTCTCCCTTCCTTTCTTTCTCTGTATATTTTTAATTTTTTTTTACTTATTAGAGAGAAAGAGAGAGAGAGAGAGAGAGAGAGAGGGCAGAGAGAGAGAGAGAGAGAGAGAAGGTGCATACCAGGGCCTTTAGCCACTGTGAACAAACTCCAGATGGATGTGCCACCTTGTGAATCTGGCTTACATGGGTACTGGGGCATCAAACCAGGGTTCTTAGGCTTTGCAGACATATGCCTTGACCACTGAATAATCTATCCAGCCCCTCTGTATGTTTTATTCACTATTAAGTTTTATCATAAAGAGAAAGTCCCTCAGGTCCCTCAGAGTAGCTAAGCTGCCAGTTTCTACATCAATGTTCCTAACATGTCCATTAATGGTAAAGAAAGTATACTTACAGTATTCACATTTAATCTATTCCACTAACTCTATTTCACCTGTAAATTGGGGAAGGGGAGAATGAGCTAGTCTCACTATGTCACCCAGAATGGCCTCAAAGTCACAATCTTCCTGCCTTGGCACTTTAAATGCTAGGATTACATGTGTGAACCACTATACCTATAACAGCTGAAAACTTAAATGAAAAGCTATTTACATACCTACATAGTCAATATCTGCCTAATCCAAGCAAATATTCTGATTCTATTCCATTAGCCTGAGAGTCTGGTTTAGTATTAATAGAAAGTCTAAATTACTCAAAATAGTAAATACAAATATGATGTACAAATAGTACCTGAATGCAGGAAAATGGATGCAACTGGAAATCAATATGTGAAATAAGCCAGACTCATAAAGACAAATGTTGCATATATTCCTTCATATTTTAATTTTTATTTATGTATATTTTGTATAGGGATGTGGGAGGTATAGGTAATGAAACTAGAAAGGGGACCATGAGATAGGGAAAGGGGACTTAAGGTGAGGTAAATAATAGACATGCTAGCAGAAGGGGAGCTATAGGGTGGGGAGGAAGAGAATGTCAGGAGGGGAACAGCGAAATAGGAGAGGGGAGTGGAGAAGGATCAATAAGAACAATAGGTATGTATGTATGTGTATGAAAATGACATGAAGAAATCCATTGCTTTGTATGCCAATTTTAGTGCAAGCAATTATTGTCCTATGTTTCCATGAAGATCAAATATTCTTATGTGCATTAACTGATTTATCCTTTGGGTTTCAAAAATGATTGGGAAGAGTTGAGAATCTTTTATTCTGACTTTAGCGATGAGAAAACTGAGCCTCGAGAGGTTATAGTTGAAAAAAAGTCTCACAAGATCAGGGCCCAGATTCCTCCAGTGGAATATGTGTCTCCTGTGTTGTGACTACCTTCAAGGCCTGGGCATCAGAGATGATGTTCTTATCTTATTCACTTTTGCTTTGACATTTTACTAATGGCTCATTATTAAACTTCCTTTAGTCATGTTGAAAAAGGTTCATTCAGCTCTACAGATGCTTCTATAGACCTCACCAGCATGACTACCCAGAGAAGCAAGATTCATTTATGTAAGCAGAATCAGAAAATACATTCATTACATTTCCTTTAAATTAAATAAATTGGAACTGGGCTTGAAATTAAATAAATAATAAATAATTTCCATTGCTGGCTTACTAGTTAATGACAGGGAAACTTAAAGTGCTTACTTCATTCAACATGTGAAATAGTCACTATATAAGGGTATTATTAGCATTTAATAAGGTCATTCTGGAAACCTCTCAGCTCTTCTTATATGTTTATCATTGATAATTACATGTTATTTTTTTTATTTACTTGAGAGAGAAAGCAGGAGAGAGAGAGAGAGAGAGAGACAGAGAGAGAGAATGGGTGTACCAGGGCCTCTAGCCATTGCAAACAAACTCCAGATGCATGCACCACCTTGTGCATCTGGCTTATGTGAGTACTAGAGAATTGAACCTGAGTCCATAGACTTCACAGACAAGTGCCTTAATCACTAAGACATTGTTCCACACACAGACACATAGAATTCCACCAGTTTCCTTTGTTTTGGTTTTTCATAGTAGCGTTTCATTCTAACCCAGGCTAACTTGGAATTCACTATGTAGACTCAGGCTGACCTTGAATTCCCAGTGATCCTCCTACCTTGGTACCTCAGCCTCCTGAGAGCTGGCAATAAAGGTGTGCATGACTGTGTCTGGCTCCACCTGTTTCCTTATCTTGACCTTGAGTTAATGCATTAACATACCATCTATTACTTTGGAGGTGATCAGTGATTTGCTTAGTACCCTGTATTTCCCCCCAAATATAGCATCTTCTGAAAGGCTCTGCTTTCAGTATTCAGTAGAGCTTAGTTTTTAGATCTTTCACCTTCCTGCCTAATTTATCCTGACTTTTAACTCAGTTAATTTCTCATTGGAGTCTGAGCCCATCTCATCTCTTCAGAGGTAAGAGAATCCCCAGAGTCAACTCAATAAGTGCCATTTCTGGGTGGATCATGGTTGCAGTCAGGTTTGCATGGCTGTCAGTAAACACCTGACCAAGAGCAGCTTGTGGAAGAAAGGGTTTACTTTGGTTTACAGACTTAAGGGGAAGCTCCATGATGGCAGGGGAAAACAATGGCATGACCAGAGGGTGGACATCACCTTCTGGCCAACATCAGGTGGACAACAGCAGCAGGACAACAGGGTGCCAAATTCTCCTTGGAATCAACCACTATGCCACAAGGAGGTAGGTAGCCATGTGGAGAGGTCACATGTAGGAGTAACACCTCATCACCACTTAGGGTCCCTGCCAGCAGCCAAATCAATGGTCCATATATACTTCCAGTCCTCATTCACCTTTTAGTCTTTGGGCTTCCCTTGTTGATGCCAAATTCAGTAGGGAAAAGCATCACCTTCCAATCTCTGTCCACAACACAGAATTGTGACATGACTAAATGATTATTGCTGTGTCTTTTGCCACTTAAGGTCTGAGCTTGTCAATTACACAGAAGACCACTGACATACACACTCACTTAAGTGTAAGGGATATGCAGACCAAACAGAAATCCCTCCAAAGAACTCCCTGTTTCTGGAGAAGAGTTTCACCTAGGAAGCAGTGGAGGTTTGCATCTCCTATAGAACTATCTAATGTAGGTTATGATCATCAGTGGTTGCTAAAACCATGAGGTGAAGGCTGAATGTATCTCAGATGGATTGCACTGACATCATCGGAACACACTCATCTCAGTGAATTTTATGCTTCTCACAAAATGATGCAAGAATTCATATGCAGAATTGCCTACAATGGATTCTTGTCTGAAGAGCTCAAACCTACATCTACCTACTTAGACCCACAGATTGAAGTAGTGCAACAGTGAGAATAAGGCACTTGCTAATGACATCACAAGGAGATAAGCAGCCAATCCTAGAGCACAAGACATTTTCAAGACAAATATCCCTGTTTCCTCAATAAGTAAATGGTGAATAAATAATACGTAGTCAACATGGGGGAAATCCAGTATAGGTTAAATGAAACTAAGGGACATAAGCAAATGCAGCATGGAGGTTTAGTTTGTATGCAAATTCAAAGAACACAACTGTCCAGAAGCATTTTTATCAGACTCACTAAAAACTGAACAAGAATGCTTTATATGATATTAAAGAGTTGTGGTTCACCTTATTGGATATGATACTAGTGTGTCACCCCACAGCCCCCCCTGCAAATACTTCAGTATTGGCGATAGGCACAGATATATTTATAGCTTAAGATATGCTCAGAATTTAAGAAAAACATACAAAACCAAAGCCAAATGCTGTTTCTTTAAAATTATTTATCATTCTGTTTGTATACAGTTGAAAATGCTCCTTATGGATGTTTTTAAAGCTTTTTGGGAGAAGTGAACTTATGTTGTTAACATTATTAATGTGTGAGATGAGATTTTCCTGGAAAAGTTGGCTTTGGAGAAGGAGCAATGCCAGCCTGCCTAAATTTGGGCCAGAACCTTTGTCTCCAGTGGTTCTAACTGGCCCTTTAGCAGCCATGGTCCAGTCCAGGCTTGGCACTCAGAAGGAAGAGGACGGTACATGGTCATCTAGGCATAGTGTTCCCTGGAGGTAGGTGAGCTCAGGAAAAAAAGGTAAGGGAAGTGTCTTTGGGATTTTTCTTGTCACAGTTACCAAATACCTAACAGAAACAACTTAAGGGAGGGAAGGTTTATTTGGTCTCACAGTGTAAGAAGCATATCAGTCCATCATGGTGGGGAAAGCACAGACGTGTGAGCATGTAGCAGATCAAAAGCCTGCCCAGCAACCTCCTACCAACCAGGTCCCATCCTTAGAAACTCAACTGTCTTCAAACTAGTACCCCATGCTGGGGACCAAATGCTCAAAATATGAGCCTGTGGGGAATATTCAAGGTTCACACTATAAAGGATATATAAGCAGCACAACTCTACCACCTGCTACTTTGGCACAAGAGAATGTCCTGGTGGCTCTTGCCCACAGAAGCATGGGATGGAGTTGGAAGCTAAGGATGAACAGAACTGAGGAATTCATCCTGCCAAGACTCCCTCTCTACTTCCTATCTCTGCTGTTCCCTCCTGTGGTAGTTTGAATATATGGCCCTCAATATATTCAGTGTTTTATTAGTTTATAGTTTGCATCTGCAATCACCTTGCTAGAGGCAATGTCACTGGGTGGATATTAAGGTGTGGTGGTGGGTTTGAGATTCCATTGTAAAGATATGCAAAGTGTGCCTAGCAGGAGTTCCTGAAGTGTGGTGTTGCTTTTTGGCTGTAGTTTTGCTCTGTGTGTTGTGTGCCTGGTTGGATATTTCTCTCTCTTGTCTGGTCCTGTGAGAGCAGGCCCCTTCTCCTGCCATTATGGAACTTCCCCTGGATCTGTAAGCTTCAATAATATCCCTTCCTCCATAACTGTGTCTGATCTGGAAGTTCATCTCAGCGAACCTGAAGCTGTCTGCTACACCTCCTATGTCCTTCCTCCATGCAGCCTAGCTACGCTTTCCAGAAAGCGTATCTATACTGGGGATGTTTCTTCCTAACCTAACTATCAAGAGGAGTTGAGTTTTACATGATGAGGAATGCACAGGCAGGGGTCTGACCCACCAGCCAGGATCTGAAAGCAATTGTCACTGTTGCCAGAGGTAGGGGACCATTCTTGGACCTTTTGGCAATAGATGACTACACTTTTCATCTAACCATAGCCAGAAAAAAATATCAGGTCCTATAAGTTCCTAAATATACCTCAGGTGGAGAAAGAAAAAGAATTTCCCAAGAAGAGGACCTGCTTTGAGAAAAGAAGGGTGCCTGAATGTCCACTATGGCAATCATTACAAACTGGGTTTAAAATAAAAGCACTGACCTTGGCCAAAAAACTCACAAAGACAAGGAAGGAGAGAAGGACTAGAATCCAGGATAATGAAAGAGCAAATAAGAAGCACAAGTCCTGGAAATGAGAGTGAAAGCAAAAAGAATTGTGGTGATGGTCAGAGAATGAAGATGTGCAAAGATGACATCAGTGTCAGAATAAGTGCGATCCAGGTGAAGTCATGGATCCTGTTTCCCAGCAGCAGCAGTGCAGTTGGCTGTAGTGTATATGTGTATAGGGTATATGTGGCCACTAGGACCCACTTGTGTCTGTGTTCTTAGATCTAGAGTATCCCAAGCAGCTCTAAGAATAGTCTTTCTCCTTAGGAGCCTTCAGTACAGGAGATGAAAAATCTGGCCATGCTCAACATCTTGCTGAAGTGGAGAGTGGTGGAGATTGTGTTAGCCACCAGCAGAGGGCAGTGACTGGCCAGGCATTTCTGAAGCCCAAGCTGGGTGATTGCTCAGTTATGCAGAGAGGGTAATCAGCTTCAGAATCTAGCCTGTATCTCTTGCAATCCTTCTAACTTCCCTGCTTTTTCCTAAGTCAAGCAGATATGTAATAATGCTTGTTTTATCTTTAAGTGGAATTGAAAGTTTGCCTTAGAAGATGGGCTATAAAATACCATGTAAAAAATATGCTACCTTGAGGCTAGAGAGATGGCACAAATGCACAAAGGGGCACATGATTCTGGAATTCATTTGCAATGGCAGGAGGTCCTGGCATAGCCATTGTATATTCTCTCTCTATCTCTCTCACTATCTCACTCAAATAAATTTATATATAATATATATATATATATAATACATTTATGTGTGTGTGTGTATGTAAAACCGCTCCTATCACTTCCTAAAAAGTGCACACTGTTCAATAGGATTGTAATTTAAGGGAAATATCAACTAGTGTACCATTCATCAAAGGCTCTAGGTACCTAATCATTTAACCTTGCCAAAACCTACAATGATTGACATTTTTCAAAAGGGAAATGCAGCTGTGTTATAATCAGCTTCACGTTGCAGGGAGGAACATCCAAACCAGGTACAGCTTATAGAAGGAAGAGTTTATTTCATCTTACAGATCCAAGGAGAAGTTCCATCAATGGCAGGAGAAGCTGGTGCCCATTCATAAATCCAAGCAGTGAGATTCCACCAAACAGCCAGCACTACAAGCAAGCACAAAATCAGCAGCAAAAAAAGCAGGAACCCAGGCAGAACTCCCACTCTGCATACCTTTGAGCTAGAATTCAGATCTTCCCCCAGTGACACCTTAGGGCTGGACTCCAGGATCTACCTAAAGTGACACCTTCTCCAGCCAGGCAGCTGGAAATCCAACACCCAAGTCTACTGGGGGACATACATTCAAACTACCACAAATTGGTACTGGACCTTAATGGAAGAGTAATTGCCTAGTGTGTGCAAGGCCCTGGGTTCCCCTTAGCACTTTATAAAAAGGGAAAAAAGGAAAAGCAACATTGCACATAGGGAGATTGAAACTCAAAGGCATTCAGTGGGTTGTGCTGTCTCCAGAATGACAGTGATAGAACTCTCAAACTTTGGCCTGTTGGCCTCCAAATGTGGCCCAGGAGGCCACTGATAACTCTTGAATTTCTGCTAATTTTCATTCTACCTGGTGCTGCTATTTTAACTTAACAAAGTCCCTTTTCCAACAGTGTCTACTGCTTGAACTAGAAAACTATCAATATGTCAAAAATGTACCTTTCATTTAGGTCATTCATTCACCCCTGAAGCACGTTGTCTTCAAACACACTTCATATATGCTAATAGTACCCAAGAAGCATGGTGTACCCAAATCATTAAGCTAGCAGGAGTATCTACTTCAAGTACATCTTGCTAGTGATCATTGACTAAGACATCTCAAGCTGTGGCTACAGGGAAGAAGATTGCCACAGGGATGTTGTTAACACCTGTGATTAGAAAGGCTGGTCTCACTTTTCATTTCAGACAGGGTCTCATGTAACTCAGCATAGCCTCAAATTTGCTATGTAGGCAAGGATGACCTCAAACTCCTGATCCTCCTGTCTCTACTGCTTGAGATTTGGGTTTGCAGACATATATCTCCATGCCCAGTTTGTAAAGTGCTAAGGATCAAAAACCCAGATCTTCATGCATGCTAGGCAAACATTCTACTAACTAAGCTACAACTTTAGCCCCTGGCTTTACTTTAATTATGCTCTGCCCAAAGCAGTGAACTCAGTCAGGCCAGCACTGTACCCACAGTGGGGAAAAAAAAAAAACCCAACCATGTGACAAAAATGAATTTATTTTAAAAATACATAGGATGCATCAATAGTTGTAATGATGATTAGTGCTCTATCTATGTATTATATTCAAAAATATTATAGGCTAAATGATCTGTAGATTTTTGCTTTGAAGATGCAGTACAAAGTTTCCACATAATCCTCCCAACTCAAAGGACAATAAAATCAGCAAAAATATAGGAGCAGTGCCTCTTTTTCTCTGAAGTTGAAACCCTTCAAAACTCTCAAGGAATTGGGCAATTTCTTGTCTCATTCATAAAAAAAAAATAGTGAATCCAAACACTGTTCTGGTCATGCCTACCTGGACATTAGGAATACTAGAAAAGGTCATGTCGCAGTGAGATGGTGGAATGCTTAAAAACAATAATTATGGAAATGGAGAAATGGCTTAGCAGTTAAGGCATTTGCCTGAGAAGCCAAAGGATCCCCATTCGATTCTCCAGACCCACGTAAGCCAGATGCACAAAGGGAACATGCATCTGGAGTTCATTTGCAGTGGCTAGGTTAGAAGCCCTGGCATGCCCATTTTCTCTCTGCCTTTTTTTTTTTCTCTCTCTCTCTCTCTCTGCTTGCAAATAAATAAATAAATAAATAAATAAATAAATAAATAAATAAATAAAATTAATGACAAGTTAAATACTGAAAGTTTTATCACATGAATGCTTATGTCCTCTCAAAGTCCTGACCTGCAAGAAGAAGATATTAAGAAGTAGAGCTGCCTTCATAAATAGGATTAGCATTATTTGTTTAAAAATAAAAAAAGACCCAAGGAAACTCTCTTACTCCTTTCTACTGTATGAGGTTGGAATGAGAAGGCTGTCTATATGGACAACCATCTTCACCAGACCATGAGTTTGTTTTGCCTTCATCATGGATTTTCCAGCCATATAAATTGTGAGAAATAAATTTCTGTTGATTAATAAGCAATAAAAAGTTTTAAAGATTTTTTTTTCTTATCAAAAAAGGAGGGGAGGGTTTAAGTAATTACTGTTCACTTACACAGCTAAGCACTTGGTTTTGCTTGTTTCCTGTCAATTCATGGCATTGAGCATTCATTCAGTACTGATTTGGTGTCTGGTCCTCTTTTGATAGAGATCACCTATTGGCCAACTGACCATCTTGATTGGACATTGCTTAAATCCAATACCTAATTATGCTGTGTTCTTCACTGAATTAAACTCTCCATACTTTCTGATGACTCTTGCCATAGGCCTGGCAGCTGGACAATGTAAGCAGTTCTCCTATACAATGAAGAGAACTGTTCCAGGCAAATTCATGGAAATATGATAGGAGGATCCTCACCCTATTTAGGGACAGAAACCTGATTTCTGCCAGACTTTGGTCACCATTAGTATGATGAGGAACACAGCCAACCTAATGTTCCTGGGGAGGAGAGAATAGTTCAGCTTAGCAGGTGAAGAGGCCAGACACTACTACGGCAGAAGATCAGAGGTGGAGATTCAGGACAGAGGTGTTGGCTGAATTTTATGTATGGAAGCATAAGTGCTCAAAATAAGAAATTTCTCCTTTCAAACATCTACCATTCTTTGAGAAGACACTAGAGAATTCAATAAAATGGGAGAGCATATTTCAAAGAGATTCTTTTTCACATACAGTAATGAACTCAGCTGTTTTCCAACTTTGCACAGAGGTTAAGATGGATTGTATTGTCTTGAAACTTCTTTAACCTCCTTTCTTCAGTGCCAAGGATTTAACCTAGGGCCTCGTGCATGATAAGCGAGGGCTCTATCACTGAGCTAATCCCCAGGTCTTCTTTGAGCTTTGATAAGAATGAACTTTCCAAAAGTGAAAGTGTTTAAAGCAAAAGTCAAAAATTTTTTTAATTTTGTTCTTATGCAGAAAAAATTTTATTTTTCTTTTCTCATATTTTCATTTTTAAAGAATTATACCAAGATTTCAGATCCTGAAGAAAAATAAAAGTACCTTGTTTGTATATCTCATGACCTTAAATGTGAACGTCTCCAATCAAAAATACCTGTCTTTATTTATTTATTTTTTTTAGCATTTTCAGGTTATTTTTGTTACAGTCCTTACATTTCACACTATAATCAAAGCCTGCTATCTTCGTCTTGCAATATTTGTGACTCAGACTCTAATCACAACTGTGTCTGGCACATACATCAGTAGTTGTTTTAAAGATGTGCAAATCATGAGCTTTTTCTTTTGACTTAATCTTGCATAGTTCATTTGAAATCACTTCTTTTTTAAATTTAATTTATTTATTTGCAAGCAGAGAGAGAGAGAGAGAGAAAGAGAGATAAGAGAGACAGACAGAGAGAGAATGGGCACAACAGGGCCTCTAGCTACTGTAGACAAACTCCAGAAGCATGTGCCCCTTGTGCATCTGGCTTACATGGGTCCTGGAGAATCGAATCTAGGTCCTTTGGCTTTGCAGGCAAACACCTTAACTGCTAAGCCACCTCTCCAGCTCTTGAAATCACTTCTTTACCATACCAAAATCTACCTTTGAAAAGTTAAAAAAAAATAAAATGTATTTCTCTACAAATTTCAATTTGTAAATTGGGGACTTTGCACAATGCATTGTTAATTCTTCCTATCTCTTGGTTAAAAAGCAACTACTTGAAAGCTCACTACTCTAAACAGAGTCTAACTGAAACCTTAGACTCTCAAATGTTCAAGGAAAGCCCCTAAGAGAAGTCTGAGGTGTGAGAGTTTGACTGGCTTAGTGTCCTCTTGCTGTCTGACTCTGAACTGGATATATAAAGATATTTCTGAGAGCCATGTCAATTTGAGGTGACATGTGTATGATCAGTCTCTGTAAAGCATGAGTTAGTTAACCTGAGGTCACTGATTTCTGAACTTTTGTAGCCTCTCCACAGCTGGACTCTTTTCAGAAAAAATAAAATGAAACCCTACATTATTGTCCCCTTTGGCAGCACAGCATTTTATCCTTTAGAGATACTTACAGTAATGTTTGTGGGTGATAGATGATTGCAGAAGATAATATGCCTGACATTGTGGAGCACTACATGCCTCTACATGGTTAGCTGGCTGACAGTCTCAGAATCAGGCCTGGCCTGTGAAGTGATTGCTATTCAAATGGCCAGGTATTGGTGAACTGTGCTGGGAGTAGATATTGTGCTGAAAATATGTGAATGCTGAATCCAAATACCTTTGCTCTTGCATTCTGGTCCTTACTAGCTACATGGCCCCAGCCCCTAGCACTCAGCCTTTGCCCCCCAGGTTATGAATGTCACCCCTCCAGAGTCTACATCAACGTCTGATCTGACCAGAGATGCTCCAAATAAAGTACTTCCTGGGGAAATCCACCAAGACTTCACTTCCTGGCCAGATGTTCCCTGGGTTTCAGACTGTTCATGAGGATAGAAACTTCACTGACTGCCTAACAGCATGCACAGTGATGAAGGGAGCACCCCATTGTTTGTGGGTTATGTTCCAAGAGCCCCATTGGATGCTTATAATCATACACACCTCCAGCCCTCAAGATTACTATCACTTTTTAAAGATGATTGTTATTATTTTTTTTTTTTTTTTTTTTTTTCGATATGCAGTCATGCCCAGGCTGACCTGGGATTAACTGACATTTTGACCAATGACAGACTCCTACTACCTCTGCCTCCCGAGTGCTGGGATTAAAGGTGGTTCCAATATCACTTTTAAAGATGATTATATATTGGGGACCTTTTGAGCAGTCATGCCACAGCATTTTGACCAATGAGTTTGTGGAAGTTCCATGAGATCACATCACACAATTATGAAATCACATAGAAATGCATTTTTAGGACATATTCCAAGACAGGTGATGCATGGCTGTAATGGAGAAATTCCTCACTGGCTTCAGAATGTGATTGCAGTGTGATAGAACCAACCATGTGTTTTTCTGCATGCAGATTTGGATACATAAAGAAAATGGAACAAAATAACCCAAGTTTGCAACGTAACCACTAGATGTAATATTGCACTAAAAGGAGCAGTATGTTCAAGGGAAGGAGATGACAGCTCAGGTATCTCTTGTTCTGCCTGCACTTTCAATCCATGCACATCATATCTAAGAGTTGTGCCTGGGGCAAATTCTTAACCAGTTTTCACCTAACACATATCAAATGCAAAGAGTTATTCTTGTATCTCCTCAAGTTACAGTTGGAGGATGAGACCAGGAGCAAATCCTGCCTTGTCTGAGATATATGTGACACCCGTCTCACAATATACACACAGCTCCTGTGGCCTCTCACATTATTAATGTTAACTAACATTAGGATCTCTGGCAACTCTTTCTACAGTGGCCTTCTAGTGGCCTTTTAAAGAAGGGAGAGACCCTTGTCACAGAAACACATTCTTTTGGCTTTTTTTTCTCCTTTTATTTAGTGTTATATGAAAATTTAGGAGTTAAACAGAAGTTCTGGAAGGCTGAATAGCTTTTGACAAATCTTTAATATTTGGAGAGGTGGAAGTTGTGGAGTAGAGACAGAGATGAGAGAAATGTACAAGGCTGCCCCAAGAGGGAGGGTCTCAAAAGAAAGGGCTGCTGTGGGCAACTAGAAGGATTTTTAAGGCCTGGAAGGCTTATTATCCAATTTGAAGTTCTCTGCATTGTTCTTGATCTTTGATTTCTAACTTTGACCATAAATCACAATGTAGTAACAAAGGTTCAGCACAGCGACCAATCACATAACCTTCCTCAAAGTCTGCTGGTGACTAGTCTATCACTTTGTTCATGTACTGACAGAAAGGCCTGTGATTGTATTGTACCCTTGTCTTCTAGTGATAAAACACATATAATTTAACCTTTAATACATTATTATTATTCGATGCTGCTGAAGTTGGCCCATTCTCTTGAACACCTGAAAGAATATATGAAAATGTGTTTTTACAGCAAAACAACTTCAATAATTCAGTAAACAGGCCAAAAAGTTATCCCAACTTTTAGAGTTGATGATTTTAGATATCCTTTAATGCTACGATGGGAAATTATGAAATTTATTTAGTTAAGTTTTAGAATATGTATAAAATAAAATATGCAAATGAAACTATTCAAGGAACATGATAAAAAGTAAATGGCAAGTAACATGTGTACGGGCTAGCAAAGTAAGAATTTGATTTAAACTCAGGAAAGGTAATGGAAATTCACCAAAGTAAAAAACAAGAAAATGTTCTCTCATATTGCTATACCCTGGAAGAAGAAGGCAGGCACTGTTTAAATATTCATAGTAAGTATTTTTTACTAAGAAATAAAGCTCTAATTCTTTTTTGTTGTTGTTGTTGTTTCATTTTTTGGTTTTTCAAGGTAGGGTCTCACTCTAGCCCAGGCTGACCTGGAATTCACTATGTAGTCTCAGGGTGGCCTTGAACTCATGGTGATCCTCCTGCCTTTGCCTCCCGAATGCTGGGATTAAAGGCATGCACCACCACACCTGGCTAAGCTCTAATTCTTTTTTTTTAAATTTTTTTCTCTTTATGTATGTATTAGTCAGGGTTCTCTAGAGGAACAGAACGGATAGAATGAATTGTATTAAAAGGGAATTTAAGCCGGGCGTGGTGGCGCACGCCTTTAATCCCAGCACTCAGGAGGCAGAGGTAGGAGGATCGCTGTGAGTTCAAGGCCACCCTGAGACTACATAGTGAATTCCAGGTCAGCCTGAGCTAAAGTGAGACCCTACCTTGAAACCCCCCCCCCAAAAAAAAGGAAATTATTGGATTAGCTTACAACAGTCCAGCAATAGCAGGTTGCAAGTCCGAGAGTCAAGAAACCCGGTAGCTGCTCAGTCCACGAGGCTGGAGGCCTCAGCAGTTCCAATCCGGCACTGAAGGCCTGGAGGCTTCCTGGAGAGACACTGCTCTTCAGTCCTCCCTGGTCTTCAGTCCACATTGGAAAGCAGCAACACCAAGCAGCAAGCAGCAAGGACCAAGTGGCAAGCACCAAGCAGCAAGCAACAAGCGGCAGCCAGGTGGGAGAGAGAGAGAGAGCCTTTCTTCCCAGAGCTTCTTTTTATCAACCAGCCCCCTCCTCCAAGAGGGGCCACCCACTCTGGGGGAAGAGCTCACCCCTGGGGGAAGGATTCTTTAGTTAATCCTTCTTAGAGGCAGCCTCAGAGACACTTATGAGGAATGTCTGTGGATTCCTAAACAAATCAAGTTGACACAAACTTAACCATCACAATGTATAATTTATTTTATTTATATTATTCTGATTTTACATTCATAGTGTTGACTCCCTTATCCTCCTCCCTGTCCTCCCTCTTCCAAAGGGACCCTCATCAATGGGGAATGTGGGTCATGCATTGTGGGGGTAGTCAAGAGTTCTGGGGGGTAGGCCAAGTCTCTGTGCATAATGCCCCAACTTGTGGCTCTAACATTCTTTCTGCCCCCTCTTTCATGAGTTTCCCTTGAGCCACATTGGGGTCATTTTAGTTCTACTTCAGTGATGAGGTTTTGGGAGCCTCTGTGTCTATGGATATCTGGCTTAGTTGGAGTTGGATGTTCTCTGTGTTTATCTCCTTCAGCCTTTTGCTGGTGCTGTGATCACCAAGAACGCTGTATTGTTGCCTTTCCCCCGCATTACTCTATGGTTTCAACTAGGGCCCTGGTGAGGTATGATTGGCGGATCCTCCCTTCAGGTTCGTTGTCCATCTGAAAAAGATAAGCAAATTCTCCAACGGAGAGAGAAGTTAGTACTAGATAGAAGGGATGGCCATAGATATTTTGGGGGGAATTTTATATGCATAGGCTCTCTTCTAGCCCACATTTGGTGGTATCTTGATCTTGGAGACTGAGCTCATTTTTTGTACATGATTTTGACTTATTTCCCAGTTCTAGCAATGAGTTCCATTCCACTGAGTGGATCTATTAGCCAAATCAAGAGCAGTTGGTTACCCACCATGGCTGTGTGCCACTACTGCACTTGTTTAAGCATTACGGCAAGTTGTTTCCTGCTGGGTATCTTATACTGCAAGTTGTTTGGACAGATGTCAGCCATTATCACCCAGTTGCTCCTGTAGCACCCTCTGGCACTAGACTAGCTAACTCTATGGGGACTGACCCTCTTCCAGACTCTGGCCTGGTCTCTCCATGTTTGGTCTCACACCCGTATGCTATCTTCGACAGTAGGGTCTTACCATTAACCTTTGGTAGGTCATCAAGAACTCTGACAGAAATCTGTCTTTTTTGGGAAACCTTATAGTTGTCTCGGATCAACAGCTCATTGTGAAAGTTAACCCCGTGCTGGCACTGGGAGTTATAAGTTATAAAAGAGAAAGTGAGTATAGAGAGGAGAGAGAGAGAGAGAGAAAGAGAGAGAAGAGAGAGAGAGAAGCAGGAAAAGATTAAGGTTGGTCTTCATGCTGTTCTCTCCAGTTTCCTGTGGTTCAGGTGCTCCCTCTGCGGACCTGTTGAAGGATCAATGTTTTAGCCTGTTGTTCAGAATAAAGGGTTTTATAGTATCATTTCCTTTTGGATCCCTATTTGTATCCCCCCACCCTTGTCCTCCCTCCCACCCTCTTGTTCCTTCCCACCCTTACCCTCCCTCCATCCCACCCTCCCTATTGTCTGGTCCTCAGAGTGCTTATTAGGTTTGGCAGCATCTCAGGTGGATTCCAGGTTAGGAGCAACAGATAAACAAGACCATGTGACGATTATCTTTTTGTGATTGGGTTAGCTCACTGAGGGTGATACCTATACTATGGAATTCTACATAGCAGTAAGGAAAGATTAAATTAGGAAATTTGAGCTCTAATTCTTAATGTCTCATTTCAAATTAGAATGTATTATAAATAATCATTTACTAGGTTTCATCATGATTGTATCTGTCAGTAAGATAAATTAAATATTTTGACAAAAATCTTAATATTAATAAAATAATCATAACTTTCCTACTCATTACTAAGAGAGTTTTGCATAGTTTCAGCTTGCATAGTCATTTTTATGGCCCCACACCCCCATGCAAAGGAAGGACTACATATAGATCCATATATTTCACAGTAACTGTTATTCATGTCCATTACTTGGACAAGGAAACTAAGGCATCAGAACATCTAAGCTATTTTCCCAAGATCATACAGATTGTAAATGGAAAAGCTTGCATTCAGACCTGTACAGTCTGATCCTCTTAATGATGTCATGCCATCCCAGACTGTCACTCAAAGATGGAGACCATATATTTTGATCTTCATGTGCTGAGTATATAGACATCATTTGATAATTGTATTGTATTAATTCATTTTTGTCATATGATAACAAAATACTCATGGCTAGATAACATATAAAGAGATTCACCTGACTCATAATTTTGATGACTGAAAGATCCAAACAGTGTGGCAATGGTGCCCTAACAAGAGCTCTCTGGCTATTTCATAGTATGACAAAGAAGCAGAAAGTGAGCAGAGCCATATGCAGAAGATCCAACCATATGGGCTGGCTTATTTTATAACAACTTGTTCTGATGAAAGCTAACTGGTCCTGTGAGAAAAACATTGTTTTTTCCAAGTATGTCCATGGGCTATTTACCTCCCACAAGTTTCCACTTCTGAATGGTTCCATCACTTCCCAATACCACCTCACTGGTGACCAAACTTCAAACACACAGCATTTGAGGGATAAACCCTTCCCAAACTAAAGCATGCATGTAGTGTGAATATGTTTTCAACAGAAGAAGAAAAAAGCAAGATGGATGTTGCAGTCAGGTTCTCATTGCTGGCAGAAATCACCTGACCAAGAGCAGTTTTGGGAGAAAAAGGGTTTATTTTGACTTACAGACTCGAAGGGAAGCTCTATCATGGCATTGGGAAATGATGGCATGAGCAGAGGGTTAACATCACTTCCTGGCCAACATTAGATGGACAACAGGAACCGGAGAGTGTGCCAAATACTGGCAAGGGGAAACTGGCTAAACCTATTATAAGCCTTCCCCCAACAATACACTGCCTCCAGGAGGCATTAATCCCCAAAACTCCATCAGCTGGGAACCTAGCATTCAGAACACCTAAGTATATGGGGGACACCTGAATCAAACCACCACAATGGCTGAACATTTAATGTTTGAAATAAAAATATTAAGACTGAAAACTAAGTAATAGAAACCTTCAAGATGTGCATGGTTAAGGAAAACATATTTATGATACTTATTACAAGTGGTAAGATAGACATTACTCAAGGAGGAGTCATTGGGATAGTCGTAGGGACCTGCAATGGAGCTGTCCAGTGGAGGAGTAAAAGTAGTTCAACTCCACAAATCACAAGAACAATGGAGACATAGAGCCAGGGAGCAGATAAAATGTGCTAAGAGGAATACCAGGGCTAAAGGGAATTCTGACTAGACCAACTCCACAGAACTCTTGATTGAAGGTCAGCTGGGATGACAGGATGTAAAGAGTGGTGAGATACCCATGATAGTATTCTTGCTCCAATTGGACTCTAGAAGATCATATAAGAAATTGCAGGTCAAGTCAAGTTGAGCAGAAGGCTCAAGGGAGCCTGATTAAAAATGGGTTCAAGCAGAAGTTTTTGTGACTATCAATTATAGATACAATGTACAGAGCCTGTCTTGCCTGTGTGACTTGTAGACCATTCAGTGCTGAGGTGATGATGGAAACATGGAAGGTAGCATGGAACTTGCTAATGTGCTTCTAGCAATGGCATGACATCAGAACACATTTGAATAAAACTCTACATGATACCTGAAAACCACCTAAGATTTGTGTCACATAAAGAAGTCAGGAAATTTTCTTCTAAATCCCTGAGCCATAGCAAAACTGTTTTTGGCAAGCATAAACCAGAGAGTAGTTAAGAAGTGCTGCAGATATATAAAAATAGATGTGGGTCAGGCTTAAATATGGAGACAAGTGCCTCTGGGCTGTGAACTGGTACATTGTGTCTTGTTTTGGTCTGTTTTCTCAGTCAACACTTTCACCCAGACAAGAAAAATGAATGAGTGAGTATATGTGAGAGAGGTTAGGTACAGAAATCTGCTTGAGTCAGAATAGGCTTAGACTGCTACAAGTATAGTCTGCCAGCTTTACTGTATTTGTGGAAGGAAGGTCATCAGCTCAGCTGTGAGAGAAGATATGTTGTGGATGGATGAGGAACATATATCCTCTTGTTGGCTTCCAGAAAGGCTGTCCTTCCTAGAACAAAAGGAAGGTCCCTGGGGACTGGCACAGATTCTATTGTTCAATCTTTGAAGAACACCCTCTCCAACTCATGGCCAATATCCGCCAGAGAAACCAACTTTCTGAACAGGAGTCCAAGATAATCTCCTTGGTAAAAGAGCTCAAATCCTACAGTAGTTCTCTGGGAAAATATTCTGATTCATTCACATCCTCTCTCTCTCTCTCTCTTTCTCTCTCTCTGTGTGTGTGTGTGTTTTCTTATCACATAACAGCTCTACAATCCATAGAAGACCACCCTCAGAGTTTTTTTTTTATAACCTAGAGAGCACAGAGCAAGGAGAGTGGGTTTGCACATTTTCGATTGAGAATGCTGAGTATGAATTTTGAAAAGTAGAGAAAAAATTACCATGTGAATTTGTGGGGCTTGAGGAGATATGTGCAATTTTTTGGTTGATTTGTTCTTCTTTGAATAACTACATGACATGAGGTCCTCACTTATGTTTGGGTTTCATCCATTTCATCTAAAGTTGTCCAAACAGTTCAAACTTGAAAGCAGAGCTCTCTATGTTCCTTCCACTGGGTATCTTTACTTATTACTCCCATATCTCCTATCACTGCCTTTCCGGTCTTTCCCTGGTGATTCATTTAGAGGCTCTTCTTTAATCAGTGATCTCAGTAACTCTTTTCACATCTCCTTCCAATTTTGCACACTTCTACTTCTCCAGTTTCTGTGCACACCAGTTCCAGGTGTGGTACCTTCCCAGCACTTAGGAAAGTGATAGAGAACATCTGCATAGGAAGACTATAAAGGAACCACTTTCCAGGGGCTGATTGTCTTGCTTTGTGAAAGGATGATAAAAGTTTCTGATATAGAATGCATTATTGAGTTGAAGGAAAGTTAACATGTTTAGCTCTTGAGGGACTTCCTTAATGAACTTTCATATTCAGAATAAGATAATAGAGTTGAACCAAGAAGTATGTCCTTAATGAACTACGTGTCTATAGCTATATCACCCTGAACTCACCTGATCTTGTCTGATCTTTGAAGCTAAGCAGGGTCATGCCTGGTTAGTACTTGTATGGGAGACTTAATGAGCTACTTGGAACATGCTACCCATCCCCCTGAACAACATGGTAGGTGAGTATGGTCATATTCTCAAGTTACAGCTATCCTCTTCCTAGCTTCAGTCCCAGGTGGCCTGCCTCTTTTATTCAAAAGCTTTCTATTAAGTATTAAATTATAAGCCACTTGAGAGTGATGTCCATAGATTCAGATATGAATCTATGTTTGTTACAGTTAGAATACATATTTTTAAATTTTTAAATTTAAATTTGATTAGTCTATAAGCAAAAGATTTAATGAAGATAAAAATACTAACATTATAGTTTTAGGTAAAAACTAAATTTTTAGGATCATCAGGCTTTAAATTTAAGTATGGAGCACTGAGGGAGTAGTTCAACAGATAAAGTGCTTACTGTGAAAGTCTGAGACCCACATTTGGATCAGTAGCACCCAGGCAGTGGTGGACACATGTTTAACCTCAGTGCTGGGGAATTGGTGACAGAAGGATCTCTAGAGCATGCTAGCTAACTAGTCATGAGTTCTGTAAGAGACCCTGCCTCAAAAAATAAGGGGGAGAGTGGTTGAGGATACCTGACGTTGATCTACATGCACACACACACATGCATACACACATGTGCCCACATACAAACAATCATACATACAAAAAAATTAAGGCATGATTTTCAGAATGCTTTTTTATGATGAAATACAATGTTTTCCTTTATGTAATTTCTGTTGTCCAAACTTTCATAATTGTATTTTGTGATTTCTCTCTGTTTTTGTTTTAGAAACACAATATTGGAGGGTGGAGGAGACAAGAAGAACCAACAGCACACAGAGAGAAAGCTTTTCTAATGGGGCATAGTGAGGGAGCTCAGTGAGGCATGTTTCATTCTGGTGCCAACTGATGTTCACTAAAATTGCAGCAATTTTGAAGCACTTGCCAATGTTTGTGTTATTTTTACTTAAAAGATGTAACAGATTGCTCCAAAATAAATAATTCAAGTCTAATGTTTCAAAGGAGCCCAAGCGCTTGTGTTTTTCACTTCTGGCTTCTCTTCTGGGACTGAGCTATACCCAACAAAACCAGCCTTTGCTTCCATATAACACTTCATGTGGAGGGGTGTTTCCTTGCTTTGTTTTCCAAACTTGGGTCTGTTTTTCAATATTCTATTCCAAATGTCATAAGTCGTATGTTCAGTACTTAAACAATAACTCCTCTTATCCAAGAAAGGACAGAAACAGGTCCCTAGCAGCTGAGTCAGTTGTCTTGTAGAGAAAGGCTTGGAAGGACTGGGGTAAAAAGCTAAACTAACTCACCGGAATTCACTCAAAGTGGCCCCACCCACAACCAGCTACTGGGCATCTCTCTGTATTGTTTGCCTTTGTGGTGTATAATCTATAAGTGAGAAGTAATAAGACTACTAAATTTACAAAGCAAACTGTGATGCTTTCTTCACTTCCTAAATAACCATGGATATATTTTGGCATTAGTAGATAAGAATAAGAGTACCCAGAACAATAAAGTGACTGATCACTGTGTTCCCCCATTGATGTAGGTCGTCATTGTGAGGTCCACCAGATGATTGGGAACTACATGTGGGATCCCAGCACCAACAAGTCATTTGACATCGGTGTCAACAGAGACAGCCTGATGCCTCTCTGGTGGAATGGATCAGAACCTTTGTGGATCACTCTGACCAAAGCCAAAAGGAAGGTCTACATGTACTACTGGCCTGGTGAGTGTGTGTACCTCCAGGTCCCCTCCAGCTTCCAAATCTCAAGTACCACTGAGTCTGGGCAGGAAAATAATCCAGAGTTCTTATTTGAAGACCACTCCATGGCTTGAAAATGAGATCATTACTTAAGAACTATATCTTATGGATACATTTTTAAAACTTTTGTTTTCAAATAACACCAGACCAGACACAATGCCATTTCCTGATTCCCTTGCTTAGGTAATACTGAATACTGCTGCAGTATTACTTGGTTTTCATGTGCAAAATTTTTGATATGGAGAGACCAATTTTAGCATTCTCATTTATTTTAATATTTATTTACATTTTTATGTCCCATTCTGTATTTAAAAAGTGAGTTCAAAGCATTCAAAACTCTGTTAATGCATTAAACAAAGTCCCTCTGTGTTAAGACATAGTTAGATTATTAAGAAACAATTATTTTATTTATTGTAATAAGGTAAGTAGGATGCGAATTGCCTCAGCTACCATGAAGAGGGGATAATCTCGCCTTGGCACACAATCATGAGTACCTGAGTCCAGACCTCCAAAATCCATGTAAAGCCAGACATGGAAGTGCATGTCTATAATCCCAGGATGCTTGGCAACAAGTAGCAAAGATAGGAGAATATTCTGGAGGATCACAGGCCAGTTAGCAAATAAAGTGGGAAAACAACCAGAGACCCTGCTTTAAATAGATTGAAGGTGAGGACCAACACCCAGGGTTGTCCTCTGATCTTTACATGTGTACTATGCCCCATGCATGAACAAACCCACCTCTCTCTCTTACACATACACACACATGCATACACACACACACACACACATGAGGGAATTCAGTATTAACAACATAATCAACTCACCACTGTCTTCAAACTGGTTGATTCAAGCTTCAGTAGAAATATGCAATATGACTTTCCATGCACATGGCTATATGTACTTTCCTCCTAGTTTTTGATGCTATAATACTGATGACTACCATTAGGTATATATATATCAGGGGAGGCCTAGACAAAATCATGCATAAATGAATAGCAGCCTGGTAGAAGGAGAGAAACAGCACATAATATTTCACTGGCTTGGGTTGGATAACAGCTAACACATGAAAGAACTGTGAAGGTGTAGTGAGTTATGGAGGATGTTGAGAGACAAATGAGTAAGCCATGGCTGACTCACAGTTGGTTCACACTGATGGTATGGGCCCTCTCCAAGAGTTTGGATGCTGTTTGGAGGTGGCTACATGGAGAGATGCTAGAGTACTCAAGAGTGTTCCAGCTCTCAAAGGGACACAGAACATAGACATATGGAGACCACAGAAATCAGTCACACTGCCAAGCTTGGTGGGACCAGGAAAGTTGCTACAGTGCAACAATAGGCTTCCATAGGTAAGCTCATGAATGCTAGCTTAGACTGGGTTAGGTCAAAATTGGACAGAAGAACTGGCTTGCTCTGCCAGCACAGATAAAGTTAAGGGAAGCCTGGCATTCTGTCCATAGTCTCCAGATTGCCATAAGACACTTTGGAGAAAAGGAAGGCATATTATTTTCTTTTTACATCACTATGACCAACTATCTGATAGAAACCTTTTGAGAGAGAAAGTGTGTGTCCTTGCTCACAATTTCAAAGAATTGAAGTCCATTGTCATTTGCCCCTTGTGCATATGAACAGAACGTCATGAAAGTGGAAGCATGTGTCAGAGGACAACTTTTGACATTGTGGTAGACCATGAAGCATAGAGCAAGGCTGGAACCAGGCCAAACCAGTGCCACTAACTCTGGATTTTCATAATTATCATAATTCAAAGTATGAGTTTGTTAGGGACATTTCAGATTTAAACCATAACAGAAGGGTTCAGAAGGATCCTTTATCTTAAATGGCTTAAGTAGTCATTCAAGAAGTTGGATATTAGATTAAGGAAGCAAATTAGTGCATGGGCCAGTTTAGTGAGATTTACCTAAAAGACCATGTTCACAGCTAAACCCATTGTGATGATGTCTAAAACAAAAAGACTGTTGCATTTTGAGGTCATTCTTTGCAGCAAGCTTACCAACACATACAAGAAGTCAGGGTTACATGCATAGGCATAAGAGAGGGAATAGACAGAGCATCTGCCTTAGGGACCATCTTAAAACAAATATAAATATCAATGAGATGAATGCCACAATACCATATATTTACTTCCTTTCTAGAAGTTTCACTTTCCTTATTGTGGACCTTAAGCTCATGCTCTGAAGAGTACTTGCCCTACAGCTAGCCCCTCCACAGTCACATGCCTGTCCTCATAGCCATGGATACCTTTGCTGTGACAAGGTGGGATGAAATCATAAAGAGGGATCCTTATTGTATTTGAAACCTCTCATTCCTGTACTATAGAAAATTATACTTGCTCTTATCTTGGACAATCTGTATTTATATATCACTTAATATCTAATAAGTTTCAAACTAATTTGCCTTTAAAATATCTCATTGTTCCTCCAGAACAGTTCCTTAAGAGCATTGTGACCAATTACTCCTTTTGATTTACAGCTCAACAGTTAACATGCTGTGACAGGAATGCTTGAATATCAATTTTCCTATTAGCAATCAGGAGGAAACATCGTCTCCTAGACTTTCCTTAGCAGCCTACAATGAATATTAGCTAATAAGCTGGATGGGTGGCAGTCTTCATAGGAATTGCATGAAAAGTCTCTTGTTTCTTAGACACTATTTAATCTTTCAAAACTGGGTTACTTAAGTGTTTCTGAGAGCAGGCTATCTTTACTGCTCAGACCAGCCTGGTACTCTCCATTCCTATTGGCTCATGGCTGAGGGCATAATAGTCAGTGTTGTCCTTTCTCTCTACACCTTGGTTCCCTCCAACCTTAGCCAATAGTCAACTGGATGCTCATTTGTCTCCACAGAATTAAGTAAATTGCGATTGTATTTCTTCTAAACATGACTGGATTGTATTCATTTATTTATTTTTGTTTAATCCCCTCTTCTTCTCTGTTCTCCATGAGACAGTGTACAGACTTCCTGATGAGACCTGAAAAATCTTTATTGCTCCAGTGAGCTGTATTATGACACCTTGAGTCTCACCATTAAGTCAATATTTAGAAGTGCTATTTAGAAATGGCAGTAGTTCAATCCTTTCTATCAGATAGATAAAGCAGCATACTGAAAAATTGATCAGTGGAGAAGAATCCACTCTACCTCACCTCAAATCTTGAGACATTTAATAATGTTGGCAGATGCTGCAAAGCCCTGCCCAATGGTAACATTAAGTTGTGCAGAGGAAACTGCATTCAAGAAACAATCTCAGGCTAAAATGAGCCATGAAGTTCATAACTGGGACTCAGTTCTGCAAAGGAGAAGAAATAAGTGTGTGCTACTTATTAACCATATTTCTTGATGTCAAAGGAATATTTTAGATGAGCAAAAGGAAGAGGTCTTAATACTCACTTTATATAAAAGCACAACCCAAAGATAGATGTCAGGGGTAGATAATAAGATAATTTGTGTAACAAGCATTTGAGCTTTTTGGATCACCATTCCAATGTAACCACGCATGCTAAAAGCAGGGTTTTTTTTTCCTAGGTAGGGTCTCACTCTAGCTCAGGCAGACCTGGAATTCACCATGTAGACTCAGAGTGGCCTTGAACTCACAGCAATCCTCCCACCTCTGCCTCCTGAGTGCTGGGATTAAAGGTATGCACCACCACACCCATCCAGCAGCAGTTTTTAATTCTATTATCACAGATCTCATTTTTAAAATAATAAAAATAGTCACCTTGTAAGAGTCCGTGATTAAAACCAATTGGCATTTATTTCAGTTCTTATATTTTTCATTATCATTTTTGTTGTGTTAACCCTTTACAACCCTGCAGTCAGGAAGACTCAAGGGAAACCATGTATATGCCCTCCACCCCCCCCCCTCCTCCCACCCAGAATGGTGTTGGATATGGCTCTGGCTCTTCTCCTGCCACTTCCTGTCCTGTGTGGGTGTTTTTGTATAAACACACACGAGAGATCAGTGGATAAAGTGCTTCCCATGTACACCTGAGGACCTGAGTTCAGATCTCTAACACTCATATAAAATCCAGGCATAGTAGTACATGTCTGTTAGCCCAGTTCTGAGGAGACAGGGAGAAGAAGCTGGCTAGCTTGTCTAGCTGAATTGGTAAGCATTGTGTTGAGGGAGAAATCTGCCTCAAAAAAAATAAATAAATAAATAAAGTGGAGGGCAACTGAGGAAAATACACCCAATGTCAATCTATGTTCTCCATGTGCACATGCACATGCACCTCCAGTGTGCTCCCATACACATATGAACATGTTTTCACACACAGCATACACACATACTTACACAAAAAAAAAATCAAAAGGAAAATAAAAAATCACACATGGCCATCCAGCTTCCTTCCTAACTTTCCAGAGATAGGCTGAATAGAAAGTTGACAAGGGTCATTCAACTCAGGTCCTATACAGTTTGGATTGTTAAAATCAAGGTGATTCTATCTGAATTTAGGGAAGGCACACTGGGTATTAGTCAAGAATTATAAATCATCTATAGTTTCTTCCTCTATCCCAACATCTTTCTGTCAGGAAGACTTTAGATATATACATATACTTGCACACAGGAACAATTAGGAGCCAAGCATCCATCACACACAGGTGTGAGCCAACATTATAGTCTGGTCATTGCCTCTGCACGTCACTCCGAAATATCTGGTGAAAATGGAAATGTCTTTCAGGCAGACATTGACAATGCAATGAAAATGATCTTGATAGTCACTTCCCAATACTATCACCAGTTTGGCAGTAGATTTTGTGATTTAAGTAATTTTAGAACTGGAAGAGGCCATAATGCATAGCTTTCTGATTCACCCACTTGTGAATTAAGAACTTTTTGGAGGAAGTGATCAAAAGTACAGATTTGAGGGTTAATGGTAATAGCTTAGTGGTGGACTTACTACGCAGTGAAGGAGACTGATAGTAATCTAATACCCAAATAAGTATAAAAGGCAAAATTATGGAAGATTTAATAATGAAAAGAATGCTGTACTATGTTATCATCTAACAAAGGACATAATTTCACCATGAGAGGGTTGTCAAAGGATTCCCTAGAGAAGGAAAGGAGTTCACATCTGACAGGATGAGTGAGATGGAGGAATGGAGATGTTTGCAAGAAAAAGCACCCAGATTGAAGGAACAGCATATATTAGGGGCCTAAAGAGATAAAAATGAAGCATGGAAGGCTCAGCAAACTGAAAAAGGGAGGATGGATATGATGTGGATGAGCCAAAGAGAAGGCAAAGGTAAGTCAGGCACTCTGAGCCTAGCTGAAGAATGTATTTTTTATGCTGAAATGAATGAGAAGTCACTGAAGTTTATAGGAGTAGATGACAGTCATTCTGCATCTCAGAAAGTGTCCTCTGGCTGCCATGTGGAGAACAGAAAAGGGGACATCAATGCAGATGGGTGAGGGCTGACTGGCCAGGCTGGAGGTCATTACTTGAACCTAGAAAAGAGATGAGCAGGCTTGGACTATGGATTTGTGGCATTGACACAGCTCTCAATTGGAGATATGCTTGGGACCTAGTAATAGATTAGATTTGGGGTTAAGGCAGTACAGAGTGATAGGCATGACACTTGGTTCTGGCTTACAAAACTGGATGGAAATTCTTTACTGAATTTTTTAGGAGCAATTTTGGAGGTAGGGGGACATTGACTCTAAGTTGACTCTGAGATGTCAAGTCAGCAGGTATCAAGCTCAGAGCAGAAAGGTAGAGATATACAGATGTGATCTGTTGGACTGTTAGAAGTCAGTTAAGCTGAGGGTATGGAAAAATTCACCTAGGGAATGAGTAATGTGAGAAAGAAAGGCTATTCAAGTTTTTCTGACTAATTTCAGATACAGTCCTGATAAAGTATAATTTTTAGTAAGAAGATGATGAGCCTGCAAAGGAAAACAAAAGGGGGCAGCTTTAGAAGTAAGAGGGAGAAAGAAGGAAGTCAAGAAAAGCACAGTACAGAGAATGGTATGACTTTATCTGAGAGTGGAATCAGTCTTGTTACAAAAATCAAAAGAACACAATGATTTTAAAGGGGGAGTAGACATCATTAATGTTGGGCATCATTGGACATTATAAGGATTATAAAGAAATCATCAGATTAATTAACTGCACATCACTAGCAAGCCCTGAACTTCATAGCTTTTAAATTTCTCTGATATTTTCCAAATCAGATAAAAGAAATGACCTACTTATAACCCTTGTATGCCCCTTACTTTCTGTCTGTTGCAAAGGAGTCATGACTTCAATAGGGACAATATTTGTATATCATTTAGTATTGGTTTGGAAGAAAAAATGTAAATCATAAAATTTTCAATGATGGTTTTAAATTTTTAAAATTTTATTTATTTTATTTGAGAGAGAGAGAATGGGCACACCATGGCCTTCAGCTGCTGCAAACAAACTCCAGATATATGTGGCACCATGTGCATCTGGCTTACATGGGTCATGGAGAATTGAACCTGGGTCTTTTGGCTTTGCAGGCAAGTGCCTTAACTGCTAAGCCATCTCTCCAGGCCCACAATGGCATTTTTTTAATGAACCTGGAAAAACTTGGAAAATTCTCTTTTGTTGTTCTGGTTAGAAAATCCTCTGAATCCCAACAGGATTTAGTATATTTCAGAGATAAGCAAGGTGCATTTACTGTATGCATTTACTATAGTGTGTAGTTGATACTCTGATTATAACAGATATTTTAATAGATATATAGATTATATACTATATGATGTGTCCACATGTATTATGCTATATATTTATATTGCATATGTAGAACAGATTCCTTGGAACCCATGAGGCAAAGAAAAGGATGATGTGTTAAGATCAAAAGACAAGGCAAGAAAAAGGGAACATGTATTTATGGAATTGCAAAGGGTTTCAGCTGATTGACTAAGGCAGGCATGAGATGACATGAAACTAGACATGTTCAGACTTTTAAATATCTTATAAACTATGTAAAGAGATTTGTACTCAGGTGTTTATTTTAAGGCAGTCAATTGCAGAAACAAATCCCAAAATCTCAGTGGCTTGATGCAATGTAAATTTAAGTTTTACTCACAAAGTTCAAAAATAAGGTTTCTGATCACTACCTGACTTTCCTTCAAATAATTATATAGACACTAAAGAGAGCTTACTCCATCTTCCAGCTTCTTCATCATCAATATATGGCTTTTAAGATCATATAGAATATGAATGGACATGAAAAATCATGAGTGGAGGTTTTTGTGATCTTTATCTGATTCACCTCATTTCTGTTTTCATTCTATTGGCTAGAACACTATCACGTGGCCACATCTAACTGCAAGAGAGGCTGGGAAATCTATGTGTCCAGATCAAAGAAAAAACACATTAAGCAAATGGTTCATAGTCTTGGGTGTCATAGATGGTTTGCTGATATGTCTTATGATACGCTTAAGTATATTATGATAAATGAATTATAACTACTATGAAGAGGATAGTAATATGTACATGTATAGAAAGGAGTGTGGAAAGAGTATATACTACAATGATAAACAATGGTTGGGCACAATTGTAAGGGATTGCATGCTGTTATTTTTCTATATTTTCTCACCTATAGCAAAGATGTGTTGATTTTATACTAAGAAAAGCAATTTAAGTAGATATATCTAATTTCTTAATATTCTAAGCATTTTCAACATCATGGATCAATCTCTGGCAACATGTACAATTTCACTGTATTAGATATTACATGTAATCTATAGATGATGCATGTATATGGGAGGATGATTGTAGGTGATGTGTAACCTCTACACTATTTTATATAGGGACCTAAGCAATAATTTTGGTACCTTTGAGGGCCTTGGAAGCAATTTCTTGTGACACCAAGGGATAACTGTAAACAAAGCGGGCTTGATCAAATTGGTATACTGATTTAATTATTTTCAGCCAAATTGTTTTGTTCAAAATTTATTTCAACTTAACTGCATATCTTCTTATATTCTTGAATGAGTCACTTGGCCCTGTGTGTCTACAGGGAAGTTCATCCTGACTGGACAACAACTGCTGGCAGTCCTCAAACTATATTCCCTCCCCTTAGCTTCCAGGCTGTGCCTCAGAGGCTCATATGTGGGAGAAGCAGGGGATGGCCAAGATCCCTTTGCCAAAAACTATTTCTCTTTAAAAGAGAAAATTCAGAAATCACCTAGTTATACTGTTGGTTGATGTGTTCATTTCATGATCATTTTCTTGGGAAGCCTGTGTTCCTGATGTACAGGATACAGGCTGATGTAGGACAGCCCTACTACCAAAGAGCTTAAAGTCAGGGATATAAAAAGTAATCACATTAAAGCATGATGCATGCAGCTTGCACCAACCTTGGAACTGACATCCATGTTGGCAGCTTTGTGTGGCTACTGTTTCCTGAAGTCAACTGAGAGCTTTATCAGGAATTAAAACAAAGTGTGTTCTTTGGTTTAATGTTGAAAGAGAAAAAGAAGACAACAGAAGAGTCTAGAAAAGAAAAGAAGGCAGGGAGAAAGGGAAAGAATTGCAAGGCCAAGAAGGGAAAGTGGAAAAGAAAATGAGGGAGCAAGGAAATAGGAGAGTGAGTAGTCAAGTGCCAGAAGCAAGGCTTTGGGTGACTGCATATGCAAAAACTGGGGTGGTATTTATAGGCCCTGGTCGCTGCCATTACTAGAAGAGCTTGGTGGATAGTACAGGCTTAGCTCTGGGATTCACTCTTCTTCTCCTGATGCTCTTCTAGACAACACGCAACCTGGCTATGGCTGGAGACCTTTCAGATTTGCCAGCCCAATGTCCCAAAGCATTAGACAAAGGTGACATATTCAGAAGGGAGTGGTCTCAGCAAAGAAAGAAGGGGGCTAAGATGTGGAAATTCCCGTATTAAATGAGTAGTCAGAAGAAGGGACCAGAATGTTGAGGGCCTGAATCCATTCTGCATGGTCTGGCCTCCTCCTGAGTTTACTCCGTATTATCTGTTGCTATCAAACACCACCTGGAGCAACAGTGGCAAACTGGGATGTGTGGGAAGTGGGGAGTAGGAAGTCAGGAGCCTCTGCTGTGCCTTTCCTAACCCAAACTGGCCCAGTAGTATCTGATACAGTATTTCACAGGGTGGAACAGAGAGGAGCAGAGTGGTGACCTTCACCACCACCCCAGTCAGCCTTTCCTATGCAGAGTACACCCTGTCCTTGCATGGCACTCCTGTTCTCCCTACTGTGTTCCCAACATTTTATTGGGAAACTATTGGAAGAAATTTGTTTTAAAACAAAAAAGTAAAAACATGAGTTCTAGGGCTGGAGAGATGACTTAGTGGTTAAGGGCGCCTGCCGCTAAGCCTAAGAACCAGGTTCCAATCTTCAGGTCCCACGTTTAGCCAGATGCAAAGTGATGCAAGGGCGCAATGCCGCACTTGCCCACAAGGGGGCACACGCATCTGGATTTCGTTCACAGCAGCTGAGAGACTGCTGGCGTGCCCACCTCTATCTGTCTCCTTCTCCCTCTCTTGTCTCTCTCCCTCTGTGTCTCTCTTCAAAAATAAATAAAAATTTAAAAATTAAAAAAAAAAACATGAGTTCTAGGTTGATTCATCCACTTCCTTCCTGTGTGCATTGTGGACAGTCATTTAACCTCTTTATGCTCCAGTTCCATCATCTGTCGACAGGTATGATGAAGTGTACCTTCGGGCTTCTTAAGCATATTGCAGGAAATAGGGGATGAAGAGGATATGGTGAAATGTATTTTTAAATGGCTGTAATCTGTCCTCTTCCTTTAAGGGGCACTTTAGCCTCTACCCATTTGATTCATTCATATGGCAGGAGTCTAGCTCACATCATCCTGACCCAGAGACAAGCTGCAGGTTTACCAAGACCTCAAATGCACATGTGCAGAAAAGGCTTCTGAGTGAATCTCAAATCCTGTTTTAAATTGCCAGCAGAATTCTGGGATGATCCATAAGGGTCAGGATTTCCAGGAAAGTGATAAAGAATGTTATCCCCTGGGTCTGTGGGTAAGAGGATAAGCCACACACACAACAGTGCAGAGCCTTTTTTTTTTTTTTTTTAAATCTTTTAAGGCACAGCCCTGCATTGGTTCATGTAGCAGAGCTGACTTCTAGACTATAACACAGGGTGCCAGAGCAGTGGCTTCACAGGGCCACTGGCCTAGCACTCATTTTCCATCCTAGCTATTTCTAGATAGAAGTGGCTTAGAACCATTCAAGCAACCAGGAAGACTAAGAAACATCATCAGACAGACACAGGGTAAGGAAAGGTAGGGCTCAACAAGGACCAGAGTGCTGGCATCCCAGGTGAGCTGTGCAGGAAAGAGATTGTTGGCATTTTTATACCCCACTTCCAGTCTACGCTCATCCAAATTCCAGTGAACTGCCTGCTTGGAGGAGACTTTGGTTGGAGTCACCATATGGTACAGAAAGTCAAGACAGCCTCCATAAGTGGGAAGCACAAAATTACTGTAGACATTTCACAGTTCTCATACAGTGAAGATGCTGTTGCTAGCTTACTCCAAAAGATATCCAGCAGCTATAATTCATTAGAGGTCATTTATTCTTCATCTGGATCCACCTGCAAGACGTGCAGTCCCTGGCTCAGCCAGGGATTTTTTTTTTTTCATCTAAAGCTAACTAGAAAATACAGAGATTGAAACTTTTATAACTTTGGCCCCACTAAGCAGAGGCCCAGTCCTAAAAGTCATGCTTTCCCTTTCATCTTTCTTGTCTTGCTTTCCTGCTAGTCCTGCTTCCAGACACAGACTTAATGGATGAGTTGCTTCTCATCTAACTTGCGTTCCTGTCTTGCTCTCACCCTGTATACAAGTCCAGTCTTCTGGGGCATCCTGAATTCCAGCTAGCCCACATCTCTTCTTCTAACACCAGAAGAAAGCCACTCATATAGTTCTCTGGGCCTTATGGGGCCAGGTCAACCCTGGGGAAAGGGTATTGAGATCAAAGGCCACACATTCCCTCCCCAAGCACTTGTTTCCACAAGTTCCGACACCTCTGACATATTTTCTTGGAAAGGTTGTTTCTATGAGAGTTAATTGGCTTAACTGTTTTAATAAGCTCTCTTGAGACATGTGTTCAACAGTTGCACACCTGTCTCACATCACATAAAATGCAGCTCACAGAAGTTATTGTTACAGGATATGTCAAAGTTGGCAAGCAGGAGCAACACTTGGAAGACAAGACCTGTGATATAGGAACTTGGGAAAATGTGATTTTTATGGGCTCAACTTGGTGGTCCTCTGAGAGAGCTGCCAAAAAGCAACTTGAGGAAAACAGTATGTTGAGTGGAACAGTACCAGAGATGGGAGATCCAGTGGCTAGTAGCAAAAAGACTTTGAGAAATTCCTTATTTCATCTGAGGGCTTTGCTTTCTTGGCTATGAAACAACAGTGTTTGATGTAAGCCTTTTGGATATTGCTATGAAATTAATTACACAAGGATGCCCTGTCAATGGGGGCATCATCCACATTGTAGGCATCATAGAGATTGAAACTCTTATAACTCTGACCCCATTAAGCAGAGGCCCAGTCCATATTTATTTAGACAGGTTGTTTGATTTATTTATTTATTTAGACAGGTTATTTGATTGGGGTTTGAATCCATTGATATTCAGAGTTTATTACTGAAAGATATGAGTTAACCCATGTGTGGTAGTTTGAATATATGTCCCCCAATATATTCTGTGTTTTATTAGTTATAGTTTGCATCTGCAATCACCTTTCTAGAGGCAATGTCACTGGGGGCCCATCTTAAGCTGTGGTGATGGTTTGAGATTCCATTGTAAAGATATGCAAAGTGTGCCTAATAGGTGTTTCTGAAGTGTGCTGTGTGACTCTTTGGCGGTAGTTTTGCTCTGTGTGCTGTGTGGCTGATTGGTTTTTTCTCTCTTGCTTGGCCCTGTGAATGCAGGCCAGCTTCTTCTGCGATTATGGAACTTCCCCTGGATCTGTTAGCTTCAATAAATAATATCCCTTCCTCCATAACTGTGCCTGGTCTGGAAGTTCATCTCAGCGAACCTGAAGCTGTCTGCTACACCATGCTATGTTGATTTTTGTAGTTTGGTGTTTCCTTTATCTTTAACTGTTCTAGTTTTGATTGTTTTTCCCCCTTCCTATAGCCCCCCCTAGATGAATTTACTCTTGCATAGAGTGTATTCCATCCAGTATTCTCTGCAGGGCTGGCTTAGTGCTCTTATATTCATGTAGATGGCTTTAATAATGGAAAGTTTTTATTTCTCCATTTCTTATGGGGGATAATTTTGCTGGGCATAGTAGTTTGGATTGGCAGCTATGGTCTTTCAATAATTGAAATACTCCATTTCAAGCCTTTCTGGGTTCTGGAGTTTCCATTGAAAACTCAAATGTAATTCTGATAGACTTGCCTTCTAAATAACATTCTGAATAGAATTATATCCTCAAAATGATCAATGAAAGAAATTGTTAAACCCAAATTCTATATTCACTGGCAATATGCTTCAAATGTGAAGTTATGATAAGGAATTTTTTCTAACATTCAAAAACCCAGAGAATTTATTGTCAACATGACTATAGTAAAGGAATACTGAAATGGTCACAGATGGGAGTGAAGAGATGGAGGAAGGAATGAATAGCAAACTGGTAAATATATTGATAAACATACATTACCATTCAATATTATAATCCTTCTATGGATTAAATACTTATAAAGAAGTACATGGCAATAGAATCAATGAAGATGGGAGAAATGGAAAATTAATTTAAAACATTAGCATATTCAAACATCCTTACATTGTTTGGAAGTCATAGAAATGAAAACTTTGGTCAAATATTAATAGAGCAATATTTCAATTTTTATCATCTCTCTGGAAATCTACAATGAAGGCTAATGAACACAGGAAAATGGCACAATGATAATACATACTAGGTCAATGGAAATCAAGAAAAGAAAAAAAATATCAAATGTGTGATGTATACAAGACATAGCCAAACAGTTGATTTAAAAATAAAGATATTGGGCTGGAGAGATGACTTAGTGGTTAAAGCACTTGCCTGTGAAGTCTAAGGACCCATATTCTACTCTCTAGATCCCACCTTAGCCAGATGCACAAAGGCGAGGCAAGTGCAAGGTCACACATGCCCACTAGTTGGCACAAGTGTCTGGAGTTCAATTACAGTGGCTGAGGCCCTGGTGCTCCAATTCTCTCTCTCTCTCTTATCTCTCTTTCTCACTTTCTCTAAAAAATATCAATCAAAATATTAAATGTAAAAATTTAAAAATATTTTGTTTATTTATTTTAGAGAGAGAGTGAAGGAAGCAGATATAGAGTGGGTGCACCAGAGCTTATAGCCACTGCAGATGAACTCTAGATGCATGTTCCACCTTGTACATCTGGCTTATGTGGGTACTGGGGAATTGAACTTAACTGCTAAGTCCCTAAATTTTTCTCCAGCCCCTAAATTTTTATTTTTACTTAAAATTTACTATGTATTCAACTTAATATGAATTATTGCATTACATAAAGTTCAAAGGTAGATCAAACTAATGTTAAATGATAGAATAGAGTTTACACTTGGGAGAACAAGGGGCTTAAAAGTAGTAAGTGAAAGTGCCTTTGTGTGATAGTGACATTCTGCATCATGAGCCAAGTGCTGGTCATATGGCTATACCCACTTCATTTATTGAACACTATATTTAGTATTTATTCAATTTTTAGTCTATATCAAGCTTTAATAGAATTTACTCCTGTTCCGGGGGCTGGAGAAATGGCTTAATGGTTAAGGCGTTTGCCTGCGAAGCCAAAGGATCCCGGTTCGATTCTCCAGGACCCACGTAAGCCAGATGCACGAGGGGCACATGCATCTGGAGTTCGTTTGCAGTGGCTAGAGGCCCTGACATGCCCATTCTCTCTCTGTCTGCCTCTCTTCTATCTCTCTCTCTCTCTCTCTCTCTCTCTCTCTCTGCTTGCAAATAAAAAATAAAAATTTTTAAAGTTAAAAAAAAGAATTTATTCCTGTTTAACTATGCACACTAAAATTGATAATTGTAATTTTAAAAATATTTTATTTTTATTTATTTCTTCATTTGACAAAGAAAGGGGAGAGAGAGAGAGAGAGAGAATGGTTGCTCCAGGGCCTCCAGCCACTGCAAACAAACTCCAGATATGTGCGCCCCCTTGTGCATCTGGCCAACATGGGTCCTGGGGAATCTAACCTGGGTCTTTTGGCTTTGCATGCATATCCCTTAACAACTAAGCAATCCCTGCAGCCCCTGCATTTAAAAAAATATTTTTATTTATTTATTTATTTGACAGAGAAAGAGGGAGAGAGAGAGAGAGAGAGAGAAAATGGGTGCTCCAGGGCCTCTAGCCATTGCAAACAAACTACAGATGCATGTGCCCCCTTGTGCATCTGGCTAACATGGGTCCTAGGGAATCAAACTTGGGTCCTTTGGCTTTGCAGGCAAATGCCTTAACTGCTAAGCCATCCCTCCAGGCTGAAAATTGCATTTTTTAAAAAAGAAATCAACAATTCCAAACATTGATAATAATGAACAACTAAATGTCTTAGAAGGTGCTGGAAGGAATGACTCACACAAGTCTCCTCCCAAAGTCAAGAAACCTGAAGGAGTAGACAGCAGGGACAAGCTGAGCTATTGAAGGATATCACAAACCAGACCAGCTGAGCAACTCCTGTAAAACTGTAGGTATCCTGCACAACCTCTTATCTCCCAACCCCCAGTGCCATGAACCACTGGAGAACTCATCCACCCCAGGCCACATAGCATCTTGAATAGTCAATCAGATCACTAGATCCAGGACCCCAGGTAGCCTGGAGTCAACAATGTAATGGAGAGGGATCAAGGTAGGCCCTCAGTATTGGTGTGATTGGAAGCTATCCCAAAAGATAACAAGGCCTATTTACACAAAGCCAGGTACATAGGCATGCACTAGAAGTGCTAAGCTCACCTTCTATGTCAGGGCAAATTATGTGTTAGATTTGAATGATACAACCTTGGTTGGCTATACCATTCTCAAATAAGATGTATTTTGTTATTAACTATTGTTTCCTTTGACATTTCCTGATTTACAGGGTCTTTGTGTTTTTCTTCTGTCACCCGTAGGCTGACCTGGAATCCATTTCAGACCAGAAATATAAGCTTCCCACCTGACAGGATTAAGAGTGTGGGGCAACACACACCTTTAGGCACTTTGGCTTATTAGATAATTTTAATCACCATTCCTGTATAAATACTCTGTGCTGGTTTTGATTGAATGTGTATATTGTTCAGTTGAATTTTAGAATTTACCAGTGATTTGCTTCACCCAGCCTACTAGAATATATGCAAAGCAAGCAAATTGAATACCTACAGTCACTTCTGCTATTACTCTGGGAGTATAAGAGCTACACATGGCACCTTAAACTCCTACTATGAAGACATATAAAGTCAGATTTACACAGCTAAGAACAGTGCAGATAATTAGAAAATGTAAGCATCAAATTAAATCAAGATGCAAAAATCTCTACATCCTAATACAAGAAACACAAAAAAATCAAGACAATACAATCCCACCAAAACTAATAAATCCATAAGAAATGACTTCCATGAGACTGTTAAAGATGAAATGCCTGACAAAGATTTTTTTAAAAAGATTATATTTATACTCAAAGAAGAAATCAAAAGAATCAAAGAAGAAAACCAACCCCTAAAGGAGAACACAGGAAACCAACTTAATGAAATAAGGAAGTCAATACAAGACATGAATAAAGAAATAGAAATAATGAAAAAAAAATACCAATCAGAAATATTAGAAATTTAAAACACAGTAAGTCAAATAGAAAACTCTGTAGAAATTCTCACCAGTAGAATGGATCAAGGAGAGGGCAGAATATTTATACTAGAAGACCAGGTGGCAGATCTTATACAATCCAACAAAAAGAAAGACAAATTAATAAGAAGGCATGAATGGGAAATTTAGGACATTTGAAGAGATCAAACTTTAAGAATTCAGGGCATATTAGAAGGAGAAGAATTTCACTCTAAACACATAGTAAGTATTTTCAACAAAATCATAGAAGAAAAGTTTCCCCAAATAGGAAAAGTAAAGCCAGTACAGATACAGAAAGCTTTTAGAATATGAAACAGACAAAATCAGGAAAGAACCTCTCACCAGCATATTGTAATTAAACTACAAAACACACAAAGCAAAGCAAATATATTGAAAGCACCTAGAAGGAAACATTAAGTCACATATAAAGCCAAGCCCATCAGGAAAACAGCAGTTTACTCAACACAAACTTTAACATCCCAAAGGGCTTGGAATGATGTATTCCAAGTTCTAAAGGATAACAACTATCAACCAAGATTACTGAATCCAAAAAAGCTATCCATCCAATTTGACAGAGAAATAAGGACACTCCACAACAAAACCAGGCTAAATGAATATATGAAAACTAAAACAGCTCTATAGAAAATACTTGAAAGGATCCACTATGCTGAAGAGAAAGAAAAGCACACACATAAGGAAATAGGAAAAAATAAACAATATTCAAATAACATTTAATACAAGAAAGTAAAGGAAAAACCAGAAGAACTGCAAACCAAGAAGAATGGCAAGAATAAATGCACACCTTTACTAATAACTCATAATATCAATGGCCTCAATGCCCCAACCAAAAGACACAGGTTTTCAAACTGGGTTAGAAAGCAGGATGCATTTGTTGCCTCAAGAAAATTCACCTTTCCATAAAAGATGGACACTATCTTAGGATATCTTAGGATGGAAAACAGTATTTCAAGCAAATGGGCCTAGAAAACAAGCAGATGATGCTCTCCTAATATCGGACAGGGTAGACATCAAACCAACATTACTAAGGAAAAATAAAAGAGGATCACTTTATATTGATTAAAGTAACACTCCAATAATTCTAAACAAGTATGCACCTAACACAGTGGCTCCCAATTTCATTAAACAAACATTGTTAGACTTAAGGTCACAGATATCACCAAATGCAATTGTAGTGGGTGACTTCAATACCTCACTCTCATCAATTAACAGGGCCTCCCAGCAAAAAAATAAGCAGTGAAGGATCTAGGTTACATGAGGTCATAGAACAAATGTGCCTAACAGATATCTACAGTGCATTTTATCCAAATTCTGCAGGATACACATTCTTCTTAGTAGCACAAGGAACATTCTCTAAAATAGTCCATATATTAGGACACAACACAAACCTTAACAAGTACTGAAAAATTTAAATAATTCCTTGCCCTCTATTGGATCACAATGGCATTAAAATATAAATCAACAATAAGAAAAGCTATAGAGCATACACAAAATCATGGAAATTGAACGATACACTATGAAATGATGAATGGGTCAAAGAAATCAAGAAAGAGATTTTAAAAATTCATAGAATAAAGTGATAATGAAAACAAAACATACGAAAACCTTTGGGACACAATGAAGGTAGTTCTGTGACAGAAATTTATAGCTTTAAGTGCCTGTATCTAAGAAGATATAAAAAAGTCATATGGAAACCTACTTTTCTGGACAATGGAACACTCAGAAGCCATAGATTTTTACTAGAAAATTTTCAGTACCAGGGATGAGATACCTTCCAGTGAGTTTTTGGCTATGGAGGTCACAGATACCCCCAAAACATTATAGGTGATTGCTAAGGCCCTTAGTTTCCCACCAGGAATAGATAGTAAGACCCTATTGATGAAGACTCCACATACTTGGGTGGCAAGTTCACTGAGAAAAACTGCTGGAGCTGAGCTGAAAGCCTCCTCCATGAGGACCAGCTGACAGAAAGTTGGAAAAAGCTATGCTGCATGCAGGTCAATGGGAGAGAGAAAACACCAGCTTACTGGTTTCTGGAACCTATTTTTTATTCCAGTTCACACACAAATCTATACATTTGTAGCTAGGATCCACATATGAGAGAGAACATGTGACGTTTGGCTTTCTGAGCCTGGGTTACCTCACTTAGGATAATCATTTCCAGATCCCTCCATTTCCCAGAAAATTTCATAATTTCATTTTTCTTTACCACCTAACAGAACACCATTGTGTAAATGTACCACGTCTTTATTATCCATTCATCTGTGGAGGGACATCTAGGATGGTTCCATTTCTTAGCTATTGTGAACAGAGCAGCAATAAACATGGTTGTGCAAGTATCTCTAAAGTAGTGAGAAGAGTCCTTCGGATATATACCTAGGAATGCTATAGCTGAATCATATGGTAAATCTATTTTTAGCTGTCTCAAGAACCTCCACACTGATTTCCACAATGGCAGGACCAGATTACATTCCCACCAACAGTGTAGAAGTGTTCCTCTTTTTCCATATCCTCGGCAACACTTAGTATCATTTGTTTTCTTGGTAGCCATTCTGACAGGAGTGAGATGCAATCTCAAAGTAGTTTTAATTTGTATTTCCCTGATGGCTAAGGATCTAGAACACTGTTTTAGATGTTTAAATGCTATCTGTATTTCTTCTTCTGAGAACTCTATTTAGTTCCATAGTCCATTTTTAAATGGGTTGTTTGATTTCTTATTGTTCTGTTTTTTGAGTTTTTTGTATATTCTGGATATTAATCCTCTGTCAGATGTATAGCTGGCAAAGATTTTTCTCCCATTCTGTAGGTTGTCTCTTTGCTCTATTCACAGGGTCCTTTGCTGTACAAAAGCTTTGTAATTTCATGAGGTCCCAGTGGTTGATTAGTGGTTTTATTTCCTGAGCAATTGGGAGTTATATTCAGAAAGTCATTGCCTATGCCAATGTGTTGAAGGGTTCCCCCTACCTTTTCCTCTAGCAGTTTCAGAGTTTCAGGTCTGATATTAACAGTCCCTGATCCACTTGGACTTGATTCTTGTGCACGGAGAGAGACAAGGATCTATTTTCATCCTTCTATATACAGATATCCAGTTTTCCCAGCACCACTTATTGAAGAGGCTGTCTTTTCTCCAGTGAATATTTTTGGCATTTTTGTCAAAAATCAGGTGGCTGTAGGTGCCTGGACTAATAATTGGGTCATCTATTCCATTCCATTGATCTACCTGTGCCAGTACCATGCTTTTTTGTTACTATGGCTTTGTGATACAACTTAAAATTGGGTATGGTGATACCACTAGCCTGATTTTTGTTGCCCAATATTGTTTTGTCTATTCGAGGCTTTTTTGTGCTTCCAGAGGAATCTTAGGATTGTTTTTCTACTTCTGTGATGAATGCCATTGGAATTTTTAATGGGGATTGCGTTAAATGTGTAGATTGCTTTTGGTAAGATTGCCATTTTCACAGTATTGATTCTTCCAATAGAAAAACATGGATGTCTTTCCATTTCCTTGTGTCTTCTGCAATTTCTTGTTTGAGCATTTTAAACTTCTCATTGTAGAGATCCTTCATTTCCTTGGTTATGATCATTCAAAGGTACTTTTTTTTTTTTTTTTTTTTGAGGCCATTGTGAATGGGATAGATTCCCTGATTTCATCCTCTGCATGTTTGTTGTTAGTATATAGAAAAGCTACTGGTTTCTTTGTGCTTATTTTGTATCCTGCTACATTGCTAAAAGTGTTTATCAGTTCTAACAGTTAGCTGGTAGAGTCTTTAGGGTCTTTTATGAATAGAACCAAAGCAACTGCAAATAATGATAATTTGATCTCTTCCCTTCCATTTTGTATCCCTTTAATGAGTTTCTCTTGCCTTATTGCTATAGCTAAGACTTCCAGTACTATATTAAATAAATGTGGGAAAGTGGACACTCTTGTCTTGTTCCTGAATTTACTGGAAAGGCTTCAAGTTTTAGTATTATGTTGGATATAGGTTTGTCATAAATAGCTTTTGTTATGTTGAGATATGTTCCTTTTATTCAGAGTTTCTGTAATACTTTTAACATGAAGGGATGTTGGATTTTGTCAAATGACTTTTCTGCATCTATTGAGATGACCATGTGATTTTTGTCTTTCCAACCATTTACATGGTGTATTACATTTATCGATTTGTGAATGTTGAACCATCCCTGCATCTCAGGGATAAAGCCTACTTGGTCGGGGTGAATAATCGTTCTGATATATTTTTGTATTCTGTTTGCCAATTTTTTTTGAGAATTTTTGCATCTATGTTCATGAGGGAGATTGGTCTGTAAATTCTTTTTTTCTTCTGTCTTTGTCCAGTTTTTTATCAGGGTGATGCTGGCTTCATTAGAAGGAGTTCAATAGAATTCATTCCTTTTCTATTTTATGGAAAAGTTTGAGAAGCAGTGGTGTTAGTTGTTCCATGAATGTCTGGTAAAATTCATCAGTGAATCCATCCTTGCCTGGACTTTTTTAAGTTCGGAGACATTTTATAACTGCTTGGATCTCCATTCTTGTTATTTAAATGGTTTATCTCATCTTGATTTAATTTTGGTAGGTCATATGAATGAAGGAAATCACCCATTTCTTTCAGATTTTCAAACTTAGATTCATATATATTCTTAAGTATGCCCTATGATTTTCTGAATTTCTTTTGTATCTGTTGCAATGGTGCCTTTTTCATCTCTAATTTTATTAATTTTTGTCTCTTATCTCTTTCTTTTAGTCAGATTTATTAAGGGTTTATCAATCTTGTTTATCATTTCAAAGAATCAACTCTTTGTTTCATTGATTCTTTGGATTTTTTTTTTTTTTTGGTTTCTATTTCATTAATTTCTGGCCTAATCTTTATTATTTCTTCCCATCTACTGATTTTTGGTTTGCCTTGTTCTTCTCTTTCCAAGGCCTTAAGGTGAAGCATTAAAGTGTTCACTTGTGGACTTTCTAACTTAGAGCTATAAATTTCCCTCTTAGGACTGCCTTCATTTTGTCCCAAAGGTTTTAGTATGTTATATTCTCATCACCATTTGATTCTATGAATTTATTGATTTCCTTTTTAATTTCTTCAATGACCAATACATCATTCAATACTGTACTTTTAGTCTCCATGAATTTCTGTATGCTCTATAGTTTTTCTTGTTGCTGATGTGCAGTTTAATCCCATTGTGGTCAGATAGAGTACAAGGAATTATTTCAATTTTCCTGTATTTATTAAGATTTGATTTGTGTCCTAATATATGGTCTATTTTAAAGAATGTTGCATGTGCTGCTGAGAAAAAAAAATGTATCTTCTGCAGCATTTGGATGGAATGTTCTGTATACATCTGTTAGTTCCATTTGATCCATGACATCATTTAGACCAGATGTTTCTCTGTTTACTTTTTGCTGGGATGAACTGTCAAGTGATGAGGTGGGGTATTGAAGTCACCCACTCTAATTGTGTTTGGTGTTATCTCTGGCCTTAAGTCTAATAGTGTTTGTTTGATGAAATTGAGAGCCCCCTTGTTAGGTGCATATATGTTTATGATTGTAATATCCTCCTGTTGGAGTGTTCCTTTAATCAGTAAAAAATGACCTTCTTTATCTTTCCTCACTAATGTTGGTTTGAAGTCTATCCTGTCAGATATTAGGGTAGCAACCCCTGCTTGTTTTCTTTGCCCATTGGCTTGAAATACTATTTTCCATGCTTTCACCCTAAGAAGGTTTCTATCTTTTATTGTGAGGCAAGTTTCCTAGAGGCAACAAATGGCAGGGTCCTGCCTTTTAATCCAGTCTGCAAGCCTATGTCCTTTGGTTGGGGCATTGAAGCCATTGATATTAAGAGTTATTAATGAAAGATATGTATTTATTCTCGCCACTGTTCTTTTTTTGT